>JAYESA010000019.1:133462248-133963935 GCA_036927795.1 Iris macrosiphon | reverse complement strand
TAGCAGTAGCTTGGGCCACTAGCAGCAGCAGCAGCTTTAGGAGCATCAACAATAGTAGCAGTAGGTAGTAGCAGCAGCAGTGAGTATATATATATATATATATATATATATATATATATATATATATATATATATATATATATATATATATATATATATATATATAGTTGGAGATATATATATGAGATGGGTAATGGATATATGTATATGTGTATGTGTGATATATATATATAGATATATAAATAGATATACATATGTGTTTATATATATATATATATATATATATATATATATATATATATATATATATATATATATATATATATATATATATATATATATATATTTGCCTAGATATATAGCTAGGTATATATATATGCATAGATAGTTAGCTAGTTAGTAGTGTTAGAGAGGGGTAAGTTGATATCTCGATACCTTGATATATCAAGGTATCTCAATACCTTGAGATATTCAAGGTATTGGGTATCGGGACGAGGTTTTAGGCGTTTGCCTAGGAATAAGATTAGAGTTGGGTTTATATGTATAGGTGTATATATTTATGCGTTTTAGTATATGTGTTAGTGGGTTTATGCGGGGTGTATAGCATAGGTTGAGGTATCGAATATCGAGGGTATCCCGGTATCTCAAGAATGTGAGTTTGAGAGTTTACTAACTTAATGAGCTAGTTTTGACCTAAAATTTTAGGGGCACCCTAGTTTGACCTAGCGTTGACCATAATTGCCCCCATTGACCATAAAAGTCAATGTTTGACCTAGTTTCGGCCTAGAGTTGACTTTTTGGACCCGAGTTGACTTTTAAACCCAAATTTCACCGGTTTGACCCGTTAGACCTAGAATAACCCTAGAAGCTTATTTTTAGTTATTTTATACCACTTTAACTCTTTAGAACCCCGTTTAACATTGATTGTCACAATAGGTTCTTGTGACGCCAGTACGGATCTCGATCCTCACCAGTTGCTTACGACGTTAGGCGAGTACCTACCTCTGATTATTTTTATTTCATGATAGCATATATATCACCTGTTCTAGAACTGTAATACTTGATTCTGACACATTGTTTCACGAGCTGGTACTAGTTGGATCCCGTCATGAGATGTTATCCCCCTTACCGTGTTCAACGGGTACTCTATCACGTGTATTTCATCATGTGCTTCGGGTATTGATTCTCATGTGCTTTTATTTGCTTCGTGCGCTCTCGCCTTCATGTGCGCGAGTTATTTATCATGTACGTAGCATATCGTGGTTGGATCCAAGAGTATTAGTGGGGGAGGGGAGTAGGAGTTGGTTATGTGATTAAAGCCAAACAGTATTCATGTGTATGTCGGTTATGCAACTCACGCATAACGGAGTTATCATAGATTATTCATGTGCAACCTAAGTCGATCACATAACGAACTTATGCTCAAGGCACTTAGCTAGTATTCCTATTTTCGCACATGCAGTTACTTCTCTACTACTTGTATTGTTCTCCAGTTTTATATTGCAGTTACTTTATCAGTTCTACCATGTATTTATTTTCTTGTGCATCTTGTATTTCTTTCTATTGCTAGTCATATACACCTTACCATGTATTTGGAGTTGCTTTCAGAGTTATGTACTTCGCTCCACTCCTCACTAGATATATTTTTTCCTGAGGATCCTGAGGATTTTTGCCCGACCTTCTACGGGCCAGGTGTCAAGGAGTGTTACGACCCTGTAAACTCCCTCACCCAAAATAGGTATTTTATGTATATTTTATATTATTATATTTATTATAGATGTTGAATTTATTTAGAATATTCTCTTAGTTAATTAGAAAATAAAATTTTTAGTATATTTACTTATATAAATATTTATTTAGAATTATTTTTAGGCTATTTTAGATTATTGGAATTTTTCCATAATTTTTAGTTAATTAAAAACTAGTAACACTAGTTTTCTAGGACTTTGAAGAAATTATTTTATGTTCAAACTTAGTTAAAAATATCCCAAACTTTTATTTTAGGTTCTAAATAATAAAATATATTTTCTAGAATTTTTTGGGAATTTTCTGATTATTTTTAGCATTTATTTTGAGTTAATTATGAAAAACTGAATTAAAAACTAATTTCTGAAAAAGAAAACCCAAAAAGTAATTAATTATGCCCAGTCAGCAAACAGGGGGCCCACCTGTCAGCCTCCCGCAGCGAACAGTGCCGGGCCCGCCTGTCAGTGACCGCGGGGTGAAGCCGAGCCGACCTCGAGCCGAGTCGAGTCAAAGTTCGACTCGGACTCAACTGAGCCGAGACGCGTGAATATCTGACCGTTCGATCTGAGCGGGGAGCCACGGATGGCTGCCATGTGGCAGAATCTGAGCCCGGCTGCTCTTTCTCTCTCCTCTATATATATATAATAGTTTAAGTTATTTTCTAGGGTTTTTCTTGAGCCAATTTTTGGAGAATTGCCATCTAGGGTTCCTTCATCTTCCAGAAGCCATTGCGCATAGCTCCGGACTCCAAACGAGGCCTAGTTTTTTTGTGTTAGAACGATATTGAGGTTAGCTTTCTGATTATATAAATTGTTTTACTAAATTATGAGTATTAAATTCTGGAAAATTCGTAGAGCACAGCATGTCCGAAAATAGATGTGTTTCAATGTTTTCGCGATTTTGGGAGAACCAGGAATCATAATCATGAACCGTTTAAAGTTTCGAAAATATAATATCGAGATAATCGATATATATTTTTCCCATTTAATTAGAAGTATTTAAATACTGTTAATTCTGTAGAACTTCTAGGTTAGAATTTAACCATCGGTGCACAATACAAAATTTGTATGTGCCATAATTCCCAAACAAATTTGAATTCGGACGAGCCATAAATTCCAGTATGTTTTTTATGCTGAAATCTACAGGAAATTATGCATGAAAGTCGAGTTTGTATCGGTTAACTTTTTGGTCAACAGATCGCCTCGATTTGCGTGCCATGAGTCTCGAGTTGATAAAATTCAGTTTCTTTGGACAAAATTTAGAAATTAACATAAAAATCAGAATAATAAGATTAAAATAGGATTTTAGAGTAATTATTCTAGAATTAAATAAATTAAAATAAATTATCTTTTGACGTGATAAATTTGTAATACATAAGTTATTTGGACTGTGACTTGGACTCTGATTCATACCAGCAGTAGGACCCCAGGCAAGATACCTTGCCAAATTACTTACAGTATTTTGCATGCTTAGTATATTTCTGTATATTTATTGCATTTCTGTTTATTCTTGCATGTGTAGTTTTCTTTCAGTCATTACTATGTATTAGATATGTTGACACACACATGGCACTTAGTATCATAGAGGACAATCATTAGGCGTATGGGCTTTTAACCACTCTGATAACACCGTAGTCACTAGCACGCACTATGGTGGGTCGTGTCCGATGGTCGCTACCCCCGCGGTATGTCGATTGATGGAGTCCGAGGGTCGCTACCCCCGTGGTATATCGGCTAATGATGTCCACGGACGAGCGTGAGGTTGTGAGGATTAGATTGAGTAGCCTACCCTTGCCCATACGTTGAAAAGTTGTCCTCATTTGCATTCATATAGATTATCCTGTACAGCGTACTTATTTATTTTTAAATAATATGCATGTTTACTGTATTCAAATTGGCTCGTATTTTCTGTATTTTGTTACGTCCCTCTGAGGACCTGGTCCTCTGCCAGGTGTATCTATTCTTGAGTAATTGCAGGAGCACAGATTTTGATGATTACTTGTGTTGTGAGGATGTCTTCTCTTCGAGCCCATGGTCGTTAGCTGGTATTCCTATATTGTATTTGTTGTGTTGTACTTTTCCATTCGAGTTGGTAGTGGATTTGTTTCCATCCAACTATCATCCTTAGATGCTTCTTATTGAGATCTAGTTTCATAGATACCGGTTATTTATTTATATTTGATTTCGTGGATGAGATTTAGATTGTACCCTATGACTTGTGACATATGTTTATACCACTTGTGGATTGATATTCATATTACAGCGTACGTGTGGATTTTGGTTTCCATATATTGGAGTTGCCATATCCATGCGGCTAGCATGTACGTGTTCTAGTCCTACGTATTTTGGGACTGTGGCGTGACATGTTTTTGTGGTGGCCCATGCAGGTCGAGAGCATATTGTCTCGGTTACGTTATTGTACCGAGCAAGCCTGCACCTAGGACTAGAGTATAGGATCTCATCCACAATTGACTATGATTCATCTTCCTCCTATCTGTTCTATTTGAATAATTGTATCATGCTTGATTCATGTACTCCCATAATAGTTCCTTTAGTATAGTCTCTCCTAGAATATAGAAGTTTCTGTTGTTAGATGATAAGTAGGGTAACCTTCCTATTAAGAGTACAACTAGAGTGCTGACACACCACTAAGTTTAGGATGTCTAGTGAACCCTAGAATTCCTTATCTCTAGAATTGGTTTACCATTACCCCCTGATGTGTTATGAGGACTTGAGAGTAGTATAGACACTACTAGAGTTAGTTAGAAGTTTACCATTATGGTTGCCCCTAGCATTGAGAAACCAATAGAAAACCAAAGTGAATATTAGGACTGAACCTAACCCACGTCGTTAGATGAGTATTGGAGAACCATAAATTTAGATTCTTGTCTTGAGATAAGCAGACAGTACCTTAGAAAGCCAAGAGCAATGCATAGAATATTTTCCTAATCATATCTCAAACACAGAGACTAGCATACCCCTTTCCCTTGGAAAACCATGATGCTATCTAGAGCCCCTCTATTTTCATATATTGTTCCCCTGTGACCATAGCGTTCGCTAATTGTGCGACGACCAAAATTAAGTTCTTCTTTTCTTTATCTTTCAACTTGTGCCACCTGACACTTCTGATAGTAGGCCAAGTAATTTATTTCTTTGTTAAGGACACATAGTTTGCTAGGATTATAGTTGTAATCTTGAATTTTGAAATTGTGTGCTTAGTAGTTAGAACTTGATAGTTAAGTTATTCTTGTAGATTGAGACCTGGTGCTTATCCCTTAGTTTTAAATTGCGTAACTTGTACCACACCTCAATATAAGTTATATCCTATTTTCCCTTGAGGCTAGTAACTCTTCTATCCTTACTATTGACACTTGTTCTATAAGCACTATGACTAAGGCTTAAGACGACCATGACCTATATAATGCAATAGGAGACCCTAATAAGAGTTTCTGTTCTATGTACATGTGCAAGGTTATTTTTGTAGGATCCTCTTAGGACTGTCACAGTACTAGTTTAATTGTTTTAAGTTGGGTAGTATATCTCACAACCTAGTATCACATAGTCCACTTGATCCATCGAGGTAGTGTAACTGAATGACCTTAATTGTATGCTAGCATAAGACGACAGTGTTTATTCAGACAATAGAATTTAGAGGTCCTTGTCCCCATTTGGTCGACTAGCGACATAGACAAGGAGGTGGTATGATAACTATAGAGATTTGTAGAGTCTTTATTATTATTGCTTATTCAGTTTTTTTGTTTTGTTTTGTTTTGTGAACTTGAATTAATTTGTACCTCCTTTCATCATCATCTAGCGTACTTATATTTGCTGCACTACCTTGACTTATGCTGCTATTATAGCCTAGTTTTGCAAGCTTACTCTTTTATCGAGCTTGATCATGAGATATGTATTATTGGGGACGCCTACTAATACATTTCAGAATCAGTGTATTAAGGTCTAGCTAACCTTAGTGCGCTTGATTCGCCCTTCGTAATACTACTTTACGTGGATTGAGATATGTAGTAATTGGTAGACGAATATACTTGCCCCTAGATATGTCTGAGCGGATCGTATCGGTTACATAACTGTACTAATACGAGCATGCGAACAAAGAATTACCAAAATAGGATTTTAATCCATAACTGCTTTGACAATTTCTATTTGAATTCCTTAAACTCCTTGATCCCGATACTTATATTCTATTACCTCACCCTTGAACTCTTTATTATTGGTCTCCGTCTTCCCTTATTTCGGAAAGACGAAACCTCGTGCTTGGTATAAGTTTAATACACAGAGAGTACTAGATATACCCCGTAGGCCGATCACATACTTGAGGATTATTCTTTTGTAATTAAGGACATATCATATATGATATAATCGGCGTTGAAGTTTTGAGGATTGAATGACATGAGTAAATAAATTAAGGAATATTTTTCTTAAAGTATATAGCCTTCTGTGATAGATGGATAAATTCTAAGTTGGGTAGCAGTGCATTGCCAACTTGAGAGGAATTTTTTTTAGATTGTGATCAAGTAAGATTGGATTGGGAGATTCAAGTCATTTTAATTTTGAGAAATTTTAAAAGAAGGATTAAGATAATGAGGATTTAACGAATTTTAAAATCTTGATATTGCGAACCAAATATTTATACTTTGAGCACATGATTTAAATTTTAAATATTGAAGGATGAATCATCGATTTAAATTTTGAGGATAAATATAGAATTTTAGACTTGAACAATTGGTGAATTAGATTTAAATTTTACAATTTGATGATTTGAATTAAAAGTTCAATTTTGATTGTTGGGTCACCTATTTGAAATATTGAGGATGTAAATTGAGTTTAAATATTTGAAGAGTACAAAATTCTTAATTTGAGAATAGGAATAAGATTTGATTAGAATTGTTTATTGTTCAAAGTCTAGAGGAGATTATGATAGTTGGAAATGGTGATATAAATTTTAATGTGGGATGTCATATAGACTTGAGTTAGATTTGAATGTTGATTATTTCAAAAAAAAATCGAGAAGAGATTACGACAGGTTGAATTTTGATTTAAACAGTGGTTATCTTAATTTTGAAGTGATCGCGATAGATTTGAATAGATTTTGTTATTTAAATTTTTGGAAGAGATTACGATTGACGTACCTTATGTACGAATGTGAAGGATTTAACAAATTATGCCTTATTTTAATTTCGAGGACGAAATTATTTTAAGTTGGATAGATTGTAAACTCCCTCACCCAAAATAGGTATTTTGTGTATATTTTATATTATTATATTTATTATAGATGTTGAATTTATTTAGAATATTCTCTTAGTTAATTAGAAAATAAAATTTTTACTATATTTACTTATATAAATATTTATTTAGAATTATTTTTAGGCTATTTTAGATTATTGGAATTTTTTCATAATTTTTAGTTAATTAAAAACCAGTAACACTAATTTTCTAGGACTTTGAAGAATTTATTTTATGTTCAAACTTAATTAAAAATATCCCAAACTTTTATTTTAGGTTCTAAATAATAAAATATATTTTCTAGAATTTTTTGGAAATTTTCTGATTATTTTTAGCATTTATTTTGAGTTAATTATGAAAAACTGAATTAAAAACTAATTTCTGAAAAAGAAAACCCAAAAAGTAATTAATTCTGCCCAGTCAGCAAACAGGGGGCCCACCTGTCAGCCTCCCACAGCGAACAGTGCCGGGCCCGCCTGTCAGTGATCGCGGGGTGAAGCCGAGCCAACCTCGAGCCGAGCCGAGTCAGAGTTCGACTCGGACTCAACTGAGCCGAGCCGCGTGAATATCTGACCGTTCGATCTGAGCGGGGAGCCACGGATGGCTGCCACGTAGCAGAATCCGAACCGCGGCTGCTCTTTCTCTCTCCTATATATATATATAATAGTTTAAGTTATTTTCTAGGATTTTTCTTGAGCCGATTTTTGGAGAATTGCCATCTAGGGTTCCTTCATCTTCCAGAAGCCATTGCGCATAGCTTCGGACTCCAAACGAGGCCTAGTTTTTTGTGTTAGAACGATATTGAGGTTAGATTTCTGATTATATAAATTTTTTTACGAAATTATGAGTATTAAATTCTAGAAAATTCGTAGAGCACAGCATGTCCGAAAATAGACGTGTTTCGATGTTTTCGCGATTTCGGGAGAACCAGGAATCAGAATCATGAACCGTTTAAAGTTTCGGAAAGCTAATGTCGAGATAATCGACATATATTTTTCCCAGAATTTAATTAGAAGTATTTAAATACTTTTAATTCTGTAGAACTTCTAGGTTAGAATTTAACCATCGGTGCACAATACAAAATTTGTATGCGCCATAATTCCCAAACGAATTTGAATTTGTAAGAGCCGTAAATTCTAGTATATTTTTGATGCTGAAATCTACAGGAAATCATGCATGAAAGTCGAGTTTGTATCGGTTAACTTTTTGGTCAACATATCGCCTCGATTTGCGTGCCAAGAGTCTCGAGTTGATAAAATTCAGTTTCTTTGGACAAAATTTAGAAATTAACATAAAAATCAGAATAATAAGATTAAAATAGGATTTTAGAGTAATTATTCTAGAATTAAATAAATTAAAATAAATTATCTTTTGACGTGATAAATTTGTAATACATAGGCTATTTGGACTGTGACTTGGACTCTGATTCATACCAGCAGCAGGACCCCAGGCAAGATACCTTGCCAAATTGCTTACAGTATTTTGCATGCTTAGTATATTTCTATATATTTATTGCATTTCTGTTTATTCTTGCATGTGTAGTTTTCTTTCAGTCATTATTATGTATTAGATATGTTGACACACACATGGAACTTAGTATCATAGAGGACAATCATTAGGCGTATGGGCTTTTAACCACTCTGGTAACACCGTAGTCACTAGCACACACTATGGTGGGTCGTGTCCGATGGTCGCTACCCCCGCGGTATGTCGATTGATGGAGTCCGAGGGTCGCTACCCCGGCGGTATGTCGGCTGATGATGTCCACTGACGAGCGTGAGGTTGTGAGGATTAGATCGAGTAGCCTACCCTTGCCCATACGTCGAAAAGTTGTCCTCATTTGCATTCATATAGATTTTCCTGTACAGCGTACTTATTTATTTTCAAATAATATGCATGTTTACTATATTCAAATTGGCTCGTATTTTCTGTATCTTGTTACGTCCCTCTGAGGACCTGGTCCTCTGCCAGGTGTATCTGTTCTTGAGTAATTGCAGGAGCGCAGATTTGGATGATTATTTGTGTTGTGAGGATGTCTTCTCTTCGAGTCCATGGTCGTTAGCTGGTATTCCTATATTATATTTGTTGTGTTGTACTTTTCCATTCGAGTTGGTAGTGGATTTGTTTCCATCCAACTATCATCCTTAGATGCTTTTTATTGAGATCTAGTTTCATAGATACTGGTTATTTATTTATATTTGATTTCGTGGATGAGATTTAGATTGTACCCTATGACTTGTGACATATGTTTATATCACTTGTGGATTGATATTCATATTACAGCGTACGTGTGGATTTTGGTTTCCATATATTGGAGTTGCCATATCCATGCGGCTGGCATGTACGTGTCCTAGTCCTACGTATTTTGGGACTGGGGCGTGACAGATCCTGATTTTGAGGAGGAGCCCGTCCCAGCTGAGGAGACGCCGCTAGCGCCCTAGTGTAGCTAGGTGGGTTTCACTAGGTCGTCCCCAGTTAGTATTCTGGATGATTGTACTATTTATTATTTTACTACTGTGTGATGTTATAGACTTTTAGACTTGGACTGTATATTTGGATATTGTACTGCTCTCTTTGGTTCTTTGTTTCTTTGTTGAGATCTTATCGTGCTTTTACTCTTCCCCTAGTTATTGTGATTGAGTTTATATATATCGTGATGTTGCCCTTCTTTTGGAGAGCTTATCTTGACAGGTTATTGTGAGATATATATAGTTGTGACCTAGAACGGACCTAGACAACGTTCTACCGCTGATTATGCGACGTAGGCTGGATGTTCCGATGACTCATGTCCGATTTTTCGGGTACGGGTCGTGACACACCTAAATTCAAAAATAAATAAATAAATAAATAATAAAATTTAAATCTAGATTAGTATGTAGTTCACCTAATCAATAAATTATGTTGACATGTACTATATTCATGAATCGTGAGAAAGAAACACATTCATAATCCAACACATGATAAAGCATAAATATCTCAGGTAATTAATAATTTTTTCTTAGAGGCCATCTCCAATGGGGGTTTCTATCTCTCTGATTTTTATGGTAGAAACTTTTTTTTAGAAAAAAATTCTTCCAATGGCGATTTCTATGAAAATTTCTACACGTAGATTCTCTCATAGAAATTTTCCATCTCTCATCACCATCATTATTGGGCTCTGCACCATTAAATTAATCCTTTCATTTTGTGACACCTAGGATAGAAATGGAGAACTATTGAAGAGTGTTTTTTGGTTTGTGCAATTTCTATGTAGCAACTCTAACAACTAGGATAAAAATTTACTAAAAGTACAATGTCAAGTAGGATATAAACTCAATTTTAGAAATCTCCTTGGAGATGGCCTTAAAATAATATCACTTAAAATATAAACAATTTTATATTTTAGCAAAAAGAAAAAGAAAATAAAAACTTTAATTAACAAATTTTCTCTAGAAAAAAATCTTTGAAAATGAATTTGTTTTTAAAAATATTACGATTAAGACAGATCATTAAGTCTTATAGATAGAATTCTATCATAAACAAAAGATAATAAATTTATATAATTATTCCTTGTGGAACAACTTAAGATATAATAGACAAATAGTTAAGATATAATCGTTTGCATCATAATCTCCTCTTTCACCATGTGAAAAGTGGGTGAGAAAATTATTTTTTTTATCAATAGATAATAATATTTTTTGCTAAGAAACTATTATACTAGAAAATTAGTGAAACCCTAGTATTTGGATTATACACGAGTATTCTTTATCATCTTAAAAAGTACATGGATTTGAAATGATTTTGAGTAGCATGACCTAATTTGAATGATTTAATTTTTTCTAGATTTTAACTTCTTCGTTCAAAGGGCAATTTTCACTTGCAACACCTAGTACGCCCGACCCCCCCCCTCTTCTTAGGAAAAGACTAGTAGCAGAGAGAGGCGATGGTATCGGAAGAAGTCGGATCGAAGCTCGTCCGCTTCCTCTACTTCGTTGGTGCCGGAAGTAACAATCTCTCTCTCTGTTGTTTCTTGATTTCCTTGTATATTATCTAGACTCTCTTTGATTATTCCTTCTCCAGTGATATGCACCAAAGGAATCAATCTATATCGGGACTACGAGCGGAACGCCGCCATCAAGGCTGCCGAAGCATCCTCCTCTGCCCCGGCCCCGAAGGACTCGTCTCAAATGCCAAATAGTTCTTGAACAATCCTCTACTCGGCCAGGTTAGGGTTTTCCTTCATCTAATCTAATCCAATCTATTGATTTTTAACTACTTATTGTTGGAAATATATATTGGCTCAAATTAAAGATGATGCATGAACTTGTTAGTTCATTGATGAATCTATCCATGTCTCTCCAACTTCAGTCATAGAAATAATTCATCCTCATAAGTGTGATACATTCTTGCATGTATCTAGATTCATCTACTTGTGTCTATAAATAGGCTTGTATTTCATTTGTTTGAAGTGTGCAAAAATTAGAGAGAAAAGAGAGAGACTTGAGATGAAGAACACCTTGTAATCCTCTTGTGTATTGTTGAAGAAATACTTGGTTGCGCCACCGTGGACGTAGGAGTTATTTCTCCGAACCACGTAAATCTTGTGTCTTATTTCTTTTCTTGTCTCGTTTGATTTCATATTCCATTATTGCTTCTGCTGTGCGCAACAATTGGTATCAGAGCTCCATGGTTTTGAATATCTTGGGGCATTGATTTGTGCTTGGAATTTCATTCCAAGATTGTAGTTGTGTTTGTCTAACACACTTGGTGAAAGAAATTCAATGGAATGGCTGAAGATAAAAATACAACTGGAGTCTTCGAGTAACTTGCATCGACCTAAGGTGTCGATTTCGAGTTTTGATATCTCGAAATTTGACGGGACAAACAACTTCGGTATTTGGCAAGGTAAAGTACTCGATCTTTTGGTATTGCATGATTTGGATCTCACACTCGAGGAGAAGTCCGATGATGTATCTGACTCGACATGGAAAAAGCTTAATCGACAAGCTTGTGGGATCATTCGATCGTGTCTTGGAACGGACCAAAAATATTCGTTCATGAAGGAGACCTCAGCAAAAGATCTTTGGGATAAACTCGAAGCCAAATACATGCAAAAGAGCGTAAAAAATCAACTCCACTTGAAGAAGAAACTCTTCCGCTTCGACTATTGTAAAGGTACGACCATGGTTGAGCATCTTGATAGTTTCAATAAAATTATCACTGATTTGTTGAATCTCAATGTTGAAATCTCTGATGAAGATAAAGCCTTGTTATTGTTAAATTTCTTACCCGAGTCTTACGAACATTTGACAACTACCTTGTTGCATGGTAAATCTGAGATAAAGTTTAACGATGTTTGTAATTCTTTGATGAATAACGAGGTACGAAAGAAAGACAAACAAGTCCAGCGAGATTCTAGCTCGGATGCTCTCACAGTTAGAGGCAGGACTTCCTTTCGGAAAAATGATGGTAGAGGAAAGTCTCGATCGAAGTCAAGGGGAAAATTTGACTGCAAAAGGATTGATAAAGATGAATGTGCCTACTGCCACCAAAAGGGACATTGGATGAAGGACTGCCCGAACATGAAGGAGTCCAAAGCAAATGTGGCCCAGAAAGATGAAAGTGATACAGACGAGGCTTTGACCGTGTCACTTTCGGTCAGTAACCTTGATGAGTGGATTCTTGATTCGGGGTGTACCTATCACATGTGCCCCAACAAGGAAATGTTTTCGAATTTCAAGAAGATCGATGGTGGTGTTGTCTACATGGGCAACAACAACACTTGCAAAACCGAGGGCATTGACTCGGTTCAGTTAAAGATGTTTGATGGAGCAATCCGAAAACTTGGAGATGTTCGTTATGTTCCTGGATTGAAAATGAACCTCATCTCGCTTGGAGCCTTGGAATCGAAAGGCTATCGGATCACCATGGATGATGTAACTCTCAAAGTCGCTAAAGGCGCATTGGTGACGATCAAAGGGACCCGAAAAGGAAATCTATACTTCCTTAAGGGTAGCACAATTGTCGAACATGCAGCTACGACATGTTCCAAGGAATCCGATGCTTCAAAACTTTGGCACATGCGACTTAGGCATACCGGTGAGAAGCCTCTTCAAACTTTGATAAAACAAGGCGTGCTTAAAGGGGCTAAGACCGGTAAAATCAGTTTTTGTGAACATTGTGTTTTTGGCAAGCAAAGAAGGGTGAAGTTCGGCACATCTATACACCGAACGAAGGGTATCCTTGATTATGTTCATACGGATGTTTGGGGTCCGACGAAGAATGCGTCGCTTGGAGGAAAAATGTTTTTTGTCATCTTTATTGATGATTACTCGAGACGAGTTTGGATGTACTCGATGAGCCATAAGAATGAAGTCATGGATATCTTCCTTGAGTGGAAGAAGATGGTAGAGAATCAGATTGGACGGAAAATCAAGAAGTTACGATCGGACAATGGTGGAGAATACAAGTTTGATCCTTTTCTTGAAGTATGTCGAGAAGAAGGAATTGTTCGTCACTTCACCGTTCCGGGAAATCCACAACAAAATGAGGTCGCCGAAAGGATGAACCAGACTTTGGTTGAAAAGGCTCAGTGCATGTTGTCTCAGGCAGACTTGAGAAAAGCATTTTGGGTAGAAGCAATCAACTATGTAGTTCACCTTGTGAATCGGTTACCTACTGTTGCAAACGGGGGTAAAGCACTACTTGAAAAATGGTCAGGTAAACCTGTTAATGATTATGATCAATTCCATATTTTTGGTTGTCCTGCTTATTGTCACGCCCCGATCTCCCGCAGGCAAATCGGCTGTTCCCGCTAGGCGAGAATCACCGCGCCAGCGCTCCCGCGTAACGATCGCTTTGACCCATCCGGACGTGATGCCGCACGAGCGTGAGCCACGCCCGTGCAAGGCCGTGGTTCATTGGCTGGCGGTAAGAGTTCTAAGCCACAGAGTCGCACAGATTGTCCGAGTGTAGTGGAATCATAAACGCATAGGCGATTGATAACATGTTCACTGAGTCGACAGTATAGCGGAAGCATTGAATAACACAAGTTGAACTAAAGCAACTCTTTATTGATATAAACAAGTGTTACAGGCGGCGCTTGGCCGAGATTACAAGTCGCTCAAGCCTCTCTCTCTGAAACAGTAAAAACGTGCCAAGCGGCTACAATTGTGGAATGATTGTACATGTGATGTTCAGGCTATGTTCACAACATTATGTCTTGTATATGTGCTTCAGTTCCGGACGCACCGCTGCTTCGGAGTGATCTCCACGCCTTAGCACGCACGAAGGAGGCATCCGCACCGAACGAGGTTCTCCCGCACCCTGCAAACGATCTGGTGGGTTATCAGTACATTGAATGCACTTGTGGGGAGGTTACTCGCCCGCTCGACAAATCCAAACACGTAATATAGGTTCCGTGCACCAACTATTATGTTGTGTTTCTAGTTGCCTTAGGATCAGTTTCATTCAATTATTGAATAGCCTAACTCGTGTGGCAGTGCGCCGTGCGACATGAGAGAAAACACGACGAGACTTACCAACTTACCATTTGACCTTTCCTGTCCAAGGCAAACATTGTTAATTCCAAGCACGAGCACGTATAAACATTCAGGGCAATAGCATATGCAAATACAAGTGTTTGGATGCGAGATTTATTTCGTTTAGCTGATTCAAATTATTCTTTGATGCGATACAATGCCTTGCACGCGGATAGCCGCTAAGCGAGGATGACTTGTTTATCTCTATATTTTACAAGCAAGCATGCAAAGGCTAAACATACAAGGCGATCACTGGCGTATGCCATAATGGACGATATAGTCTTTGACGAGAATGGTATGCAACGAAAGTACAAGAGGCGCTGCAAGCCATTTCCGCCAAGAACAAGAGACTAAACAATAGGCCTCGCCCGGACCGGATCGATGCCAGTGCCCTAGCACCGTCCGCGAGACCGTGACCCTGTGCACAAGTTGTCCGTGATCGAACGACGTCTTGGTTAAGTTATCAATTTACATGGTTGGGGCAACAAGAGTACAAGACAAGAGGCATTGCTGTTGAGGCAACAATAGTACAAGACAAGAGGCATTGCCTGATTCATTTCGCATAGTCTTTCTGAACAATATTTTGTATAACAGGGTGTTGGCATAGCTTATGCTACAAGCATTGAGTCGAGGCAACGTATGAACAGGCAAGCATGCATTTATATAAACATAAGCAATCACGTTGGCTCGGGCCCGAAGGTAAGCCGATGGGTGAAACCGTAAGGGACTTCCTGAGCGGCACGTTCTAAGGTCGTGCAGTGTGAACAAGTGAACAGTGCGTAAGGTAGCATGCAAAGGGGTCTGAACATATATATAAGCAATGTTTCATTTCCATGTTCTTAGCATAAGCAATACAAGTTGGGATTATTCCCTTAGCTATGTGCGTTGAATTCTTATTAGATACAGGGGGTGATTCACCTAGCGACTAGCATGTATCATTCCACATTTTATGTGTGCTGGCTAAGCAAAGACAAGTTCACCGTAACCACCCATCTTAGCGATGATTCGCCTCGGTTGAGTGATACGCCAAGCGAGTCTCTGAAAGCCTAAGCTGAATTCCTGTAGGGACAAGTCTGTATATCCTTTGCCTCAAACAAGGATTTCTCGCCTGAGCAAAGCGGGTCGGGACATTGCACTTTTGCCGTTTGAATCGGCAGTCCGCTTGAGCGGAACGTGGTGTTACATCCTACCCAACTCAGAAAAAGTCTCGTCCTTGAGACTTACTGAGGACAAGCAGTACGTTTCAATCAATTTTGATTTAACGATACAAGGCTGAGGCAAACCTACATAAGTAAGTCGTTGTACTTGTTCATTTGCAAATCCATCACACCCAAAAATCTAGTAAGATTATTTGAGGTAGGTATGGGAAAGACTATCCAACCCAGACTTATTAGATTAGAACGGATTTCCTTTTTCAATGAGATGATCTCTATCCTCGAAGGAAGTATTTTTCATTATTATGGAAACATTATTCCGAGAAACGGGTTCAATAAAACCATAAGTAATGAATATATTTTTTGTGGCATGTAATGATATATTATGAATAATACCATAAATCTCTAGGGTTCGCACAGGTTGGCACAAAGGCGACTCACATTACGATTTCATACAAGCAATCATATCATTCAAAATACATTTTGAAAGTATTTAGACTTATTGTTGGAACATTCCGTTTGGGACAATGAGAGAGAGCGTGCACATAACCCACGAACGAACTTTCGAAACTGAGATAATCGAAATGAAGTCCAAAGGCGTAGAAGCCAGGCTCTGATACCATTCTGTCATGCCCCGATCTCCCGCAGGCAAATCGGCCGTTCCCGCTAGGCGAGAATCACCGCGCCAGCGCTCCCGCGGAACGATCGCTTTGCCCCATCTGGGCGTGATGCCGCACGAGCGTGAGCCACGCCCGTGCAAGGCCGTGATTCATTGGCTGGCGGTAAGAGTTCTAAGGCACAGAGTCGCACAGATTGTCCGAGTGCAGCGGAATCATAAACGCATAGGCGATTGATAACATGTTCACCGAGTCGACAGTATAGCGGAAGCATTGAATAACACAAGTTGAAGTAAAGCAACTCTTTATTGATATAAACAAGTGTTACAGGCGGCGCTTGGCCGAGATTACAAGTCGCTCAAGCCTCTCTCTGAAACAGTAAAAACGTATCAAGCGGCTACAATTGTGGAATGATTGTACAGGCGATGTTCAGGCTATGTTCACAACATTATGTCTTGTATATGTGCTTCAGTTCCGGACGCACCGCTGTTTCGGAGTGATCTCCACGCCTTAGCACGCACGAAGGAGGCATCTGCACCGAACGAGGTTCTCCCGCACCCTACAAACGATCTGGTGGGTTATCAGTACATTAAATGCACTGGTGGGGAGGCTACTCGTCCGCTCGACAAATCCAAACACGTAATATAGGTTCCGTGCACCAACTATTATGTTGTATTTCTAGTTGCCTTAGGATCAGTTTCATGCAATTATTGAATAGCCTAACTCGTGTGGCAGTGCGCCGTGCGACATGAGAGAAAACACGACGAGACTTACCAACTTACCATTTGATCTTCCCTGTCAAAGGCAAACATTGTTAATTCCAAGCACAAGCACGTATAAACATTCAGGACAATAGCATATGCAAATACAAGTGTTTGGATGCGAGATTTATTTCGTTTAGCTGATTCAAATTATTCTTTGATGCGATACAATGCCTCGCACGCGGATAGCCGCTAAGCGAGGATGACTTGTTTATCTCTATATTTTACAAGCAAGCATGCAAAGGCTAAACATACAAGGCGATCACTGGCGTATGCCATAATGGACGATATAGTCTTTGACGAGAATGGTATGCAACGAAAGTACAAGAGGCGCTGCAAGCCATTTCTGCCAAAAACAAGAGACTAAACAATAGGTCTCGCCCGGACCGGATCGATGCCAGTGCCCTAGCATCGTCCGCGAGACCGTGACCCTGTGCACAAGTTGTCCGTGATCGAATGACGTCTTGGTTAAGTTATCAATTTACATGGTTGGGGCAACAAGAGTACAAGACAAGAGGCATTGCTGTTGAGGCAACAATAGTACAAGACAAGAGACATTGCTGTTGAGGCAACAATAGTACAAGACAAGAGGCATTGCCTGATTCATTTCGCAGTCTTTCTGAACAATATTTTGTATAACAGGGTGTTGGCATAGCTTATGCTACAAGCATTGCGTCGAGGCAACGTATGAACAGGCAAGCATGCATTTATATAAACATAAGCAATCACGTTGGCTCGGGCCCGAAGGTAAGCCGAGGGGTGAAACCGTAAGGGACTTCCCGAGCGGCACGTTCTAAGGTCGTGCAGTGTGAACAAGTGAACAGTGCGTAAGGTAGCATGCAAAGGGGTCTGAACATATATATAAGCAATGTTTCATTTCCATGTTCTTAGCATAAGCAATACAAGTTTGGATTATTCCCTTAGCTAGGTGTGTTGAATTCTTATTAGCATGCATGGGGTGATTCACCTAGCGACTAGCATGTATCATTCCACATTTTATGTGTGCTGGCTAAGCAAAGACAATTTCACCGTAGCCACCCACCTTATCAATGATTCGCCTCGGTTGAGCGATACGCCAAGCGAGCCTCTGAAAGCCTAAGCTGAATTCTTGTAGGGACAAGTCTGGATATCCTTTGCCTCAAACGAGGATTCCTCGCCTGAGCAAAGCGGGTCGGGACATTGCACTTTTGCCGTTTGAATCGGCAGTCCGCTTGAGCGGAACGGGGTGTTACACTTATTATCATATTTCTGAATCAAAACTTGACCCTCGAGCAAAGAAAGCCATTTTCATGGACTTTAGTTCAGGAGTTAAAGCATACAGGTTATGGTGTCCAGAGTCAAAGAAGATTGTCAAGAGCCGAGACGTGATATTTGACGAATCGGTAATGCTTTTGAAAAAGACCGATGAACCTCCTAAGCAGGCTAAGAAGGTCACTGTTGTTCCTGAGCCGGTTATTCCTGTAGGGTAATCTTGTCAAAATAAACCGGTTGATGATGAGGAAAACTCCGATCAGGTGGAGGACATCGTACAGGTGGAGGAATGTCTCGAGGAAGAGACTCGAGAACCTGAGGTAGCTGAGTCTATTGCAAAGAATAGACCTCGGGGGAAAATTAAACGGCCAGCTCGATTTGATGATATGGTTGCATTTGCACTCCCTGTGATCGAGGGAATTCCGAATAGCTACAAAGATGCTATTCAAGATTCAGAAAGCTCGAAATGGAAGGAGGCCATGGACGAAGAAATGAAGTCTTTGAAAAAGAATCAGACTTGGGAATTGGTGCAACTTCCTAAGGGAAAGAGAGCTATCGGATGCAAATGGGTGTACGCAAAGAAAGATGACACTCAGGGAATTCGATACAAAGCTCGATTGGTGGCCAAAGGATATGCTCAAAAGGAGGGTATAGACTACAACAAGATATTTTTCTCCTGTTGTGAAATATTCGTCTATTCGAGTATTGTTGGCGTTGGTAGCTCAATTTGATCTCGAGCTTTTCCAACTTGATGTCAAGACGGCTTTCTTGCATGGAGACTTGAATGAAAAAATTTATATGACACAACCTGATGGATTTCGTGTTCTTGGAAAGGAAAATTGGGCTTGCAAACTGCGAAAATCCTTGTATGGCCTTAAGCAGTCTCATCGACAATGGTATACTCGTTTTGATCAGTTCATGGTGGAACACAGGTACACTCGTAGCCAATCTGATCATTGCGTGTACTTTCGGAAACTTAATGATGGCTCCTACATTTATTTGCTCTTGTATGTGGATGATATGTTAATTGCATCCAAGAGCAAGGTGGAGATAGATAAATTGAAGGCCCAACTCAGAAAGGAGTTCAAAATGAAGGACTTAGGCGAGGCACGACGAATACTTGGAATGGAGATCAAGAGGGATCGTCCTAATGGTACCGTTTGGTTGTCACAATCTCAATACTTGAAGATTTTGGAGAAATTTGTTATGCATGGTTCGACCAAACCTGTAAGTACTCCGCTCGCCTCTCATTTCAAGTTAAGTGCTTCTTTATGTCCGACTTCTGATGAAGAACGAAGATACATGGAAAATGTTCCCTATACAAATGTTGTTGGATCATTGTTGTATGCTATGGTGTGCACTCGGCCTGACCTTTCGCATGCTGTTAGTATGGTTAGCCGATACATGCATAATCCGAAAAAGGGACATTGGCAAGCTGTGAAGTGGCTACTTCGATATCTTCGTGGCACTGTTGATCTTGGTTTAAAATTTCAAAGAAAGAATGATCTAGAGTTTGATAAATTAGTGGTTGGTTATGTGGATTCAGACTATGCCGGAGATCTTGACAAAAGGAGATATACTACTGGATATGTGTTCACTATGGCTGGTGGACCCGTTTGTTGGTGTTCGACGCTTCAATTCACAATTGCATTGTCCACTACTAAAGCTGAATATATGGCAGTCACTGAAGCTTTTAAGGAAGCTATTTGGATGAATGGTTTAGTGAATGATTTGGGAATTGCTCAAAAGCACATTGAGGTGTTTTGTGATAGCCAGAGTGCTATTTGTTTATCAAAAAATCAAGTTCATCATGTCCGAACCAAGCATATTGATGTTCGATTTTACTTCATTCGAAAGATTATTAATGAAGGTGATATTCGATTGTTGAAGATAGCTACTGCCGAAAATCCAGCCGACATGTTAACGAAAGTGATTACTCGAGATAAGTTGGTCCATTGCTTGGACCTGATCAACATTGGATAGTCGGTGCACCCGTTTGCAGCCAAGTCAGTTATGAGGATACGGGAATTTTTCGTGAAGGTGGAGATTGTTGGAAATATACATTGACTCAAATTAAAGATGATGCATGAACTTGTTAGTTCATTGATGAATCTATCCATGTCTTTCCAACTTCAGTCAAAGAAAAAATTAATCCTCATAAGTGTGATACATTCTTGCATGTATCTAGATTCATCTACTTGTGCCTATAAATAGGCTTGTATTTCATTTGTTTGAAGTGTGCAAAAATTAGAGAGAAAAGAGAGAGACTTGAGATGAAGAACACCTTGTAATCCTCTTGTGTATTGTTGAAGAAATACTTGGCTGCACCATCGTGGACGTAGGAGTTATTTCTCCGAACCACGTAAATCTCGTGTCTCATTTCTTTTCTTGTCTCGTTTGATTTCGTATTCCATTATTGCTTCCGCTGTGCGCAACACTTATTTGTTATTTGCTAAGTCTAGTGTTGCACGGGTACTCCAATATTGTTATCAGAAATTTTCATAAAAGATGATACAATTAAATTAAATTAAATTAAATTAAATTAAATTACATATAAGATAATAAGTTAGGGGAATTACAAAAAAGTAATGAGTCACCAATAGCGTACGAGTGCATGCACTTATACCGCCAATAGCAACGACGTTTTGAGTGTTTAATTTTTTTATTTTATGCTTCCCAAACCGCCAATAGCACGGACGGTATGGACACAGAACTGCCAGTAGCAATGGCAGACGCGAACCATGCATGCATTGGCACCAATACTAATGGTGTGAGCAACGTCCACATTTATTGTGCATGCATGTGCTTGCATGCATTTGGCCATTGTGAGCACAAAGATGTGTTGCATGCATAAATGCATCAAAGTCACCATAACGCCAGTACTAATAGTAGTTTGGGAACAAAAAAAACACTCAAAACACCATTGCTATTGGTGTTATGAGTGTTTGCACTCATGCCACAAATAGTATTGACGACTCGTTACTTTTTTTTAATTCCCCTAATTTATTATCTTATACATAATTTAATTAAATTTATGAAAATTTATGTATTGTTATTGTTGGTAGAAGAGGCGAGGCTATGAAAGAGTGTTAATAATAGCACATGGACGATTCAACCTTCTTATGTGTGCTATTGTGCAAGACTAGTAGTAGTTTAACGTTTATAGGAGGGACCGGATCCCCACGCTTAAGCTGCAAGTATCCCTGCATGTTTACCGGAATAGCAGTCGTTGGATTATATCTTTTGACCGTTCAGATTAGATCAAAATCTCGCGAGAAATTTGGTAGTTTAAGGATATAATCTGAACGGTCAAAAAAGACTATCCAACGACTGTTATTTCGGAAATATTTGGGGATATTTAAAACGGAGATCCCAATCCCGTTTATTGTTGAAATTTCTGGAGGACTTAAATTTTTTGTATTGCTGCAAGAAAGCACCCCCGTGTAACCTTAATCTTGCGAAACATCAATCTCGCGTAACTTGATCCCGTTTAACCTTGATGCCACACGACCTCAGTCCTGCGTAACCTTAACCAGGTTCTGCCGCATAACCTCAAAACAAATTCTGCTGCATGAGCTCAAAACAGGTTCTGCCCCATGAGCTCAAAACAGGTTCTGCTGCATAACATCAAAACATCAAGCAGGTTCTGCCTCATGAGCTCTCAACAGGTTCTGCCGCATAACATCAAACAGGTTCTGCCACATAACACTTAAAACAGGTTCTGCCACATGGTGTTTTCTGCATGACACTGTTCTGCGTGACACTGTTTTCGTCTTCCTTTGCAAAAATTCTAATTCTTTACAGACTTTGTATCCACAAGAGTGATACGAGTAACTTAACTGCTCAATATTAATTATTAAGTAGTAGTAAGTAGCCGAGCTGCTAATTGACAACCAGAGTTTGTCAAATAAGAGCCAAGTTCTGAAATATCAGTAAACTGTTTGAAATTCGTCGCCAACGATGTTCAGTTGGTGAAAACCATCGTTGCTCAAAGCAAGATTCGATCATTGTCGTCGAATCGCTTTCATTAACCAACAAGTTTGGTTGAACTTCTGGAATGCTTCATTGAGACCCTTTGTGAGTAGTAGATCTAAGCTTTTATAGTTGAATAAATTCTTCTTCTTGATTACTGATCTTCTTTGAAGAAGCTTTGGGGAAGAAGAAGAATTTGAAAATCTCTCCTCTCTCAAAACTGCATATCACTATTTATAGGGGATCAACCCCTGTAACCGTCCTACGAGGACCTCACATTGGATGGTTGACAAGGAAATATTTCCCTAGAAATCTGGACAGTAACCGCCCTACACGTCCATGTGGGACGGTTACCAAAGCAGCAGTCCTATGACGATTGCAGAGCGCAAGTACAAAACTCGCATAAAGACGCATAGCTGCCCAAGCTGCACGAAATGCAGCGTAACGTGCAAATTGCGTAGGACTTGCGAGATGCCATGTAACGTGCGGAAGCACATTATCTCGTATCTGATATGTACGTGCGAAGTGTGCCATCAAAGGACCACATTGTGCCCTTCGCCTACGCGACGCGCTACATGTCCGATTCTGAGTCGATAGGTCCCTTTCCAAAGGGTTTTCACAAAGAAAAAATATGACAAAAACTAATTTTTCTTGTTGGATTTGAATCTTGTCCACTAGGAAACCTTCTCCCCATACCCCATACCAACCACTTGAACTAATACTCCTCATTTGTTCAATTCAATAAATGATTACGCAAATATTGAAATAACACACTTGGGGTTAGCCACACTAGTGAAATCTAATCATTAGTGGCCAAATTCAAACATAATCCTAACAATATATATATATATATATATATATTATTCTCCTTTGATAATTCTATCGATTAACTCAATAGTGCAAATAAATCTTGAACTCATTTTTGTCTCTTACCCTCATTTATTCTCTTATAGTTGTGAAACTACATCTTAGGTAGGCCTTAGCTGTGAGGTTCATGAGACTCATTCCTCAATGTAGGTCGAGCGAGCCTGCCTTCATGATGTCCTGATGTAGGTCATCGAGCAGGAGAATGATGGTTTCTATTAAATGAATTTTTTTTATTTAAGTGGTGATTCTATTTTTAGTAAGATTCCTATTTATTGATTCTATTTTTTAGCAAGACTCCTATTTATATTTATATAGTGACTCCTTTAATTAGAAACTTTCTTTTTTAGATTTGTCTATCTCTATAAATAAGAGGTCGACCTTTTTGTAAGGCGATAAATTAATTACTATTTTTCAATACAATTTACCTTAAAACTCTTAAATTCTTCTTTTCCCTTCTCTGAATTATTTATTCTTATTACCCGATTTATTCTTCTTTTCTTGTTTCCATAAAGTATCTTCGCAACTTTTTCGTTATATTTCGGTTTAGAATACATCAAGTTATATCAAAGTAAACGATCATACTTGTGTGATTTCTTTTTTAAATAAAACTTTAAACAAATTAAATTTTAAAAAAATTACTTACGCGAGATTAATAAAACCTTAAACCAACTTTTTTCTTATCCATCCAAACCGTAAATAAATACTAAATCAATTTACTTAACAAAAAAATAACGGGAGAGAAATAAAACCTTAAACCAACTTCTTTCTTATCCATCCAAACCGTAAATAATACTTAACAAAAAAAACTAACAGGAAAGAGAAACTTACGGGAGATTAAAAAATTCGTAATTCATGACTCCCTTCGATTCAAGAAGTTTTGGATGAAGCAGAGAAAAAATTGTCTTCGAAGTTTGAGATTTTTTTTGTAGAGCGTGATACGCAATACAGTAAACTCAAGACAAGTATAGAAAAGATAAAGAAGACAGTGTCATCGTTCCAATGTATGAATCTTCAAGAATCCATCGAAGTTTCTTCTAGCAAGACTATTAATTATCCAAATAAAAATACTCAATCTTCCAAATACATTGAGCACATTGATCCAAAAGTTATATATGTTTATGCCGTTAAATCCACTGATTCCCAAGTTATTAGTAATGAAGTTTCTAAAACTTTTACTTAAGCATCAAACCGAATTCGTTATCTCAATCAATTCCATCAAATATGTTTTACTATAAAATTCATCACTCCAGAAGAAGCTATTTTAGGGGATGACGTTCTTGAAGAGGCTATTTTAAGAAATTTTGAAGACAACAAAAACCTTTAGCAAAGTTTGTCAAAGATTCACTACAGGTCGATTCCAAGATTCACTACAGGTCAATTCCAGAATACAAGATGAAAGATGATCTTCCTACGTCAACTAGTAACGGTATCAGAAAACCAACACAAATACTCTCTGATTCTGCAACCACAACCGCTAACGAAGAAAGTAGTTCGTCAACTAGTAAAGCTGGAGGTGAATTAAAGATTGCATCTCAACTTAGGAAAATTTACCTTCAACGAGCTCAAGCTGCCACGAGAAACTTTAAACCGGAGAGCCTTCTTGGAGATGGAGGCTTTGGTTGTGATTTTAAAGGTTGGATCGAGAAAAATGGAACTGCTCCTATAAAATTCGACAAATGTCTTACTGTTGTTGTCAAAACACTAAACCAGTAATCTCCATCCAGATTTAGTGTAGTTGTTTGGCTATTGAATTGAAGACGATCAAAGGTTGCTCTCTTATGAGTTTGCTCGTAGTAGTTTGAAAACTACCTATTTTGAATTGAAGACGATTAAATGTTGCTCTCTTCAACTTTGCTAGTTGATGAACTATTTTCTTCGTTAGCTATGGTGGTTGTAGAATCATAGAGTATTCTCTGATAGTGTTACTGGTTGATTTACTTTCTCAGAAATGAGAAATATCAACTTTCATCTTGTATTCTGGAATTGAATTGTAATGAATCTTTGACTAGCTTTGTTAAAGGTTTTTTTTGTCTTCAATTTTTAAACTAGTATAGTATCTTCAAGATCGTCATCCCCCAAAATAGCTTCTTTGGAAGTGGTGGATTTTGCAGTAAAACCTACTTGATGAGATTGATTGAGATAATGAATTCGGTTTGATGCTTAGTAAAAGCTTTAAAACTTTATTATTAATAACTCAGGAATAAGTGGCAGAAGCATAAGTGACTTCTGGATCAGTGAAGTCAATTGATTTGGAAGGTTGAATGTTTTTATTTGGATTATTAATAGTCTTGTTATAAGAAGCTTCGAATGGATTGTTGTTGAAGATTAATACCTCGGAATGATTGCTTCTTCTTTATCTCTTCTACACTATTCTAAAAGGCGGCCGCCTAGATCGCCGTGCCTAGGCGCTAGGCAGCTGGTGTCCGCCCGATGTCCGCCTAGGCGCCCGCCTAGTCCTCCCGACGCCCGACTATGCATGGTATGGGATTTTATGGACTTTTTATACAATTTTCATTGGGCTGTTTGAATTTATTTTTTATTTTATTTGAACCGCCTACATCTAGGCGGCCGCCTAGGCGGACAAGGCGCTAGGCGGCGGGTACCCGTCTGACTAAAGTCTGGCGCTTTTCACAACCTTGCTCTTCTATACTTGCCTTGAGTTTACCATATTGTGTATCATGCTTTGCGAAAAATTTCTCTTCTAATACATTTTGCTCTTTGGGTCATCCAAAGCTTCTTGAATCGAAGGATAAATAGGAACCATGAATTATTATCGTTTGCTTTGATGCCACTTGTTGTATTATAAACCGAACTAGAACAAAAAAGATGCGAAGATTCTTAATGGAAACAAGAAAAGAAGAATAAATCAGATAATAAGAATAAGAACAATTAATTCAGAGAAGGGAAAAGAAGAGTTTAAGAGTTCTAAGAAAAATTGTATTGAAATATAATAATTAGATGATTATCTTACAAAATGGTCGACCTCTTATTTATAGAGGTGAACAAATCTAAAAAAGGAAGTTTCTAATTAAAGGAATCACCATATAAATAAGAATCTTTAAAAAAATAAAATCACTAAATAGGAGTCCTACTAAAAATAGAATCACCACTTAAATAGAAAATTTTCCATTAAATAGAAACCAAAGTAATTCGGTTACTTCTCCTGTTCGACGTCCTACACCAGGACATCATGCAAGTAGGGTCACTCGACCTATATTTAGGAATAAGTCTGATGAGCCTCACATCTAAGGCCTACCTAAGATGCAGTTTCACAACTATAAGAGGAAAATGAGGGTATGAGTCAATAAGAAGACGTAAAAAAGAGTTCGAAGACTTATTTGCACTATTGAGTTAATTGGTTGGATTGTAAAAAGAGAATAAAAAAAGAAAAGAATATATATATATATATATATATATATATATATATATATATATATAGGGTTATGTTTGAATTTGCCAACTAGTGATTCGGTCCCAACAGTGTGGGAGACACCAAGTGTGTTATTTCAATATTTGGGTATATATATATATATATATATATATATATATATATATATATATATATATATATATATATATATATTGTTAGGGTTATGTTTGAATTTGGCCACTAGTGATTCGGTCCCATCAGTGTGGGAAACGCCAAGTGTGTTATTTCAATATTTGGGTGATTATTTATTGACTTAAATAAATGAGGAGTGTTAGTTCAAGTGGTTGGTATGATGGGAATGTTTTCTAGTGGACAAGCTTTAAATCCTACAAGAAATATTAGTTTTTGTCACATTATTTATTTGTGAAAATTCTTTGGAAATGGGCTAAGCGACTCGGACTCGGACGCGTAGCACGTAGCGTGGGCAAATGACACAAAATGGCGCTTTGATGGCACACTTCGCACGTACATATCGGGTGCGAGATGGCTCACTTCCAATAAAAATAATAATTCCTTTTCCATGGTTAATTAAAATTGAAAATTGCACTTGACGCTGCTAAAGGTGTTGCCTTTCTTCACGAGAAAGCTAAATGAATAGTGATATATCGTGATTTGACATCCAATATTCTGTTAGATATAGATCATAATGCTAAGTCGTCTGATTTTGGACTTGCTAAAGATGGTCGAAAGGGAGACGACTTATGTGTCAACCCCGAGTGATGGGAATATATGGTTATGCAGCTCCTGAGTATGTGATGACAAGGCATTTGACCTCGAAGAGCGATGTCTACACCTTTGGGGTTGTCCTTTAGATGATGACAAGCAGAAGGTCCATGGACAAGAACCGACCGAATGAAGAGCACAACTTGGTGGAGTGGGCTCGTCACCATCTTGGAGAGAGAAGTGCGTATCTATCGGCTCATAGACCCTCGTCTGGAAGACAACTTCTCGATCAAAGGTGCCGAGAAGGCCGCCCAACCGACACGCCACTGCCTCAGCCGGGATCCCAAGGCCAAGCCTCTTATCGTGAAGTAGTCGAATCCCTCGAGCCAAAGATCAGCCTGAAGTACAAAGCCGATGCAGATGAATATCGAAAATTAAAGACATTTACTGAAAGAGATCTTGTCCATATATTCTTACGTAAACAATTTTTTTTCAATTGGAATGAAAAAGTAATGACCTTTCAACGTGTTGCACAAAATCAACGACAATACATATGTGATCAATATTTTTGACACTTTTTTACATCTCTAAACCTTGACGATTCAGATCTTACTAGTGTTACCACGAGGTCATGTTCTTTTTTTTCAAAGAAGGGAGGACTGATGTAGGACATTGAGCTGAGAAATAACCGAATTACTAATGTGTTCCTATTTAATGTGAACCTTCCTATTTAAGTGATGATTCTATTTTTAGCAAGGTTCGCAGTATCGGTATCGGCATCAGATCATTTCTATGAGTATCAGGATCATCTTATAGGCGGGTTAGGAGCAAAGTATCATATTTTTTTGTAACGGAAAGCAAATAATTATAAATAAATTCTTAACATTTTAGAAAATGTATTTTATACATTTAGGCATAATTTTAAGTAATTTTGGTGTTGTTTATTAGTAGTTTTGAAATTGAATGAAATATTAGTCACCCTTGTCGATTGATTAACATGCAATAGATATGTTTTTTTATTCTTTTATATGCTTTTACAACCTTATTATGCTTTTATACCCTTGTTGATTGGTCTTTTTGTTCAATTGTTTTTTGCCGAAATGACAGAAAAAGAGTTCCCCAATGTCGGTATTGGTCAGTATCGGGTATCAATCGGTATCGGATTGGGACATGCAAAACCGTATCGCTATCAGCCGTATCGGACGATACTGCAAACTATGATTTTTTGTTGACTCATATTTAGTGATTTTATTTTTAACATGACTCCTATTTCTATGGTGACTCCTTTAATTAGAAGCCCTCTTTTTTAGATTTGTCTACCTCTATAAATAAGAGGTCGACCCTTTTGTAATACAATCATCTAATTATTATTTTTAATACAATTGATCTTAGAACTCTTAAATTTCTCTTTTCCCTTTTGTGACTTAATTCTTCTTCTTATTCTTACTAAAAGTCGAGCACGTGCATTTTGAGTTTGAGTTTGAGTCGGGTCGAGTTTGAGTTTCTTTATTTGAGTTTTTGTTTAGTTGGTTGAATCATAGTTGAGCCATGGTTAGTTTTAGTTGTATTTGGTTTGTTTTAAAGGCTAGTTGTTTCTTGTGCATCGAGTCTCTTGTGGTTGTATAAATCAAGATCTATTTATGATTGATTAATGAAATGGGATTTGTATTATGTTCCATTGTGATGGTGTGAAGCACTAATCCCGATCCGGTTTTATTTCTATCAACCCTAATTTTATCCCCCCTTTTTTGTTCATAAAACCCCTATATTCTACTATTTCTATATTGTTGTTGCTGTCTGTTCAGGAACCTGAAGCCAGTATCAAGCCTTCCTCCCCTTTTCCACCTGCCTACAACTGATCCCCCCTGGACTCTCTCTCCTTTCTGTGAAGCAGCAAGACTCCTTTTTCTTTTCCTGTGCAAAACCAGAGAGCCAAAGCCTGCTGTCCTGCTGTCTACCACCAGACCGTGCACCCTGTTCCATCGCACGCCCTACCCATCAACAACCCCTCCTGTAAACGCTAACCTCCAAACTTCCTTCTCCAATAAGTTCGAGTACTTCAGACCCATTGAATCCGTAGCCAAATAGCTCAAATCGCAATAACCGAAATCCATTTATTAAGTTCGAGTACTTCCCGTTACGTTGCGGATTGTTTCCTGGATCTTGAATCTAAGGCTTGGTTATAGAAGAACATTTACCTTTGAGCTGTTTTTAGACATGCTCTTGGTTGCCTGAACTGATTTCACTCTCCTTGGGTAAGTTCTTACTTTACATTGTTAATCAATTGCAGATCTAGTGATATTTTCAGATCTTGTTATCTTGTCTATAGAGGAAGGGGTCCAGGTGCCTTGACGTTCCTGCTAATGCATGTTCTGGCAAGGGAAGTAGGAGAGGGGAGCCAGGAGGGGCTATGGTCCTCACTTTCAGATACAAAGTTTATAGGGTTTTCTTCGTGTGTGTCTGAACACACATGCCACAATAAAACCAATGGAAAGACGATTATACAAATTACAACATAATAGAACTGTTTGCATTTGGTGCATGGTATGGAATAGATTTCAAAACCACCCTATTTGTATAGTGTCAAGTTTTGTCTATATTTATGCAACAGTAGCCGTCATTTCTCCATCCAAAATAATAATCTTTGGTCCGTAAATCCTCTAGATACTTGGAGTGCGGATTAGTGGATATGATCAGAGAGTGTAAGAGTTGGGTTTTCTGTATACGAGGTGAATTTTACTGAGAAGACCAAAAGAGAGTTTTAAGAGCTGGGGTCAATGATCATGTTTCATTCTTTAGTTTGATTAGATAACAAATACATGGATGACTTAGCATGGTAATATGTGTGCTATTTTCCAACATGAGTAGTCCGCATATGGAGTATACAAGGATGCTAGACTGCTAGATGTCAAAATGAAAATCAGAAGGATCAGAAAGATATTAGATGAATGCAAATTGCATATAGGGAGTGCCTAGCTATAGAGAATTTTATAATGCCCTCAAAACAATTTTCCAAAAGAAAATTCGTAAGTGCTTTGATTTTTTAAAAATCCTCGAGAAAATCATTTTTTGCCAAAATCACATTACGATAGACCTAACATTTAAAGTTAACATTAGAAACCTTTTTACGAATGTGTAAATAAGTTTTCTACAAGGGGTAATTTGAAAATTGCCTTCATAAGCAAAACTTACCTTTTGAAAACTCTTTATGCTAATGTACCACAAATGTTTCTACGGAGTGGTTTATTTGTACGGTGGCAAAAAATTCAAATAGATTTGGTTTGTTTTCTCTTTCAAAACTATTTTTTCATCTAACTAATAGGAAAAGATGGTGAGGGAGATTTGGTTTCTCTTTTATTCACATGGAAGAACATGTAGACACATGTCCAAATCAAAGAGGAGTTAGTACTTCCTTTAATCCTTATCTATGAATAGGTCTGGTGGAGAGAGACTTTACTTTATTGATATTTCTAATCCATCCATTTAATGGGAAAAGCGGGATTTAGTTCGCTTATTCTAATTCTTATCTATGCACATTTCTGTTGGACAGAGTTATAGTTTCCTTTTGTTACTTCATCAAAACACGTCTATCTCAATCAAACTCAGCCATTAAGTCTTCATGTCTCGTGCATTGAGAGAAAAAGGCAACATCACACGAAATGGTTGATCGCAGGGGCGGATCCAAGTATAGGATGGGGTGGGCTGGTCCACCCCAAAATTTCTGTTTTTTTTTTCCATAGGTTTTTTTTTTGTTTGAATTTTTTTAAGGAGTTAGCCTACACCTAGCCCACCCGAACCCGCTCTATATATTTCTGGATCCGCCCCTGGTTGATTGTACTCGGAATTTATGAAACAAAAGTCGATTATCATCGTTTTAAGGAGATCCATGTGTGTTCTTAGAAGTTGCATAAATCGTTTCTCTCCCATCGATATTAGAAGCTCCTTTGGTTGTAATTATTTTATTTTATTTTAGCATCAATCGTTTGTTGCTTGCTTTGGGTTTGAGTAAGTGGGGTTTACTCATTGTTTTCTTTTTTGATATTGAGATTCTCTCTGAGGTGGGAAGGGATGTAGACACTTTGTTGAACGTACTTAACAAAGGTCTTATGCACTTTTCTGATTGCTTTGATCTTACATTATTGGTTAATTGTACTTATTTATTGATATATAAAACAAAGTCAATGTCAAAATAGAATAAAATAAGGAATTTGCCATCCTGATCCCGATCGCAGTGAAGTCACTAGTTTTCACAAAAAGGTGTACAACCTCATTCACTCTCCCTAGCGTTGCTTCAATATTTCAAGTGTGTTTTCTGCGTATGGTTGGTGCCAACATTGGGTAGAGGACTTAAAAAAAACTAACTGATGCCCTCACATGCGTGAAGATACGAAGATAAAAATTGAGAGAGTTGTTTACATTAGTTCTTTAAAGTCGCACTACTACTAGTTAATAGTCCGAAGATTATGTGAGAAGGAGATAGGTGTGGAGCTTAGGAGTAGTTCGTAATTATGTGCTTTAAATGTAAGCTTCATGCATACTACTTGTATCTGCTGGCTGCATTGCAAATTTCTATTGGCAAGCTTCAAAACATACTTTATATTTGCCACTTTAGAACATTGTCATAGTGCCACAGTATGGGTGCTACGCAACCTATTTTCTTGTGTTATCAAACTCCTATTGACTAGCCGGTATGTTTACTATTTCCAGTGGCTCATTTATAAAATTTTCCCTGGTATTTATCTCGAAACAGAAAACCTTTTTTTACATTTCCTACTGTGTCATAAGATTCAAAAGTAACTATAACCATGTGGGTTCTTAAGAGCTTGCTATTTCTTGATGCGGGTACTATAGGGAATATAGATTCTGCTACTTGATTGCTCACACATGCATCAAAAAGATACTCAAAAGGCTTCGGGATTGAGGTCTCATTAGCCGAAGAAGATCCTGGCCAATCCACGTGGCCTCAGTGACGGGACATAGAAAATCACTCCGTGGGAATCATGATAAATCCCGCTTCCCAACTGCTTGATAGCTAAAAGGAGTTGGCCTCTATCTAAAAGGAAGAGATTCTCTACTTTCCTGTTTGGGGAGATCTTATATTTTCAAGATTCGAATTGCTAGTTATATTTTTTCTGACCTAGCGACCTACTGGGAGCAAAGCTTTGTAGAAGCTTCTAGAGACATTTTGGTAGAAAGCTGACCACTACATAAAGCGTATGCTAACACTTGGCGTGGGGAGAGTAAGGGGACAATTCTCCAAGGTGGGACCAGCAGTGAAACAAAATATGGTTGCACACTAGGCGCTAGTCAAGCGGGCACCCGCCGACTACCGCATTGTCCGCCTAGGCGACTGCCTAAATTTAGGTAGTGCCTCCCCCACTCCCCCCACCCACACACACACACCCTCCCCACATACACCCACACAAAACTTACTGAAAATTGCGGAAAATTTTTCTAAAACCCAAAAACATGCATAGTCGGACATTAGGAGTCTAGGTGGGTGCCTAGGCGGGCCTCGGGCGGGCACTAGGCGCCTAGGCCGCCTTTTAGAACATTGACAATAAAGCAAAAAACACGAAACACAAAATATTAGGGGAGGAGGTTCGGTTTCCTCCAATTGTCAAGCTGAAAGTTCTCTCAATTGACGAGAATATCCAAAATAATCCCCTATGCCCATAATAAATTTCCCCTTACTAGTTTTCCTGTCCATGCAAACTAGGAAAAAATGGATGAAAGATCCATAATAAAATATTACTATTCCGCTGTAAATCGGTTAGTTGTACAATCAGCTGTACCTCGAATGGGTTGTGTTGCGCTTAAGTCTGTTCTTTTTCTTCGCAAATTGCACAGCAATTGACTGGTCAGTCAACTGCTTGCAAGATTTCTCTAAATTCTAAACCTAGGGGCCTACTCCTCGCATGGCAGCTCCTATCGTCGATCGACATGCTCTTGCAACTCCATTTTAAGACCTTGCAGTCCATGCTCCTGCACCGGATTCCTCCATTTCGAAATGCTTGCCCTCAAATTAGCCTGACTCTTACCTAAATAGTTTCCAAGTGGACTAGACTTGGGGGTATACCTTATGAATTTGGAACTATAGAAGGGGTTTGCATGTTGAGGCAATCTAATGGAGGACCAGTTTTGATTTGAGTTTGTTTTTATTTTATAGTGAATTATATTTATTTGAGTTTTGGTTTACTTGGTTGAATCATGGTTAGGTTTTGTTGGATTTGGATTGGGAAGTTGTTTCTTGGGCATCAAGTCTCTTGTGGTTATAGTAACATGTAATCAAGACCTTCTTATGATTGATGAATGAATTGTGATTTGGATTATGTCCTTTTGAGTTGTGAACCCCTAATCCCGGTCCTGATTTATTTCTATGAAACCTTAATTTTATGCCTCGTTGTCTATTCACAGAACCCCTATGTTATATTATATCTCTATTGCCGCTGCTGCTGGTCAAGCCACCTTCCCCTTTTGTTTGCTACCCACCCTATCGCATGCCCTACACATCAACATCTCCTCCTCCATTAAACACTGACACCCGAACTTAATTCTCCAACAAACCCTGTCTCAAATGCAACTTGTTTAACCCATTAACTCTCTTCCAATTAGAACCAAAAACATCACACACTTTAAAATCCATAGCCAAATAGCTCCAAGTCCAATAACCAAAATGGCAAAATCCATATAAGTTCGAGTACTTCCCGTTGGGTCGCGATTGTTTCCTGAATCTTGTGTCAAAGGTTTGGTTATAGAAGACCGTCTTCCTTCGAGCTGGTTTCGGGGTGTTCTTGGTTTGAAATAACTGATTTCACACTCCTTGGGTAAAAAATGTAATCTTTACCTTGTTTAGTTAATTACAGATAAGTGATATTCTTAGAATTGCTTATGTTAGGCTTGCAATTATCATTAGTTTACTGCTTTATTTCCTGGATATCTTGCATTTCATTTGCATCATTTGGTGTATATTTAGGTTCCCTTCAAATCTTGTGTCCTGCGTCACTTCATATAGCATCACTTCTCTCAGTAAGAGCTGTCTTCACGGTCACGTCGACGTAAATTTACTATTGTGTTATAAACGATAGTAAGTCTGTTAAACAAAAGTGACGAAGTCATGGGACTGTTGTCTATAGAGTAAGGGGTCCAGGTGCCTTGATGCTACCCACGAATGCATGTTTTGGCGAGGGTCAAAATGCATGCATATGTGAAGAGGCTGTTTCCTAGACTTGAACTCCCATGGCAAGTGTTGTCTATAAGCACGAAATTACAGAAATTAATGGAATATGTTCACATTTGACTTTTCATAAGTATGTTTAGCATATGTTATTGTGATACATCTCTATCTTAGTTGAAGGAATCGTCATAAAGGAAACTCTTGATTAAAAGAAGCAGACTGCCCCTTGATCCTTATTGTGAAACTACAAAGAAATGTTTGAGCAAAGAGTAGTAACCTATGATAATATGGTGTAGATAATTGTTGTAGTCTACTTAAAAGTTAAAACCAGTTGTCCTGAATTGAAGCTCTTACATGATCTGCTGTATTAGAATTTTCCACCATGAGCTTGAAGCCTGTTCTTTAAGAATAGTTATGTATGCTGCCTTGCTTGTGAAATCAAGCTGCAATAACATTGATGGTTTGGTTTTTCCAATATGAATAATGTAGCTCTTAAAGTATGGCTTAGCACCGCAAGGGGTCCTGAAGAAGGGAATGCTAGTTTCTACTTCCCTTCAAGTTCTGCTGCCACCTAGGAAGCACACTTCCAGTTCGGTATTGTCTGTGCTGTATGTGCATCAAACATGACTCAAAAACTCGAAAACACCAGGATAATGCCAAAACCGGTCTCGTGTCTATATCTTGTTGTTTCATATCCATGTCCATGCAACATTAACTTCCATAAGCTCTAGCTCGGATGTTGCTGCATGTGACATCAGCTATCATTCTCAAGTATAGAGTAATGAGTTTGAAAAGGTTGCTGGTTATGCTGATTTGCTTGGGCATCTAACTAGAATTCATGCTAGTCAAGATGACTTAAATATATGTTCAGTTAGAAATTCTCGTTGTTGTCATAAACCAGAGTTTTCTAATCAATTTTGGTTGAGAAATATATTTGTTACCCGTAATGAATTTGGATGTCTTTCAAATGCTTGTAAGTGATTTTTATTTTTTCAGTTGTGACATTTAGTAGTCCTTTTAGAACTCTTACCTCATTCAACATCTTCCTTTCTGTAGTTTGATGCCTGGATGATGATTTTCTGCAGATGACATGAATTTCTTAAGTCAACTTCAGAAGTTCGAGCGAAAATGGGTCTGTAGGTGAACTAGCCTATTGGGATTAAATCATTTGAGTTGACTAGAACTATATGTAATAAGCGCCTGATTTTCACTTTTTTGTTTACCTATTGTTGAGGCTACATTGATTTTGTTAGGGCCTTCATATCATTAAGGGCTTCAATATGCTGCAGACAAGATAGTTACAATACTTTTTCGTTGTATTCTGGAGATGCAACATTGACTTCTGTGGGGAGATGCTACAATCTCTCTTTTGACTCGATCTGAAGGCTTGCATTTTCCTCTTGAAATATGCTTTTAGTTTGCTAACTATAATTTGGTGCTGAAATGCTTCTTGTGAATTTACATGTCATTTCCTTACGACTCCATAAGGAATATCATTGCGGCTTTCCTTTCTTATTGCAACCGGACACAGCTTTATGGTATTTCCTATTTGGATGACGAATATTTTTGTTTCCCCGACACAACTCAAATATGGTGCTTTTGCCGCTGAGTTTTCGGAAAATCCTCGTGTTACACAAGGAGCTTATAGTTTTATGTGATTCCATTTTATTCAACTGGAATTTTTTTTGACAGGCTGGCACATTCCTTGCCTCGCTATGTTATTTGGGTCTGACCTTTCCGGAATGGGGATTTCTTATATATATATTTAGTGGTCGTATTTTATATCTATTTGTTCCACAGGAAATTTATAGTAGGGATTTAGGGAGCATGTCTTGCTGCCTATGTTTTATTTATTACCAATTTGCCACTGGATATTTTGTTGTGCTTGTGCTCAAGTCACTTTATTCATGAATTTACCATTAGGCCATTACTTGTACACAGTTTTGCCTTTTTGTCCTTGATTCATCTTATCTTTCTAATGTGATGTCCATTCTGGGCTTTATCTAGCTTGGTTCCATTCATTTGGTGACTGGGTTTTTATTGGGTTGTTCACCCTGAGCTGAGTTACGTTTGGGTATATTCCCATTATTTGCCCCCCTTAAGTGTTATAATGTAACTTTTTAGACAAAAATGACTGCTGATTTATAGGTGAAGGCATACAGTATTTTGGTGTAAAGATTGAATGGAGTGTATATTGTTGGTGTTTTTGTCTTTAGACTAGTAAATATAGTTCTACATTGGCTATACCACCAAGTGGGTATCTCAATATAATATTTTGTATGAGTTGAGGTGTGCACATGGGGTGTGGTGGGGTACATGGGTGCCATGTTGGAGTATTTTACTAGGAGAAAAAATGATTTAATTTCTCATGAAAGCAGTATGTTTTTTGTCATGCTCTTAGAATTATTTTTATAGGACCTAAGCCCCAAAGGTGCTTAGCGACTCGGACTCGGACGCAATGTGGCGCTTTGTTGGCGCACTTAGCACGTCAGCATCGTCGCAAGGCACTTGTGTGCTGCTGTTGCTCTCGTGCGCTGTAGAACGGGCGCTGAGTGGGCTATGCATTTGGCTGCGATTGTCGGATATCAATTTTGTATATTGATTTTTTAGTCCCATATCGGAAAGAAGAGGAGGATGGGCTTCCATCATTCCCTATATAAAGAGCCATCTAGCCTCCTTTTGAGACAGACCAAAGGGAAGGAGATACAGAGTAGTCCAAAGGAGTCCGTTCGAGTGACACAAAGATGTGACTACGAGCGTTTCAGAAGTTCTCTTGTGAATTTGCTGGCTCCAGAGGACGAATCTTGCTTTGAGCAACGGTGGTCCTCACCGCCCAAGCAAGAATAATTTTTTTTATTCTGTTTTCTCCTTTTTCTTCTTCTTCTTGGTTCATTTTGTCTGATTGCAACTGCGTTTTGCAAGGAAGAACGAATGTAGTTTTCGTTTTATTGTAACTCTATTTTGTCCGTCTACAACTACGATTGTAAGGAAGAACGGGAAGTTTGGTTATTCTGATTCTTTTGTAATATTGAGATCTAGTTGTAATCAGAATATTTATATAGTTTTTCGTGGAAATCGAGAATAGTCAGAGTGAACTTTTGTGTGAACCTATGATCTCGATCACGCGTTCTTCTATCTTTGTTTAAGTCCTGGGACTAACAATCTCAAAGCAATATTTGAATAAAGATGGGGAACATCCGTTCAAATCTTCTGGAACGGAATTCACTTCGAACATTTGGACGAGGGAAGGAGTCATTTGTCAAATGTTGAAAGTGAGTTGTCGGTACCTACCATTTTCGAGGATGGACCAAGTTTTCACAAACTTGAGAAGATTGACGGAATTTACTTCGAACATTTGGACGAGGGAAGGAGTCATTTGTCAAATGTTGAAAGTGAGTTGTCGGTACCTACCATTTTCGAGGATGGAGAAGATAGCGACTGAACGACGCGCATTCCAGTTTGAAGGAAGATTACAAGATGATCAAGGATTGCAGAGTATGCGCACAAGGGGCAGACCTTTGCGCATGACATGACTTGGCGCTTTGCAAGACTTGGCGATGGCAGTGCATTGGAAGTCTTGGCGTCTTGGCGCATGGCAGAGCTGGGCGCATAGTGTCTCAATGCGCAAGATGGCCTCTGCGCATGCAGGACGGGCATGAAGGCTTATGCACATGGATTGGCGCATAGTGGCTTATGCGCATGGATTGGCGCATGGTGGCCTATGCACATAAAGGTCACTGCACTATATAGGACTTGACGCATGGCTGAAATTGGAACTTGGAAGTAGAACCAATTCGAACCAATATAGCAAGGTATAACTACACCTGGTTCCTTTGATTACTTAATTTTGGTTGCTATAATTGCAAATGTTAAGTCCTATGGCGTGGTTGCTGACCAATGGATGAAAACTGGTGCATCTAGCCACATATGCGTTAGGAAGAGCTATTGATCAAGGTCGAACCTTTCAGTGGTGAAAGTCTTTATGGCAAGCAAGGATCAAACAGAGGATCTGGGGATTGGGACAATGGTTCTGAACTTCGAGAAGTTACAGTCAAATGAGTGCTTGCACCAACGTACCAGTAATTACCAAGGACCTGATCTCAGGAAGTCTGTTGCAGACTTGAGGGTGAACATCCATGTTTGCCAGATGGTGATATCTTGGCAGGAGACATACTTTGAAACAAGGCGTTCCGTTTCAAATGGATGTTCGAGCTTCTGCTTGTGACTGAAGTCTCATTGTAAGAGTTGTGGGACCCCAGACTAGGACATGTACTTCGTACTACCAGATGTCTAGTCTAGGGCTTATCTCCAAATGTGGGGGTAGGGAGTTGGAGAAGTAGGGAGTTGGAGAAGTGTAAGGTCTGTGCACAGACAAAGATAACCGTTCAGACGGGTAAACCGAAGTACATATCTTCTGGAGTTGGTTCACTCAGGTATTTGTGACTTCAAGTAGTTCTCCACAAAGGCCAAAAAGAAGTACTTCATTACTTTCATCGACGACTACTCGAAGTACGCGTTCGTTAATCTGCTCTAGTTAAAAGACGAAGCATTCGAGTAGTTCAAGAAGTTCAGGGTTGAGGCTGAACTTCAAATGGGGCAACAACTCAAGAGACTCAGAAGTGATCTAGACGGAGAGTATAGGTCTATTGAATTCGCATCGTTCTGCAAAAAAAATGGAATTGTCAATGAGACAACTGCTCCGTATTCTTCTTAATCAAATATAGAAGCTGTGCTGACGGCTACGTTCATTCTGAAGAGAGTGCCATATGCAACTTCCGATGTCACTCCTCAGGAACTCTAGTTCAGAGTTACACTCAACTTGAACGTCATCCGAGTGTGGGGGTGTCTGAAAGGAAGAACATGATGTTGACAGAGATGATTAACTCAATACAGTTGACTACGGGTCTTCCAAACTATTTTTAGGGAGAAGCTGTGCTGACGGCTACGTTCATTCTGAACAGAGTGCCATACGCAACTTCCGTTGTCACTCCTCAGTCTGGTTCAGAGTCAGACCAAACTTGAACGTCATTCGAGTGTGGGGGTGCCTGGCGTCTGTGAAGCTTCCGGAATTAAAGATTCAGAAGCTGGAATCGAGGACTACGAAGACAATCTTTCAGGGTGATGCTGAGAAGAGTAATGCTCGGAGATTTCTTGATCATATCATTGAATCTCGCGACACGGAACTCCTCGAAGATAAATTTGCAAGGCACAAGAATATTGTTATCGCGGATATTTCAAAAAATAGTGTGGGTGTACAGGAGGCCGAAGCTTCCAATGAAGATGTAGTCCTAGAAGAAGTTATCCCAATGACAACGATCGAACCAGAACTCGCAGAGCCGATGTCTAAGCGAGTGAGGAGAGTGAAGGACTTCGAAGAAGATTTTGTCACCTATCATGTGGAAGCAGATCCGCTTACCTATGATGAGGCGATAAAGATCAGAGATGCTGTCTTCTGGAGGGAGGCTATAAATAATGAGTATGACTTAATAATCTCCAACCACACTTGGGTGTTGGTCAATCTGTCTTAAGGAGCTAAACCAATCAGATGCTTATCAGATCTTCAAGTCGATGAAGATGAAAGCAGACAGAACAGTTGAGTTTAAGACAAGGCTATCTGCCTAGGGGTTTGTTCAAGACAAGGCTATCTGCCTAGGGTTTTCTCAGACAATAGGAGATTGAGTTCGTTGGCACCTCGATGAGGGTGTCATAGATCAGGATGATGATTGTCGTAGCTGCTATTCACAAGCTGATTATTTATCAGATGATGGGAAGACATCTAGTTTTGGATGAAGACAAACATGAGAGATTCATGGACAACAGTTAGAACTATTGTTATTCAGGTTTAAAGACAGTCTGCGAGTTGGTGATATCTCGATACAGCTTGAAATTTTTTTCAGGGTGTGGCAGCAGGGGTTTGACAAGTCATCTAGTCAAAGTTGTCGCAGGATCAGCGAGATGGACAAGTGTGTGTACACGGAGTTCGCTGATAATGGAGGAGTCATCGTTTGTATCTATGTGGACGACTTGTTAGTCCCAATTGTGGACACAGAAGGGTCACTAACAAAGATATCATTTTTGTCCAAACTGAGGACATGGGATTGCGGATGTCATCCTGAGGATATAAGATACCCCGGATGCCAGGTGGGCTTGCTTAGTCACAAGCTCTCAGCATGAAATATTGATCACACGCTTTGGGTATCAGGGACGATACTCCTCAAGTGTGATATGAATATGAAGCCAAATCCAAGGAAAAGCGTCAGACAGTTGGTGTACTCGAGCATTATCAGGTGAATGATTCAAGCTACGTGTACCACCAGGCCTGACATAGCTTTTGCTGTAGGGATGCTGAGTCAGTTCACAAGCAATATATGTGTTGAACACTGAAAGATGTGAAAAGAGTCGTCAGAATTCTCAGGAGAACTCAGTAGTATATCCTGTGCTACAACAGTTATCCAGATATGAAGGAAGGCTTTGGTGATGCCAGTTGGTGCTCAGGAAAGAAAAGTGAAAGATCCACAGGAGGACGTGACTTCTCTAGGGATGGTGTTGCTATATCGTGGAAGTCGAAGCAGCAGTATTTACTCTCAGAGTTCTTTGCACTATCAAGCTGCAGCATATAAAGCAGTATGGCTCTGGAAGCTCTTAGATGATCTTCCTATGGTTAGTACACAAATTCGGATGATACCGACATATTGTGAAAACCAGGAAGCTGCAACAGTGGCATCTGTTCATCTCTTCAACGGTTTGAAGAGAACTATGTTGATAGAACATAGGACACTGAATGAGTGCAGATTGCGTAGATCATTACAGTGCTTTAATGATCGGAGTCAGGAAAATCTGGCGGATCCATTCATGATAGGCCTAAAGGGCCAGATAGGACACTGAATGAGCGCAGTTAGCGTAGATCATTACATGTTTGATGATCGGAGCCAGGAGAGTCTGGCATATCCGTTCATGTAAGGCCTCCAGTGCCAGCTGATCCAAAGAACTATAAAGGAGGATAGTACTCCATGTTACAGTGGCGTGACACCACACGAGGGAGTGAACCTCGGCTTTTGGTCATGTCACAGCGGCGTAACACTGCATATAGTCAAGGACACAACATATATGGGCTTGGAGGACCTCTGATATTGTGTCTTTGCAATCATACCATTTAGTTTTATGTTATTAGTTCAAAGAGAAATCTACTAGGCATCTAGCTATTGGTTCAAGGGAGGACCATTGATTGGGAGAATATCAGGAACAATGGCTAGTCCTTTGAGGCATTGAGGGGTTACAGACCCAGATCTATTGTTGTCTACTAATTGTTCTTTTGTGTAGAACAAGTCCTGTGGGAGGATGACTTAGATGCCTTAATGAGTTTTCAGACAGTTTGAATGTCTGGTGTGCTTAACAGGAAGCACGGTAGCGCAGCACTGCAAAGGAGCGTAAGGTCTCTATGCTACAGTGGGTGAGACCACCAAGAGGTTCCTCGGTAAGGGTAATGCCTCGGCTTCACGAGCTATGTCACAGCGGCGTAGCATCGCACATAAGCAGGTGGCCTAATGCTGTAGAATGAAGAGTGAAGGAGCACTACAAAGAGACCGATGTCATCATGTTACTGTGGTGTGACACCACAATGGTAAAAGATGTAAATCCTCGACTACGCGAGCCATGTCACAGTGGCGTAACACCGTAAGCAAGCGCAAGACTTCATGTTTGGTAGTTTTGCACTACAAATAGGTTGGGACCTCATACTACAGTGGCATGACACCACGATGAGGTTTAGCCTCGGCTCTGGGCCATGTCATAGCGGAGTAGCACCGCAAGGAAGCTCGAGGCTTCATGCCAAGGACTCTTTAAAAGAACTCACCTAGAGTGTATGGAAAGAGATATAGGCCGTCTCTTGAGGAAAAACTTGTAGACGCCCAAAATACATATACCAAAACCAAGCGTGCACAGGGCCTTTAATGTGCAACCGTAAGCATAGCTGATGTCATTGTGTAAGTGAAAAAAAATGCACCTATGGTACAAAATTCAAGGCTTAGTCCATTAAGTAAAAAAAATTGCAGCTATGGTACAAAATTCAAGGCTTAGTCCATTCTTGTATCATACTGTTGTTCGACCCATGCGAGAAGATTCAAGTCGAAGCGATATCTATCCTAATGCATGATGAGCAGTCACTGTGGGGAACGCTCAACCCATGTATATTGAGATATGGCGGGGTTTGTTGATATTTTTGCCTTTGGACTAGTAAAGATAGTTCCACATTGGCTACACCACCAAGTGGGTATCTCAATATAATATTTTGTATGAGTTGAGGTGTGCATATGGGGTGTGGTGGAGCACATGGGTGTCATGTGGGGGTGTTTTCCTAGGAGGAAAAAGGATTAACTCCTCATGAAAGCATTTATACTTTTTGTTATGCTCTTGGAATTATTTTTATAGGAGCTAAGCCCCAAAGGGGCTTAGCGATTCGGACTCGGACTTGGACTTGGACTCGGGCTAAAGGGTGCAAAGTGGCACTTTGTTGGCGCACTTTGCACTTAGTACGTCAGCATCGTCGCAAGGCGCTTGTGCGCTGTTGTTGCGCTCGTTTTATGCGCGAGTTTTATGCTCGAGTTGCATGCGCGTGTTGCATGAGCGGGCACTGAGCGGGTGTTGGACGGACGCTGAGCGGGTGTTGAGCGGGCACTGAGCGGGCTATGCATTGGACTGCGATTGTGAGATATCTATTTTGTATATTGGCTTTTTAGTCCCACATCGGAAAGAAGAGGAGGATAGACTTTCATCCTCCCCTATATAAAGAGCCCTCTAGCCTCCTTTTGAGACATACCGAAAAAGAGAGAGAGAAAGATGAGTCCAAATGAGTCCGTTCGAGTCACAAAAAGAGGTGACTACGAGCGTCCCAGAAGTTCTCTTGTGAACTTGCTGGCTCCTAGTAGCAGATCGTCGATAGATGACGAATCTTATTTTGAGCAACGATGGTCCTTACCGCCCTAGCAAGAATACTTTTTTTATTCTGTCTTCTTCTCCTTTTTCTTCTTTGTTCGTTCTGTCTGATTGCAACTGCGTTTAGCAAGGAAGAACGAAGATAGTTTTCGCTTTATTGTAACTCTGTTCTATCCGTCTACAACTGCGATTGCAAGGAAGAACGAGAAGTTTGGTTATTCTGATTTTTTTGTAATATTGAGAGCTAGTTGTAATCAGAATCCTTATATAGTTCTTCGTGGAAATCGAGAATAGTCAGAGTGAAAATTTTTGTGTGAACCTCTGATCTTAACAACGTGTTCTTCCATTTTTGGTTAAGCCTCGGGACTAACAGTGTATATCACTTCCTGAGGAGTTTCACCAGGATTAAAATAGCAGGTGGTCTGCCTCAACAAGCAGTCGCAGGCCATCAAAACTTGGACAAGAAAAAAAACAGACAACTTGTCCACAAAATTTGTTTGAAAAAAAAATAGGAGACGAACAAAACTAAAAAAAAAAAAAAAATTTCAAACAAGAAAAAGAAAACGTACACTCTACATAACTTGTTGAGAAATTAACAAGCACTATTAGACAAACAAAATATGGTCTCTAGAAAAATGGAGAGTTTGCCCGTGGAACTTAACACGTTGAGAAATCAAGCAGTCACATACGGTTAATAAAAAACGCAGACGGTCTGGTCTGGTCTGTCCACGGGACTTGCTCGAAGAGGAATCAACAAGTAAGTCGTTGACAAACAAAACATAGTCGATAAAAATGTTCAGAAATTAATAAGCAATAAACGCAGATGGCAGTGACTATTGTGAATCCGTTCCCCCCTGTTATACAGCTATCATGACACGCTTGTTGCCTTGTTGTGCATGCAATGCAAGAATATATTATTTAATTCACAATCGCTTATGATTAAGAATGAGAAGCAACTTTCTCCTCATCCATTTGCTTTTGTTGTTCTACTTTCTCTCCGAATTAAGAACGCGAGACTCGGGTGTTTGTCGGCAAGACGGGGAGATTTCTCACTACTGCAATACCGACGGAAATTTTAGTCGCTATTTTGATATATTCCGTCGCTAAATAGTAATAGCGACAGAACAACGATCTACAATTTTTGTCGCTAGTTCATATGTCGCTGTTCATTTTTCGTCGTTGATCTGTCGCTGGATCGACTAATCAGCGATGAAAATGACGACGAAGTATCAGAGACTTAAAAGCGACCAATACTTCCGTCGCTACATCAACAACTTAGCGACGAAAATAACGACTATTTCTGATACTCTCTGTGTATCAGACATAAATTGTATCATAATAGTGACTAAGAATTTAGTCGCTAACCCGTCGCTTGCCATCGCTAGGTAGTCGCTATTCCGTCGCTGATAATTTTTTTTTCATATTTTTGTCGCTATTCTGTTTCGGTTCCGTCCCTGGTTAGTCGCTGATCTGTCGCTAACTTGAATATTTTTTCCAAAATAAAATGTTTTATGCTACACATAACCTCTAACACGAAATATATATAGAAAACATATATATCCAAAACAGACAGGGGCAGAGGGACATTGAGCTTGCAAGCAAAAAAAAATCAGCAATTTTTATTTTTTATTTTTTATATGGTAATATAGGCTTATAGCCCACCCAATACTCCATAAAGCCCACCCAATACCAAGCAACAGATGAAGAGTGAAACGTTGAGTCCAAAATTGAGACTCCAGAGACCCCGACTCTCTTAGACTCTCACTCTCTGTCTCATAGTCTAGGGTTTATTACACAGTGACCCACGAGGGCCTCGACTGCGACCAACGACCAACGACTGACAACCCGCGATCGGGACGCTCCGGGTGCTCCCCCTCTCCCGACTCCATCCCAACCGGCGACCGACGACGACCCACGACTGGAACGCAGCGCTGCAGCCCCTCGGCCCCCACCCGCTCTTGGCTCTCCAAGTCTCCCTCTTCACCTCCTCTGGTAAAATCCTAACTTCATCACCATCCTCCTTCAAATTAAATTTTTGTAAAACCCTAACCCCCAAATTATTGGTATTTGGTTTGATTTTAATTCACTGGTTAATAGGTCTTTGGTCCTTTGGAACATATTGGAAAATCAAGGAAACAAGAGAAAGAAAATACTTTTTTCATTCTTTAAACCAAGGGGTGAAACATCAGGAAGTGAAAGTCTTCCCCGGGTTCCCCCTCCTTCGAATGTTAATGTTGCAACCCCAAGTGTTGACCATAGGGATGAGGTTATATCTGATTTAAATTCTCATGAACGAGATCTAGGCTTACGAATTCTGATACACGGGTATCCGGTTAATCATAGGGATGAGATCAGGCGGACGTATATCAAAATGGGTCCATACCAGCCGAAATTGACAACATTTCCACCGTCTGAGTTTGAAAAACAGTCTCGTCGATTTCAATACTCTTGGTTCCAACAATTTTCTTGGTTAGAGTACTCTCCTTCGAAGGATGCAACATTTTATTTTCCAAGTTATCTTTTTGAAAATTATAATGCTCTCTATTGCACATTGACCGTCGATGGGTTTAAAAATTGGAAGAGAGTTAATGAGGGGACTCGATGTACGTTTTTGACACACATGGGAGGACCCACATCTACCAATAGATATTCTGTGAAAGCTATGGAAGATTTATCAAATGTTACTCAACATATTGATAAGGTGATTAATGCACAGTCTTTTGAAGAAGTTTTGAAGAATCGATTACGGCTTAAGACGACAATTATGAGTATTCAGTGGCTCAGTTTGCAAGCATGTGCATTCAGAGGTCATGATGAATCCCCAACTTCTAATAATCGTAGGAACTTCATAGAGATGGTAACATTAATGGAGATTTTGAATGTCAACATTGGTGATGTTGTATTGGAAAAAGCTCCGAAGAATGCACAATATACTTCACCAACTATTCAAAAAGAGGTTTTGCATATCATGGCCAACCGGGTGAGAAGTAAAATTTCTGAAGAAGTTGGGGATGCAAAGTTTTGTATTTTGGTTTATGAAGCCAGAGACACGTCTAACAGAGAGCAGATGGCTATTGTTATAAGATTTGTTGATGTTCATGGTATTCTGAAGGAGCGATTCTTTGAGATTGTATATGTTGGGGACACCATTGCTTCAACCTTGAAGAAACAAATATCTGATGTACTTTCTCGGTATGACTTACATATCCACAATATACGAGGGCAAGGATATGATGGTGCTAGCAATATACGTGGAGCATGGAATGGATTACATGTCCTGTTCTTAGAGATTGTCCATATGCATATTTTGTTTATTGTTTTGCATACAGACTACAACTAGCTCTAGTTGCAGCGGATAGTAATGAGACTTTAGTTTGGCTATTCTTTTCGAAATTGACTACCATTGTCAATCTTGTTAGTGCTTCTCCTAAGCGTCATACTGAATTACAATCTGCTCAAGCTATTGAGATTTCACATATGGTGGCTAGTTGTGAACGTGATACTAGTAGAGGGGCTAATCAGATGGGTGGTTTGTAGAGGGCTAGAAGTACTTGATGGAGCTCTCATTTTGATTCTATTTGCAGCTTAATTGATATGTATCAAACAACTATTAAAGTGCTTGAAAGCATGGTAAATGATGGATCCTCTGATTCTATGCATGGGGAAGCAGCTGGTTTTTGCTTGTGATGAAGTCTTTTGATTTTATATTCATATTATACTTGATGCATGGGAATTACAAACTTGCTTTGTCGGGCCTTATAACAAAAATCTTTGGACATCTTGAATGCAATGGATCTAGTATCCTCTACTAAAAGGTTGCTTCAAACTTTAAGAGAGGATGGCTTTGGTGGTATCCTTAGTTTTGTGGAATCAATTTGTAAAAAGTATGACATTGATATGCCTGATATGAATGCTTGTTACAGAGGGGCTAAAGGTCGTTCTTGCCAGCAACGAGATTCCATTACATTTGAGCATCACTATCACTTTGATATATTCAACTCTACAATAGATTTTTAATTAAAAGAGTTGAATAATAGATTCAATAATGAGGCAGTAGAAATCCTTAAGCTGAGCTCTGCTTTATAACCAAATAATCACTTTAAATCATTTAATGTTGATCATTTGTGCACTCTTGTAGAGAAATTCTATCCGACTGATTTGAATGATCAAGATATTCATTATTTGAGATGTCAGTTGGAGCATTATGAGGTTGATGTACTTCACCATGAGAAGTTCCAAAATATATCAACCATTTTTGAGTTATGACAGACATTAGTTAAAACAAACAAGTCACAATACTACAATTTGATCGATAAGTTGATTCATCTTGTTTTAACTCTTCATGTTTTCACTCAGCTACAAAAAGAGCATTTTCAGCTATGAAGCTTATTAAAACTAATATGAGAAGTAAAATGGAAGATGAGTTCTTAGCTGATGCTATGGTTATCTACATTGAACGAGAAATTGTTGAAGATATTGACTCATATTCTATAATAGTCGAATTCTATTCTCTGAAGAACCGAAGAGTGCAACTTCGATAGGGTATCGTTCTTATTTATGTTTCTTTTTGTTTGTTAATGAATATACATTAGAGAGACTAGCATACTTCGATAGCGTATCTTTCTAATTTGTTCACAAACTTCTAATTTATTGAAAGATATCTCGTTCTTTTATGTTGCAAATGGAGGGGTTTGGAGTAAATTCAGCTTCTTAATAGTTGCTATTAGCAAAGCTCGGGAAGGATTGTTGTATGGTTACATACCATTAGCCTGGAAAGTCTAATTTTGGCAACTTTTGGCACTTGCTTATCTTGCCTTTTAGCATCAGAGTTACCTTTATAGTTGGTATTAAAAACTTTTGGTATAAGCATCAGAGTTTCATTTATACTTCATTTACTGTAGTATTAGTAACTTTTGGCACTTGCTTATCTTGCCTTTTAGAGCTTTTTTAACTTTGATGTTGTAGGTTGTAAACTGAATGGTGAGATGCAATGTGATATTATAAAGATTGGTAATCTTATACATAATTCGTCTGACATGACAATGATGACTTGTAAAGGCTCTGTTATTGATTCTGCTACTGATGCAGGCATTAGAGAATCTAATTGGCCCTTTGATATCTCAGAAAGAAAGTGTGAATGCTGTGCCAAAGTCTGATGCTAATGCTGAATACTCAGATGCTATGCTAAAGTGTCACGTCGACATGGCCAACTACCCCGTACAAGATGCTATATATCGTACGACGATCACGACTGTATAAGATAAGTGGGTGCATGCTACAATCAAGTCTCTAATGGTCAAGAACTTCTATGTCTCAATCATTCAAATAAGAAACAATAAGCATAGAGCATATATGATAAAGGAATAAGGCGTCCTAAACGCTTTCTCAAAATATTCTAGAGACCAGTTATGCAAAATAAGAAGCTGGAAGAGTAACAAAAGTATATGACAGTGATCAACTGCTGTCTGATTTAATACAATCATGTAAGGAGGCTAATATCCATACGAGCCGACTAACAGGTGTCGGTGGCTAAACGCCCAAAAGAAATAAATGTTCATTTGATAATAATGGAAGAAGAAAACTCACTCGCTATTCCCTGCAACCATGTTCCTGGTATACACCATGAGTTGGGGGAAGGTACACTGGATCCTCGGGTGCTGGCTCAAAACCTGGCCATGAAAAACCAGTGGGGTTAGAGTCCAAATGCATGTACCACAAAGGAAGCACGAATTAGAGAAACAAAAATCGAAGGAAAATATATAATAATACATAGGTTCAGTATCGTAACTTAGGTCCATGACATATCCTAGCGCAAAGACCCAATCCTACAACCAAACAAGTTCAAGGGTTGAACCATCACACTATGATAGTCCATTTTACTAGAGTGCTAGCTGAATGATACAATCACAACCAAGTCCATTTCTTATATCATCCAATCATTTGTACGACTTGCTTTTGTGGAGTCTGTGGTTATCTCAAAAATAATGCATAATAGGAATTCTCAGATCATGCCAGTACCGAACACGAGCTAACTGAACCAATAGATAAATAAAATAGGCACTTGTAGGATGCACCAGTCCCCCGTAGGGCCACTGCGCTAAAAATACGGTATTAGCGGTTCTAGTGTTCCTATAGTGAAATAGTGTCTTGGCATAATAATAGGTCAGATACTACACTCCACTAAGGCAGATGATATACTGTATCTGTGGTGGTAGCCCACAACGCACTTAGAATAAATCTTTGTGGGAAGGTTCGTTGGCATGATCTCGGAATACCGTTCCCTCCAATGTTACTACAACTTTTAGTTACCTAATTAGCCCTATGTTGTGTTTAAAATCTCAAAACATGTTCACATGAGAATTTTTCTTAAGATGTCATACAAAGTACGGGCACTCTAGATACGAATCCATGGAAGTCAAATCTGAATTCACCCAAGCGTGTATGCAATATTCAGTCAATCAATATCCTAGCCACGCTTTGGTAGTTGACTCGCTTATTATACCCGTGCTGGGAAAAATATTATATATTTATAATATCACACGTTCAGAAATTTGGAGAAATTCTCGATGCACAACCCAAATATAATCACTTAACACGTAACACTATGTGTCGTACCTCGGCGCAAATTAAATCATGGACAATTATCAAGCAATATTGGTATCAGCACGGATACAGTATTCGAGTCCAATTATCAATTATACATTGGGTCACAAAGAACAAGAAACATTTAATCAAAACAAGCAAGGCCGCATGGAAAGTCGAGGCCACATGACAAATCCTGGACGCATATAGAGTCAAGCCGCATGAAAAGTCATGGTCGCATATGGAGTCTAGGCCGCATGAGAAGGGTTAAAGTTTACTCCTTGGAACAAGTATTGAAGTGACGGGTAATAAATAAAGTGTTAGTGATGTGACATAAAGTGATTGACGTGATAAGCTATAAAGTGTGTCAGGAAGAAAAGACAAAAATCATAGAAATATGTGCCACGATTTCAGAGTAATGTGTCCAAGGAAATGGTGGTCGCATACTCTACAATGTCGCATGAGTATCGGTGCCGCATGGAGTTTGATGCCACATGGAAATCTATTGGGCTTAGCTAATTTCTCATTCGTTCAGCGAGTGAAAACAGAAGGTGTTCAAGGATACTTGTATAAATAAGCAGTCATGCGTCCAACAAGATGGACACATGCTGTCAGTATGCGACAAGAGTTCAGGCCGCATAACCTTCTCGAGCCGCATAGCACTCTTAGCTGCATAACTCGCTAGCCACATGAAGACTTCGTTTTCTCCAAACAGCAGGTTCTGCCATGGCGGGAAAGCTCAAAAACTAAAATCTTATTTTGTCCATAAAATCCTCATTTTAAGTCCAAATCGGGTGAACCAAAAGCCAAAATGCTCTAAATTGAAAGATCTATCATGTAACAAAAATTGGTTTTCAAAAACACAAGTTTAATAGATCAAAACTAAGAAAAACTCATAAAACCCATAAAAATCCTAAGTTAAAAATGTAGATCTACATTAATCCATCCATAAAAACAGAAAACTTCAAGTTCTAAAAGTGCTAAAAAATACATAACAAACATAATGGAACAATAATATAGAGGGTTTCTCCATTTCTCAATCAAGGTGTACTTTTCTATGGAAATAGGGAGAGAAAACTAAAGAGAGGAAGAAATGAAGAAGTAAAGAGAGAGAGAGAGAGAGAGAGAGAGAGAGAGAGAGAGAGAATATTGGGTTATATATGGTAGGGTTGTGGGTTGAACCAAGGGTTCTCATGAGTTGAACCAACCCATAAAATAAACCATGAACTTGGTTAAACCAAAGAATGGGTCAAGTCTCCAAGCACATGCAACCATGCTAAAATAAAAAAATACGTTCCAAATACGTATATCAGAAACGGGGAGTGGCATAAAGTCTGAATGCTATGCTAGTTACTGCTTAGGCTCTTGATATCTCAGAATGAAAGTCTGAATGCTATGCCAAAGTCTGAGCTCTTTGAAAGCTCTGATGCTAATGTTGAAAACTCTGATTCTAATGCTCTAGAAATTTATGATACCAACATAAGGTCTGAATGCTATGCCAAAGTCTAAGCTATGTAGTCTCTGATACTGAGCCATACTGGAGCCAATATACAACCAAAAGTTAAATAAGCAGTCCTTGGTACATCTCTAATACTAAGCTAATACAAGAATTTATGCTATTGATGCTATACTTGCCATTAGTTTTAATAGAAAAAGTGTCGATCAGACCTTGTAACTTTCTATCCTGATTTTTTTCTTGCAACTGTATCTAACTATATTTTCTATTATGAAGTAGGACGAGGAAATAAAAGGAAACACATTCTAGCTGTACGAGCAATTGGGTGCTTCGCATCCTTCCCTTCTGTAGTCTCTCATACACAAGCGTGATACTGTATCTTTTTCTGGTTCAATCATAAGCTTTATACAAATTATAAAATATAGTCGTTAGCAACTATATAACGTTTTGCAGTATCTTGCCTAGTTATTGAAGATGAGCAAAGTTGTGAACAATAGTGCAGGAGTGGTTGGAGTTATTGTCAAAGGCCACTTGAATGGGGTGATTTATGCACTAATATCGGATCAAGGAAATTTACGCTTCCGTGACCTTATTGGAAGATCATCTCCTGACAGCTCCAGCGGTTGGGTCAATGATGTTACGAAGAGCTTAGTCAGGGACACCTTTATAGGTTTCATCTTGTGGGCATTCTATGAACAACTGAAGGTAACATTATGATATCTGGACTTTCTCCAAACACTTTTAGATGCCAAGCATTTTTGTTGTTGGTAATAGTATTTTCTATTTCTTTTTCTTTATTGAACACTAATATGTTCCATTGTAGTGCATTAATGTGCTATCAAAATGATAGATATGAGCTTTGATTGATTTGTTGTTTAGTGTTTCTCATTTATTCTTATGTAACAAGTCTCTAATGGACCCAGGAATCCTTCCAGTGAGGTTGTTGTTCCTCGAGTGCAAGGACTGTAGCAAATTGTAAGGCCTATCGACTTAGAAATGCGGCCAAATAAACTACTGATTGATACTACGATGGCCTACGACAAATTTAGATTTTGAAGGAGGTTGTATGCAGGAACAATCCAGGTGTTTACTAGAATTTGAACACTTGTTCAAAATTTAACTGTTGTTAATTCTATTTTCCATTATATTGGTATGCCATTTATTTTTACTGTCTTAGAGTCTTAAAATTGTAAATATGAATATAATTCCCTGTAATGAATTGAATCATTTTACCTATATGTCTAGGCTCTTTTATGTTCTAAGAATAACTTTTTAAGTGTGGTATTTATTTACATAAGCTATTTGGTTATTTCTACAATTTCAATCTTCTATATGAAATCAAGTCTTTATAGTTATCTGTTTGAAGCATATTATAAATGAACCTGCTAGATTTTTAGGTACTATCTTCTACAGGCTGATCTTATACATCTTTCCAGGTTTCTTCGTTGTTCAAGTAAGCTACTCAATTGTCACCTGTGAAGGCAAATGTTCATGCCTTATTTGGTGCCTAACAACTTGGAGTGCAATAGTTCTTTTTCTTGAAGGTTTTGGCTTTCATTTTCAGATTCTTCCTTCCTAGTATTCTTTCTTGAAATGAATATTATATCTTTGGAATATATGGAAGCAATTATATTTGGTGAAAAATTATCAATTAGTAAATATTACCAAATTTTAGGCATAAATTTAGAAAGAAAATTTTGTCGAATCATCGAATTTTCCAAGGAAATTCTGCCGAATTTTTGGCATAAATGTTTAGAATCTTATAGTAACTATTAGCTAGCTCACCCTACTCCAAAATCCTGGCTCCACCCCTGAATATAGATCCAACACATATATATCCAACACAGATCCAACAAAGAAAGATAAAAGCATGTACATCCATATAATATCCAACACAGTATAATATAATACACATATCCAATATCCAATACAAATCTACTATCCAACATAATACAACAATAATACACCATTGAAATAAATACAAATATCAATACAATCCCTCAAAGTACATCACAAAACTTCAGTTGTAGGTGGGGGTGGTAATGGAAGTGGTTGGTGCTGCTGGCTACGCATGAACTCCATTATAAACGTAGTCATAAACTGCTACATGGCTTTAGGAAACACATGAGCAAGAGTAGGAGCCTGAGCAGGAGCCAAAGATGGAGCAAGAGCAATTGGAGTAACAGATCGAGTCACCGGAGGAGCAACAGTAATATGAGCGATAGCATCAGGAGCAGGAGGACAAGGCATCCACTGCATAATCTCTCTCAACTACCTATAAAAGTCGTACATCATCGTCGATATCTAGTACATACTAAGCATGTCGAGAGGAGTAGCGTCGGAGTTATCGAACTGCAATGGTGCAGGCGGAGGTGGAGGAGGAGCTCTGGAATATACTGACGGTTGTGATACCAATGATCCGATACCCTACACGCTGCCGCCTTCCCTCTTTCAAAAACTTATACCCACAAATTGTTCTTCCCAGTTGGTATACGTTGCCGACTAGTATCAGCACCCTAGTGGCCTGAGAGGCCTGACTCTCAAATGTCTCATAAGTCTCCTATATTGATATAAATATAATTAGGATTAGGATTATGTTAGGGTTAGGATTATGGTTATAATTAGGGTTACGATTAGAGATTTTAGGGATAGATATATGATTAGGTTAGGATTTTTAGGTTAGGGTTAGAGTTAGGGTTAATATTAGGATTTTTGGGTTAAGGTTAGGGCCATATTTTTTAGGGTTAGGGTTACGGTTAGGAATTTTTGGGTTAGGATAAAATTACTTTAAATAATCTATTCAATAAAATTTACTTGTCAATATTTTGAACGAATAGACACTTACTTATGCCTAGTTAATCCTATTTTTATTCTCAAACGATATTAGAAGGTCATCATTTGAACCATCATACTTGCTGACCATTGATGTACTGATAGGATTAACTAATCAAAATTGGCATTTATTATTGTTCTTTTCGAAAGAGAAAAAATGGCGAATCAAAAATAATTATAAGAAAAAAGCATTTGTATGGTTTGGAGCGGCATACTTGACCTATAGTTTAGCATATTTTTCTGTCTATGGTTTTATCACTTATTGTTTCGTCTGGTGAACCTACGCGCCTATTACTTTGTTTCCATAGAAATCCGCATGCATAGCAGAAAATCCTGAGTTTGTTATCAAAAAATCGGTAGCGAAAAAAGTCGGCTATTAGAATCGAACCGACGACTAACACATTACAAGTACGATGCTCAAACCTCTAAGCTAAGTAGGCTTAGAAAAAGATAAACACTTTTTCTTGGGTAAAGGAACAAATCCTCTATGGTAGAATCAGTCAGGGAGGCCTCAGAGGCGATGTTTTACCCTATGACGAATGTCGGCGGTTCAAGTCAATATCGACAAAATTTCTCAAGTCTAATCGACTAGGTGTATTGTGTCTGGTTTAATGGTATTATGGGCTAGATCAATGGGCCTCTTTGGAGTGGCTCATTTCTTACTAGACTGAACTCGGGTCATGGTAGAAGGAACCGAAAAGGAGGTATTAATAATAACTGGTTTTATTACGGGGAACTCATGATGTTCATATCGATCTATTATGCATTGTCGAATTAGAAAAATTTGGTGCTATCATAGTATAATCAAAGGAATTTACGGGGCCCGTACAAGTACTAGGGCATGTGGTTTAATTTGATGCAAAGCGAAGAACCTTACCACGAAATCCCCTAGTATATGAAAGAATGAAAAAAATGCTTTCGTTAATGTGATTGCATTATAAGGACACATGTAAACAGATCAAGCAGGTTCGAATTGACGTAACAAGAAACCTATTAGCCCGGTAGCCTGATCATCTACTAGCTTTCCATTCTTCTTCCATTTACGGAACTGCTCAAAGATTTTAGGAAGTCGACAGTTTTCGTATCTCCGTCCGTCCTAGCGGACTCCTCGCACTGTAATAGTTAAGTAATTAATAATAAAAATGTAAATATTGAAAGAACAAATATATGAAATATACCATCCGTCGAAAATTCTCAGTTATCGGGATGGATCCACTCGTGTGGAGACCAACCTTAGCACAAGCCCTCTTCATTTTCTACGACTGGATCTTGTACTCAGAAGTGGCCATATCTTCCTTTATCTTCTGCCATAATTCCTCCTTCAACCACCCCTTTTGTCACTCTTCGAGAAGTAAGGCCAACGCCTTCTAATTATTGATCATATCTCTCAGCCTTTTGTTGATAATCGACTTGTAGCACTTTCAGATCGCACTATCTTTGTGATCCGACCACCAATCACTACTTTGCAAATAAAAATCATAAATTAGAAACTATATAAATAATATAATTAAAAAAATCTATTATGACATTTAATTATCTTATATAGACCCCCCAAATCTTAAGCCAAATGAATATTATCTTATATAGACCTGAAGTGGAGACAAAGACCGTAAAAATGGTCCCATATGATATCCCCAAGCTCATTGCAAGCTTTGAACAGAAATAACCTAAAATAAGTAAATAAATTATAATTAAAATAAAATAAAGCATGTGTAAATATATGAACTGATAGTAAAATTATTTACTTACGTCACTCTATCAGCCCATAGCTTAGTACGTCTCTCCCTAGCAGGTCTCTCTGGTGGAGTAGGAAGATCTAGAAAACCTAGACAATGCACATATACTCCGTAGTCCATAAATTTTAGGTCGCGATATGGATTTGCCCAATAAGAGAAACAGGTGTAGCAACAATAACAAGTGTAGATGTAGAGGGAATTCCAGAGGATGGATTGGCTCCACCTTTTGATGAAGGGGAAAATGCAGACAGTCTGCCCATAGAAGTTACACATTGAGAAATGAACAAGCAGTCACATATGAATATATCTCATACAAGAAAAATGCAGATGGTCTGTCCATGACACTTGCTTGTGTAGAAATCAACAAGCAGTCACATACGAACAAAACTAAACAAGAAAATCATATATGGTCTATTGATCCATAGAGCTTGTTATTGAGAAATCGAGAGCAATCTAAAAAAATACGATTGATAAGAGGAAGACGGTCTACCCATATGACTTGCTTGTAGAAAATCAATAATCAGTGGCAGACAAATAAATTATGGTCAATAAAAACATATATAATTTATCCACATAACTTTCTTATAAACAAACAATAATAAACGAAGAAAACCGATACAAGAAAAATTGCAGACAATCTATCTATGAAATTTCTTATTGAGAAATAAACAAGTAGTCATAAACAAACAAAATATGGTCGAGATAAAACACATACGGTTTCCCAATATAACTTGCATGTTGAACAATCAACAAGCAGTCGTAGTAGACGAATAAAACTTAAACCAGTAAAGAACATATACGGTATGTCCACAATCTTGCTTGTATAGAAATCAACAAGCATAGTATTATAGATCGATGATAAAACTTTGACAAGAAAAGACCCAGACGGTTATGCACAGAACTGGTTTTTTGAGAAATCAAGGAACTTGCTCGACGAGGAATTGACAAGTAGTCCTTGACAAAAAAAATCATAGTCGATATGCGGATGGCTTGCCTACGGAACTTGCATGTTCAAATTTTTTTTTGATATATACCTAGGCTCTACCCATGGCTATAAGAACTAGCCAGCCGGCGGAGGGAGATTCGAACCTTGGTCTACTCCAAGGCGGCCCCCACATTACCACTAGGGTAATGCCTTCGGTATGCATGTTAACAAATTAATAAGCGCTATTTAGACAAGATAAAAGAATGCCAACGACGAAATAGAGTAACCGACTTAGTCGTTGTTCTGTCACTATTACTGTTGCTGATATTCCGTCATTGTTAGTCGTTTGTTCATTTCCCACTGTTCATTTCCCATCGCTGATCCATCGCTGGATCGACTAATCAGCGATATTCCGTCATTGTTCTGTCACTAACAGCGATGGGAAATGAACAATGACGGAATATCAGCCAACGACTAACAATAACGGAAATGAACTCCTTCATAAATTCTGTATGGCTTTATAAGGAAATACTGGAGCAGGAGCAGGAGCCGTAGAAGGAACTAGAGCATAGGTAGGAGAAGGGGCAGGAGAAAATAGAGTAACCGACTTAGTCGCCAAAGGAGGAGCAGCAATAGAAGCAATAACATCAGGAGCAAGAGCACAAGGCATCCACTACATAATCTCTTTCAGCTGCCTTTGAAGTCATACATCATCATCAAAATTTGTTGCATACTAAGCATGTTGGAAGAAGTAGCATCGGAGGTATCGATTTGTTATGGTACAAGTGGAGGTGGAGGGGAATCTCTAGAGTATACCGATGACTACGATGCCATCGATTCGGTACCGTACATGCTTCCACCTTTCCCTATCCCAACAACTTGTACCCAGAGATCGTTCCTCCCAAGTGGCATACATGGCTGATCAGTATCGCCCCCCAGTGTTCTGAGAGGCCTGGCTCTCCAATGTCTCAAACGTTTGATATATTTGTATAAAAAAATATGGTTAGGATTAAAGTTAGGATTATGGTTAGAGTTAGAGTTTTTAGGGTTAGATATATGATTAGGTTAGGTTTTTTTAAGGTTATGGTTTCTTAGGGTTAGAATTTTTAGGGTTAGGGTTACGATTACGGTTAGATTTATGGTTCAGGTAAAATCACTCTAAATAATCTATTGTAATAAAAATTTACTTTTCAAAAATTTAAAAGAATACACATATATATGCCTAGCTATTCCAATTTTTATTCTCAAATGATATCAAAAAGTCATTATTAGAACCATTATACTTGCTAACAATCGATGAACTGATCGGATTAACCAACTAAAATTGGCATTTATTATTGCTCTTTTAGAAAGAGATAAAAATTGGTGAATCAAAAAATAATTATAAGAAAAAAAAGCATTTGTATGGTTTGGAGAGGCATACTTGTCTTATAGTTTAGGTACTTTACTTGTCTTTGATTTTATTGATTATTTTGTCTGGTGAACCTACGCGCTTATGACTTTATTTGCCAAGAAATCCCCATAGCGGAAGATCCTAAGTTTATTATAAAAAATGATAGAGAAAAAAGTCGACTATCAGAATTGAACCGATGACTATCACATTACAAATGCGATGTCCTAATCTTTGAGCTAAGTAGGCTCGAAAAAATAGGAATATATTTCAAGGGTAAAGGAATAAATCCTCAATGGTAGAATCAATCGAGGAGACCCTAGAGGCCGTGGTTTACCTTGTGGTAGATGTCAGCGATTTGAGTCAATAGGGACAAAATATTCTCAAGTATAATCGACTAGGTGTATTATTTTCAAATTAATCCTATTCTGGGTCAGAGTAGTAAACTCTTGAAATAGCTCATTTCGTACCAGACCGAGCTCGGGTTATAGAAGAAGGAAACGAGAAAGAGGTATCGGTAACAACAAGTTTTATTAAGGGGCAACTTATGATGTTCATATCGATCTATTATGCTTTGTCAAATTAAAAATTTCAGTGCTATCATTGTATACTCAAAGTAATTGACGGGGGCTCGCATAAGCGATAGAGCTTGTGGTTTAATTCGATGCAAAGCGAAGAACCTTACCACAAAATTTCCAACTATATAAAAGAATAAAAAGTTCTTTCGTTAATGCGATTGCATTATAAGGTCATAGTTGAATAGATCGAGCAAGTTTGAATTGACGTACATAAAACCTATTAGTTCAGTAGCCCGATCGTCTACTAGCTTCATATCCTTCTTTCGTTTGTGGGCCCTCTCAAAGCTTTTGGGGGAAGTCGACGGTATTCGGATCTTTGCCTGTCCTGGCGGCCTCCTCGTACTGTAATAATTAAGTAATTAAAAATAATAATATGAATCTTAAAAGCAAAAAAAATGAATATGTACCATCAGTCAAGAATTCTCAGCGGCCGGGATGGATCCACCCGTATGAAGACCAGCCTTAGTGTGGGTCTTATACTCAGGAGTGGCCATCTCCTCCTTGATCTTCTACCATAATTCCTCCTTCAGCCACTCCTTACACCGTTCTTCCTGAAGTGTCATGACCCGCACCCAAAATTTGGACATGAGTCATGGACAAACCCAGCCTACACCATAGAGTCAGTGGTAGAACACTGTAGAATGCCCACAAATATAATCTATAACTCAATCAATAATATCTCAACTCCTCGAGGAAGGACAATAATCAATATCCATAGCAATACTCAATCACAGGCTCGAAGAAAGATAAATGCACAATATAATTAAAATGAAGATAAATGATAGTTCCAATCCATAGTTCAAGTAATCTCCAAAATTAAGTACTGGATCCAATATGAAAAATACCAAAATAGTCTAATAAATTCGGAGATAAATTCGGTCAAAAATCAAATCTAAACTAGACTGAACTAAGTGGTCGCAGCCGGGGTCTGTGCTGTGAACTCTCCCTGATCTTTTTGAAGGACAAGATTAGGCTCCGCTATAATACCCTCATATGGCCCACAATAGGTAGGGTACCCGTCCTCATCATAGTCACCTAAAATGTTTATCCAGTTAGGAATAGAACAAGTACAATTCAAAAAAAGCAGTTCCAATACATGGTATCAACTATAAAATAGGAGATGGTAATGAAATACATGATGGAGCAAGTAAAACTAAAATCATGACATGGCAAGTAGTGTGAATCAAGTAAATATGATTAGTAAGGTATATGTCAATAATATGGATTGAAACAAGAAGGACTGTAATTATCTAAGTGTTTTGAAGTACTACTTTCGATATGTGATCAGCTTGGGTGAATCAATGTCTAAATAAACCTACAGCTCAATCATACATAAAGTGTATGATTGACTAACCATAATGTCTAATTACCACAATGTCTAAATAAGGTCTGATCACATATCTTACTAGCACTTTCCTCCCCTCGACTAATACACATGGATCCAAGTCATGACCCATAGATCATAATACATAAGGAATAAGAGTATGATGTCCATAAACTACATGATAAACATGAAAAACAACATATCATGACAAGAGATCCATATAATACTAATCCGTGTAACAAGTGTGTTATAAATCAAGTAAATTATCACTAAACATGCATTATAGAAACTATCAAGTACTGAAAATAATCAGAGAATATACTCGCATGTTATTCTAAGCTAGTGGTACATGTCCGGTTCAAAGTCCAAGTCCAAGTAACCTATTTTATGAATTTGTAATGTTAATAGGTGAATAGAACCATATCTACTTGGTTATTAGGTTTCTAGGTTCATTTCCTATGTCAATTAGCTTTATAACTAGGTAGATTTATCTTGGTTCCTTATTACTAATTTATGATACTTATAACTTATGTCAATTACCTTATACTTAGTTACCTATGTGAATACCTTATATCTATAACATAACTTATCTTATATAGTCATACATATATATACCTTACTTATTGATACACCAATACCTTGACACTTAAAGATACCCAACTCAACTCTAATACCTTAGCTTGACACATATCTAGGGTATTCTAGTATCATAATATCTATTTGACTACTACCCTTGCTGCTGCTTATTGAAGGCTGAACTGCTTATTGCAGCTGCTTCTGCTTATTGCTGCTGCAGCAGCTTATTGTAATTATGCTGTAGCTTATGGAATGCTGAACTTCTTATGAAATGCTGAATTGCTTATGAAATGCTAAATTTTACCCAACATGTGCACAATCCTTCTAAAATTACATAAACATCCTAAAATAGGATCCAAATCTTCAATTGTAGGATGCCATCTACACATCTAGGATACACATACTATGTAGGTTACCAAATACTAATTGCTACACTGGATCCCTTGGTACACAACATACATACTCATGGTATCATGATCCATATCCTTGTATCTCCGCCTAATGGATACAATACAAAACCAATTCCATATGACCATTTTTATATAGAATATGCGTATAATCATTGATACAAAACATATGATCTCTCTCTCTCTCTCTCTCTCTCTCTATATATATATATATATATATATATATATATATATATATGCACATATCCTATTTAGGACACAAGGACACAAATTTATCCCAAAATTAGATACAATAACCATTTGGGGGCATTATCACAAACACTTGGTGGACATGAACACATGTATTCATATAATCTACATAAATAGAAATAGGCATTCGAATTAGTCTTCTCTAACCAAATCTATTTCTCTAAGTGATAGAAATTCCTATTTGTTGGTCCTTATATATTCTTAGTTAGATTTTAATCTAAAGATTGGGAGAAGAATCATAAGTTACCTTTTTATGGTTGAACTCCAATGAAGATCCAACAAAAAGAGAGGATCCAATCTTGTCAACCAATTTCGATCACATCTCCTAGTACTTCTTCAAGACTTGGATTTGAATTTTGTAAATCCCCTCGACCAGTAATTAGGGTTAATTAATTTAATTAGCATAATTAGGGTTAATTAGAATTGTTTATGATTTAATATATATAGCATTATAATACTTGTGAAATGATTGAATGTTTTAGGATACTACCTTAGCTGTTGCCCTAAAACAAATTCCACATATTTGACCTAGACCTGTAAACCCCTCGTATTGAACCTAGAATAAACCCCGGATACCGATTTTTGTGCCTGATTTTAGACGCACAAAAGTCGTTACAAACGTCCGTGCGCAAATTAATTTAATTTCGTAATTACGTTCGTTGTCCGTTTTAATTGAAATTAAGACCCAACCTCAACCAGTTTTGACCAACCCAAATCACGATATTATTGTACACTGAGCCAGCTACACCAACGACCCTTGTCCAACCAAATTTAGACTCCCGATTTTTAAATTAAATTAAATTAGAAACATCGTTACATTAATTACGAATTAATTTATGTAGCTACCCAACCTCAATTAAATTGGACCCAACTCCAACCCAAACCCACATCCACACCCATAAGCCTCATATAAAACACCAAACACCATCATAGTCCAATGAGGAACACCAAACATGGTGTTTGTTTGCATTAAATCCCCAATCCTAGTTTTTGTGCAAATACCAAATTGTTCAGGGGCCTAATTGCAAAATTTCAATGTGGTGTCCCTCTCTCATTGGCCCAAACCATCATGGAGAAAAGTAATGCTCATAACCAACCGTAGGCATTTGGTTTCCCCCCATTTTTCATGTCCTTACACCACCTTTTTGGGAACCCATCTTGACCCTACAATTTGAATGGCCTATTCCTAGCCCTCCACTCATCTTGATGGACAACCCCACTCCCCAAAAATGTTTGTCCAGCCGGCCCTAATCCCTAGGCAGCCCCCCCTCACTCTCTCTCCTACATATAGTTGTTATTTACTCATTAAATGAACAAAACCCAAACAAATATCATAAACCCTAACTTCACCTACCCACAGCCGACCTAACCTACTCATCCCCGAGCTCCACCCACCGCCACCAGCCACCACCAGCCACCGCCACCCTAACCCGACCCCTTCGCCGGACTCTCCCCTACCCACGACCACCGCCACCCGGCTACGACGCCGCCGGCAGTTACCCCCCAGCCGCCCGCACCGATCCCAACTCTCCCTGCCCGCACTGTGTAGCCGACCACCCCGCAGCTTCGTGCTCCGCCACCACCGCGTCTCCGACCACCAGACTTGGCCGACGACTCCCCCATCCAGTCCTCCGCCACCCCGCCGAGTTTCAGCCGACGCCGCCGCCGCCTCGAGGAGCTACCGGACCCGCAGCAAGGAGCCTTACCTAACTGCTGCTGCTGCCCGCGACCTCCCCGAGCCTCGCCGGAGCGCCGTCCGGCCACCCCCGCCGGCGACGACCGACCAGCTCGACCCCCTCGACCTGTCGAGCAATAAGGTATATTATTTTATGTGTAATTATTAAGATTTTTACATTAAATTCCAGTTGCAAGTTCGAATACCCATGAATATCATAGATCCCGTATTTTAAATACGTATTCTATAGTATATACTGTATTATAAATATTTAACAGTATATGTATTATTATTATTCCTGTACAAAATTTCATATTATATATTAAAATCATTTTTGTAATTTAATTTATATTGTGTATGTATGTATATATGTATGTATGTATGTATGTATATATGTATGTATGTATGTATGAAGTATGTATGTATGTACGTTATTTTGTTAAAATACAAAGAATGTTAAATATCTACTTATTTATAATATTAATTACATTTCTGGAAAAAAATGAATTATTATTAATTTATGTATGTATATATGTGTGTATGTATGTATGTATGTATGTATGTATGTATGTATGCATGTATGTTTCTATTTAAAAATAAATACGAAAAATATTAAATATCTAATATTTATGGTATTAAATACATTTATGGAAAATCAAGTATTATTTTTGTATATACTGTATTTCTATAAGAATAGGTATATTTTGTATATAACACAAATATAAGAGTACGTATTTTTTTATAAATAAAAATGCATGTATATACATAATATATATATGCATGAGTTTAAATACCCTATTTTTATTTGAATCCCTAATATGTATATATATTAATATATATGTATATAAATTGTATATTTCAAGTTACCATACTATATATCTATATGTATTTATTGAATATAACATAATTACCAGCGTATTGCTAAATAATACATAAATATATTTTTGTACTAATAAACAAATATATTTATTTAATATATTTAAATATGAATTAGTGTGTATATAAATACTAGTGTTAGCTAAATATACATACAGCCCCGACCCCGTGTCAGTTGTAGATACGGACAGTGTGTCCTAGTCGTACTATTGTAGCGACTAATTTTAGACATTACTATATCCTATATAGGATTGCTGGACACTACTGCCGAGGCATCAGGAGCAGGGCTTTGGATTTCACAGCTACCCGGGACAGGCAAGTATACCTTGCTGGATTACTGCTTTAAATTTAAATGTTAAATATTTCAATTATACATGAACTGTGCGTGTCCGAGAATGACTCGGGTGCGGTCGACATTGCGTCGATGAGTAGTGTACATGTCCTAGTTGCTAGCTGACTCACCCACTGTGAGGATATTTTGATATCTTCCTTGACCATGGCACTATACACGTATCGTGATGGTACATTCATATTGGAATGCGGGTCCGCGTACCCGATTCGCTATCGTTACGTACGACATGCATCACGGACTAGCATGTATCCTAGAGTAGCATAGTTGAGACTTGGCATCTAGATACGGTACACTCAAGTCGTATATTCGACTTGCATATCTACATTGGGCGGGAAGGACAACTGACAGACGTATGGGATACCCCCATCGGACTCCGTGGTATCCAGAGGAACCACAGACCCGATGACTCCCTATATTCAGACACCGCGCTCTTCGGAGTGTTACGGACGTATATACATTGCAGATACCACGTCCCTTAGAGTGTGGACGTTATATATATACAGATACCTCATTCTTCGGAATGATGGACGTTACAGATACCACACTCTAGAGGATGTTGGACGTTATGCCTACACCTACTTATACGTTCCTAGGTTGTCCTTATATTGCATTCACTTAGATGGTTAGCACACCCCCTCTTTACTTTTATTTCAGTACTATATCCAGCATGCATATTGTATCTTGTTACGTCCCTCTGAGGACCTGGTTATCTTCCAGATCTGGACGAGGTCTTTTATCCCACAGTTTACGGGCCAGGCATAGAGACGAGGTTTGCTCTGGACGAGGAGCTAGAGGTCCTTCCATCAGAGTACCCCTGATCAGATTGGTATGCCTTCCGCCTATGACTGGAGCTCCTTACCTAGTTAGATGTTGTTCCAGTCTCTCCTTATCAGTACTTTCATTTCAGATATTCAGTACTTTATTTCAGACTATCAGTACATTTGTAGTGGGTTTGTTCCCACCAGACTTATTTCAGTTGTACTATGTCAGTCGACTATGTTTCTTATATTCCAGTCTTTCATTTCAGTATTTACTTGTTATCTGTGGATGAGATTAGACATTGCTTGTTGTTATTAGACTTGTTAGATTTAGGACAGCGTAGCATGCTTTGTTAGGATCCATTTAATGGGGATATCCTCGGAGTCGTGTCAGCTGGCCAATGCCACGTGACCTGGTTCCATAATATTTTGGGACTGGGGCGTGACATGGTTTTAGTGGTGGCCCATGCAGGTCTGAAACGCCAAACATCTATCGCTTGTGGTATGGAAACGTGCCCAGCGAGCCTGCAATAGGATAGAAATTACTAGGTCTCATCCACTTGATTACGCCTTTGAACCTCTTCCGAACTGTAAAATATTTGCATCCTGTTTGATTTATTCCGTACTCTCTCTAATAAAGTTCTATCTCTTACAGCGAGATGAACCTTCGGAGCCGACGTGAGATACTTGGTACCGTAGTACCACCTGCAGCACCGAGAGAGGATGCGACTCGGGGACCACCCAGAGAGCAGCCTCAGCCAGAGGCAGAGGTGATCCCTCAGGCCCCGATGATGCACTGGCATCAGGTCTCTCCCGACGAGGAGACGCAGCAGCCAGAGGGCCAGGCATCACAGACGATTCCGAGGCAGTACTTCGAGGGGCAGACCTCGAGGGCGACACCGATGCCGCAGTACGAGAGGCCGGCACCCGAGGAGACACCGAGGAGACAGCAGGAGGTACCGCTTCCACCACCTCCACCGTTTCCACATCAGATGCCACCAGCGGAGGGACAGACACAGATGATGCAGTTCTTCCAAATGATGATGCAGGCCCAGATGCAGCAGACGGAGACTCTGAGACAGGGTCTGATGGCCGTACTAGAGAGGGCACCTGCCTAAGCACCAGCACCAGCACCGGCACCTGCACCTGACCGGCTAGCGGGCACTGTAAAAGGCTTCAGAACGATGGGCCCGAGAACCTTCTCGGGTAAGGAGACAGCTGAGGAGATCTCAGACTGGGTCTCCAACACTGAGATGCTGCTAGAGGGTTCGCAGCTACACCCCGATCTCTGGATGACCGCGGTGAGGGCCCAACTCACAGGCAACGCCCATCACTGGTGGGACTCTATGGAGCGCAGCATTGGCCGACAACAGACTTGGAAGGAATTTCTAGAGCACTTCAACAAGAAGTATTTCCCAGCTACGGTGAGGAATGCCCTGTACTCTCAGTTCCTGCACCTGGAGCAAAGGAACCTGACTGTGGACGCCTACGACGGAGAGTTCAGCAGACTCAGCCGATTCGGAGCAGCCCTGATCCCCAATGACCTGGAGAAAGCCAGGAGATTCCACCATGGCCTCACTCAAGAGCTGCAGAGGTACACTACTACCCAGGCAAGGATCTCTTATGAAGAGGTCCTATCAGAGGCGAGGATCCAAGAGGCTATAGGAGGAGGAGGAGCGAGACGTTCCAGCGCGAACGTTCCAGCCAGGACCCAGCAAGGAGCCGGAGGACCGATCCGCCGTCCAGGAGTGCAGGCACAGCAGAGGGCAGCGCCGTACCAGCAGAAGGAGCTTTCGACCTGTCACTTTTGTGGCAAGAGGGGACACGTCATCCGAGACTGCAGGAAGAAGCTCGGGCTCTGCATGGTCTGTGGAGCCAGCCAGCACCTTGCTAGAGACTGCCCCCAGCGCAGAGACGCAGCACCCCAGACTGGACAGAGGCCACCAGCAGCACCACTGAGGATCCAACCCCCAGCAGGAGGCCAGCGTCCCCCAGCTACCGGAGGACAGCAGAGAGGACCACCCTTGGTCACACAGGAGGCACACTTCAACCAGGCCCGACAGCAGGCAGGAGGGCAGAGGCGCGGACAAGCCTTTGCTTTAGCATTTATTGAAGAGGAACCAGAGGGAGAGGCTATAGCAGGTACAATTCTAGTTGCATCATTACCTGCGACTGCACTATTTGATTCTGGAGCTACATTGTCATTTATATCTAGTAGATTTGTAGCAATGCATAGAGTAGCAACTTCCCCCTTACCTCAGAGTTGGAGAATACTTACCAGAGGAGGCATCGTACCGGTTACCAGCACCATTAGAATGTGCTCGGTAGTAGTTTGTGGTAGGGAGATGAGAGCGCGATTGTTGGTACTCCCAATGCCAGCTTTCGACGTTGTTCTAGGCATGGACTGGTTAAGCCAGTACAATGCCGTACTAGATTGCCGGAAAGGTAGCGTTACTTTTAGACTGCCCGGACAACCGGAGTTCGAATTCATGCGAGGCACCATCGAGCGAGGAGTAGGACATGCAGCTGGAGCTTACATGGCGATGGAGACGGCACCCCCAGAAATTGTTGTAGAGTTCGAGGATGTTTTCCCAGATGAGTTGCCAGGCCTACCGCCTGATAGAGAGGTAGAGTTCACCATTGAGCTAATACCTGGAGCAGCACCGGTATCATCAAATGTGTACCGGTTGGCGAAGAAGGAGCTTGACGAGCTGAAGCTACAGCTAGAGGAGTTGCAGATCAAGGGATTCGTTTGTCCTAGTGCATCACCCTGGGGAGCACCAGTGCTGTTTGTACCGAAGAAGGATGGAACGTTCCGAATGTGCATTGATTACAGAGCCCTTAATGCTCTGACTATCAAGAACAAGTACCCTCTACCACGAATCGACGATCTGTTCGACCAGCTGACAGGAGCAGTGGTGTTCACGAAGATCGACTTGAGATCGGGATACCATCAGGTGAAGGTGCGAAGGGAGGATATTCCAAAGACGGCATTTAGGACTTGTTATGGTCACTACGAGTTCCTAGTGATGCCTTTCGGATTGACAAATGCGCCTGCTGTGTTTATGAACCTGATGAACCGAGTCTTCCACGAGTATCTGGACCAGTTCGTGGTAGTCTTCATCGACGACATCTTGGTGTATTCGAAGAGCCACGAGGAGCACAGGGAGCATTTGAGGCTAGTGCTAGAGACGCTGAGACGAGAGAGGCTTTATGCCAAGCTGAGCAAGTATGAGTTTCTCCTAGATCGTGTCGCATTTCTTGGACACGTTATCTCGGGAGATGGCATTTCAGTAGATCCCGCGAAGATTTCATCAGTCGAGACGTGGCCGACCCCTACCAACGTCACGGAGGTGAGGAGTTTCCTAGGACTTGCCGGATATTACCGGAGGTTCGTAGAGAACTTCGCAAGGATCGCAGAGCCGATGACCCGCTTGACCCGCAAGGATCAGGAGTTCACCTGGACAGAGGAGTGTCAGACGGCGTTCGATGAGCTGAAGAAGCGTCTGACTACAGCACCCATCTTGACCATACCTTCTAGACCCGGAGGATTCGTGATCTATAGCGATGCGTCCGGGAAAGGATTAGGATGCGTCTTGATACAGCATGGGAAGGTTGTGGCCTATGCCTCTAGGCAATTGAGGACCCATGAGAAGAATTATCCCACCCACGACTTGGAGCTTGCAGCAGTGATCTTTGCTTTGAAGCTTTGGAGGCACTACCTGTACGGAGAGCGCGTGGAGATATTTACCGATCACAAGAGCCTGAAATACGTCTACACACAGAAGGACCTGAACCAGAGGCAGAGACGTTGGCTCGAAGTGATGGCAGACTTCGAGATTGAGCTGCAGTACCATCCGGGAAAGGCTAATATGGTAGCCGATGCTTTAAGCAGGAAGCCCATAGCATTTTTCCTGACTACCCAACAACATTTGTTAAGAGATCTAGAACAGTTGGGTATCGAAGTCGTCATGCCCGGAGTAGACGGCCGAATGTCGAGTTTCTAAGTGCAATCGACATTGGTGGAGAGAATCAAGGCTGCTTTGTCGACGGACGCCAGATTTCAGAGGCTTCGACAGAGGACAGAGGCTGGAATACAGACGGGACTGCGTATACACGAGGACGGGACCTTGAGATGTGGAGATCGTCTCTATGTTCCGAATGGAGAGCTACGCCAGGAACTGATAACGGAGGCACATAGTTCGACCTATTCTATACATCCAGGAGGCACGAAAATGTACCGAGACCTGAGACAGTACTACTGGTGGCACGGGATGAAGAGAGAGATAGCCCGCTTCGTGGCTAAGTGTCTGGTGTGTCAGCAAGTCAAGGCTGAGCATCAGAGGTCTGCCGGATTACTTCAACCACTCCCGATACCGGAGTGGAAATGGGAGCACATAACCATGGACTTCGTCACGGGTTTCCCGAGGAGTCCTAGTAGTCGCAATGCCGTATGGGTAATCGTAGATAGACTCACCAAGTCTGCCCACTTTTTACCCTTCAGGGTTGGGCAATCTACGGAAGTCTTGGCAGACATGTACATGAGGAAGATTGTACGCTTGCATGGAGTGCCAGTCAGTATCGTGTCTGACCGGGATACGAGGTTTATATCGTACTTTTGGAGGAGTATGCAAGAGAGTCTTGGTACCCGCCTTAAGTTCAGTACTTCGTACCACCCGCAGACAGATGGACAGTCCGAGCGCACCATTCAGACGCTGGAGGATATGTTGAGGGCTTGCATGCTTGACTTCAGCGGTTCATGGGAGGACCACTTGCACTTGGTCGAATTTTCCTACAATAATAGCTATCAGGCGAGCATTCAGATGGCTCCCTATGAGGCATTGTATGGTAGGAAGTGTCGTTCCCCCGTATGTTGGAGCGATGTAGGCGAGAGGCAGATTCTAGGGCCAGAGTTGATCGTCCATACAGTGGAGAAGGTGAAGAAGATCCAGGGGCATCTACGAGCAGCACAGGACAGGCAGAAGCATTGGGCTAATGTGCATCGACGACCCCTAGAGTTCCAGGTAGGAGATCATGTGTTCCTGAAGATTTCACCTACCAGAGGAACCATCAGATTTGGAGGCAGAGGAAAGCTGAGTCCGAGGTACATCGGACCCTTCGATGTGCTAGAGCGCGTCGGAGAAGTTGCTTACAGATTGGCCTTGCCGCAGACACTGGAAGGAGTCCACGACGTCTTCCATGTATCTCAGCTGAGGAGATACATACCGGATCCGAGTCATGTGCTTGACCACTCGGAGATCACCGTTGGTCCAAGCTTGTCATACCAAGAGAAGCCGGTAGAGATCCTAGACCGAAGCGAGAAGGTACTGCGAGGCCAGACTATCCCTCTAGTTCGTGTCGCATGGAGGCATCATGCACCAGGTGAATCAACCTGGGAACGAGAGGACGATATTCGGCAACGTTTTCCCCATCTCTTCGAAGGCCCAGGTATGTCTTAATGTTTAATTTCATTCAACAGTTTTTCTATATGTCTGTTTTAATTTCGAGGACGAAATGCTCTAAGGAGGGTATGTTGTAAACCCCCTCGACCAGTAATTAGGGTTAATTAATTTAATTAGCATAATTAGGGTTAATTAGAATTGTTTATGATTTAATATATATAGCATTATAATACTTGTGAAATGATTGAATGTTTTAGGATACTACCTTAGCTGTTGCCCTAAAACAAATTCCATATATTTGACCTAGACCTGTAAACCCCTCGTATTGAACCTAGAATAAACCCCGGATACCGATTTTTGTGCCTGATTTTAGACGCACAAAAGTCGTTACAAACGTCCGTGCGCAAATTAATTTAATTTCGTAATTACGTTCGTTGTCCGTTTTAATTGAAATTAAGACCCAACCTCAACCAGTTTTGACCAACCCAGATCACGATATTATTGTACACTGAGCCAGCTACACCAACGACCCTTGTCCAACCAAATTTAGACTCCCGGTTTTTAAATTAAATTAAATTAGAAACATCGTTACATTAATTATGAATTAATTTATGTGGCTACCCAACCTCAATTAAATTGGACCCAACTCCAATCCAAACCCACATCTACACCCATAAGCCTCATACAAAACACCAAACACCATCATAGTCCAATGAGGAACACCAAACATGGTGTTTGTTTGCATTAAATCCCCAATCCTAGTTTTTGTGCAAATACCAAATTATTCAGGGGCCTAATTGCAAAATTTCAATGTGGTGTCCCCCTCTCATTGGCCCAAACCATCATGGAGAAAAGTAATGCTCATAACCAACCGTAGGCATTTGGTTTCCCCCCATTTTTCATGTCCTTACACCACCTTTTTGGGAACCCATCTTGACCCTACAATTTGAATGGCCTATTCCTAGCCCTCCACTCATCTTGATGGACAACCCCACTCCCCAAAAATGTTTGTCCAGCCGGCCCTAATCCCTAGGCAGCCCCCCCTCACTCTCTCTCCTACATATAGTTATTATTTACTCATTAAATGAACAAAACCCAAACAAATATCATAAACCCTAACTTCACCTACCCACAGCCGACCTAACCTACTCATCCCCGAGCTCCACCCACCGCCACCAGCCACCACCAGCCACCGCCACCCTAACCCGACCCCTTCGCCGGACTCTCCCCTACCCACGGCCACCGCCACCCGGCTACGACGCCGCCGGCAGTTACCCCCCAGTCGCTCGCACCGATCCCAACTCTCCCTGCCCGCACTGTGTAGCCGACCACCCCGCAGCTTCGTGCTCCGCCACCACCGCGTCTCCGACCACCAGACTTGGCCGACGACTCCCCCGTCCAGTCCTCCGCCACCCCGTCGAGTTTCAGCCGACGCCGCCGCCGCCTCGAGGAGCTACCGGACCCGCAGCAAAGAGCCTTACCTAACTGCTGCTGCTGCCCGCGATCTCCCCGAGCCTCGTCGGAGCGCCGTCCGGCCACCCCCGCCGGTGACGATCGACCAGCTCGACCCCCTCGACCTGTCGAGCAATAAGGTATATTATTTTATGTGTAATTATTAAGATTTTTACATTAAATTCCAGTTGCAAGTTCGAATACCCATGAATATCATAGATCCCGTATTTTAAATACGTATTCTATAGTATATACTGTATTATAAATATTTAACAGTATATGTATTATTATTATTCCTGTACAAAATTTCATATTATATATTAAAATCATTTTTGTAATTTAATTTATATTGTGTATGTATGTATATATGTATGTATGTATGTATGTATGTATGTATATATGTATGTATGTATGTATGAAGTATGTATGTATGTATGTACGTTATTTTGTTAAAATACAAAGAATGTTAAATATCTACTTATTTATAATATTAATTACATTTCTGGAAAAAAATCAATTATTATTAATTTATGTATGTATATATGTGTGTATGTATGTATGTATGTATGTATGTATGTATGTATGTATGTATGTATGTATGTATGCATGTATGTTTCTATTTAAAAATAAATACGAAAAATATTAAATATCTAATATTTATGGTATTAAATACATTTCTGGAAAATCAAGTATTATTTTTGTATATACTGTATTTCTATAAGAATAGGTATATTTTGTATATAACACAAATATAAGAGTACGTATTTTTTTATAAATAAAAATGCATGTATATACATAATATATATATGCATGAGTTTAAATACCCTGTTTTTATTTGAATCCCTAATATGTATATATATTAATATATATGTATATAAATTGTATATTTCAAGTTACCATACTATATATGTATATGTATTTATTGAATATAACATAATTACCAGCGCATTGCTAAATAATACATAAATATATTTTTGTACTAATAAACAAATATATTTATTTAATATATTTAAATATGAATTAGTGTGTATATAAATACTAGTGTTAGCTAAATATACATACAGCCCCGACCCCGTGTCAGTTGTAGATACGGACAGTGTGTCCTAGTCGTACTATTGTAGCGACTAATTTTAGACATTACTATATCCTATATAGGATTGCTGGACACTACTGCCGAGGCATCAGGAGCAGGGCTTTGGATTTCGCAGCTACCCGGGACAGGCAAGTATACCTTGCTGGATTACTGCTTTAAATTTAAATGTTAAATATTTCAATTATACATGAACTGTGCGTGTCCGAGAATGACTCGGGTGCGGTCGACATTGCGTCGATGAGTAGTGTACATGTCCTAGTTGCTAGCTGACTCACCCACTGTGAGGATATTTTGATATCTTTCTTGACCATGGCACTATACACGTATCGTGATGGTACATTCATATTGGGATGCGGGTCCGCGTACCCAATTCGCTATCGGTACGTACGACATGCATCACGGACTAGCATGTATCCTAGAGTAGCATAGTTGAGACTTGGCATCTAGATACGGTACACTCAAGTCGTATATTTGACTTGCGTATCTACATTGGGTGGGAAGGACAACTGACAGACGTATGGGATACCCCCATCGAACTCCGTGGTATCTAGAGGAACCACAGACCCGGTGACTCCCTATATTCAGACACCGCGCTCTTCGGAGTGTTACGGACGTATATACATTGCAGATACCACGTCCCTTAGAGTGTGGACGTTATATATATACAGATACCTCATTCTTCGGAATGATGGACGTTACAGATACCACACTCTAGAGGATGTTGGACGTTATGCCTACACCTACTTATACGTTCCTAGGTTGTCCTTATATTGCATTCACTTAGATGGTTAGCACACCCCCTCTTTACTTTTATTTCAGTACTATATCCAGCATGCATATTGTATCTTGTTACGTCCCTCTGAGGACCTGGTTATCTTCCAGATCTGGACGAGGCCTTTTATCCCATAGTTTACGGTCCATGCATAGAGACGAGGTTTGCTCTGGACGAGGAGCTAGAGGTCCTTCCATCAGAGTACCCCTGATCAGATTGGTAGGCCTTCCGCCTATGACTGGAGCTCCTTACCTAGTTAGATGTTGTTCCAGTCTCTCCTTATCAGTACTTTCATTTCAGATTTTTAGTACTTTATTTCAGACTATCAGTACATTTGTAGTGGGTTTGTTCCCACCAGACTTATTTCAGTTGTACTATGTCAGTCGACTATGTTTCTTATATTCCAGTCTTTCATTTCAGTATTTACTTGTTATCTGTGGATGAGATTAGACATTGCTTGTTGTTATTAGACTTGTTAGATTTAGGACAGCGTAGCACGCTTCGTCAGGATCCATTAAATGGGGATATCCTCGGAGTCGTGTCAGCTGGCCAATGCCACGTGGCCTAGTTCCATAATATTTTGGGACTGGGGCGTGACAAATTTGGTAGAGGAATGAGTGGGGAATGAAGAGTTTAGGGTTTAGAATTTGAGATGCGAAGGAGATTAGGTTTTTTGGAGTTGTGGAGGGTTATGTGTAGTTGGCGGCCACAATGGGAAGGAGGGGGTTGGGTTTTGAGGGGTGAGGGGCCGGCCACAAGGGGGATGTTAGGGTTTTGTTAAGAAGGGTTGGTTAGGGTTTTGTTTAAAAGGGTTTGTTATGCATTTACTAGTTTGCCCCTTAACTAAATAACATGTGAATTTGTAATTTAAATGGGATGGAATCTCCTACTTCATAACTGAATATAATTACCTTGAATAAAATCTACTTAATATAATTATCTTAAATAAAATCTAATTAAAAAAGTGTAACTAATAATTGCATTTAGCAAAAATAAATTAGTAGCCAAAAAAATTATCAAAGTTTAGATTTTTGGGATACGAAGGTTATAATTAAGGCAACACATTTTACTCATTGATCAGGACCCTCAACCTTTTGTTGGCAATCGACAAGTTGCACTTCCAGATTGCACTATCTCTGTGATCCGGCCACCAATAGCTCCTATGCAGATGAAAAAAAAAAGAAAAAGAAAATCATTATTATGACATTTAATAATTTTATATTTACCTCCAAAATCTTAAGCCAAATGAATATCTTCTCTTGTGGCATGGACCTAAAGTTGAGATAAGGACTGTGAAAGTAGCCCGACATGATATCCTCAAGCTCATTGTTAGCTTTGAGCGGAAAGAACATAAAAATAAGAAAACTAATTACAATCAGAATAAAATAAAGAATGAATAAATATATAAATTGATAATAAAATAAAATTATTTAATTAAGATGCTCCATCGATCTATAACTTAGTATGTCTCTCACTTGCTAGCCTCTCTGGTGGAGTAAGGGGATCTAGAAAACTTGGACGACGGACATATACTCTGTTGTCCAAAAATATCAGCTTGGTATATGGATTTTCCACAGTAGGAGCAACATATGTAGTAGTAGTAGTAGTAGGTGTAGCAGAAGTAGTTATAGATGCGAAGGGAATAGAAAATGATAGAGTGGCTCCGCCTACTAATGAAAGAGTATGATGTAGGAATGTAACTACCACTTTCCGGGAGAGAGGTATTTTTATCATTTTACATTGTTTGTATTTGGTGTTATATTTTATATAATATATTTAATATTATTTATTAGTAGACAAGCCTATTATTGGACTTGACACTAGTGGACCTAACTAGACAATGCATGACTCATGAACCCAACATTGGACTAGACACTTTAGACTCATTTAAGTCATCCATCTTCATTAATTAGAAAATTAGATTAACCTTTATTAGGAATAGAAGCTTCCTATAATTAAACCCTTATTCGTGACAACCCAATAGGGGTATTCATGTCAACGCACATTGCTTGGGAGAGGGGACATGGCCTCCCTATAAGGAGGGGGTCTTTCTCTCTCCTCCCATTTATTACACTCTAATTTAGATCCCCAATTATGTTCCTCCCCAAATTGACTCATTCCTCTATCAATCCCTCTCAAATAACTTTCATTCCCTTCCATTTTCATCATCTAAGAAATATTGGAGCTTGGATTGCAAGGAGCACTTGGAGAAGAAAGAGTTGGTTATGAGCTTTTGTCCAAATTGTGTCTATTTGAACAATTTATTGAAAATCTATCTCCAAATAGGTATAATTCTAAAATATCCTTTAATTTAGACTCTAATTCTTGCATTTGACCATTAGGAACCCTTCCAAGCTAAGGACTACCTATAGGAGGAAGAACTAGGTTCTTATGAGATATATTGTGATAGTTACATTGACTTTTATTGCCAAATTGGGAGAAATCCGAGTATGGGCCATAGGTGTTTGATGGAATAATTATTTGGTGATTTTAGAGTGATGTGCATGATTCAGAAGGGTCTACATGTCCATAATTGGACACGGGATGTACGTATCACGATAAGTCTTGGTACGGTATTGTGGGAGGGGTATTTACTTGTGTTTTAGGCTCTAGCATGCCCAATTCCCTTTATTGCATTTTAATAGCTATTATATATGTTATATATACTATATTTAGTGTTTTAGTTGTGTTGCTTGAGCTTGGGGAGAGTATCTTGAGGTTTAATTGGCGTATCCCAAGAGTATCGTAAGTATTGGTGTGATACTTGGGGATTGCACACTAAGTGTTTGGTAAATGGCCTTGTATTTGAGGGGCGTGTATATTATAGTTGGAAGCGTTAGTGTATATGGTATATGTGTGTGTGTGTGTGTGTGTGTGTCTATATATATATATATATATATATATATATATATATATATATATATATATATATATATATATATATATATATATATATATTTGTGTGTGAAGAGTATCGAGTGAAGGGATTGTGCCATGGAGGATGATGAGGGAATGTGTTCAGGTCAATGGGGAAAGTCAGGTTCTTGCTGACCAGAGGAGATTGGGGTTTTGATTGCCAGCGCAGACTTTGAATTTTATAACAATATTTAATTAAGAAAGAGCAGTGCTGGGCAGGTGGGGTATGTTATGGCTGTTGTTAGTGAGGGTAGATGTTACCTGTTACCTGTGTAGACTGCCGTGAGGGGGATGTCAGGTATGTTCAAGACTGAGATAGAGATAGATCCACAAAAAGCAATAACAAAAAGCAGTTTGGGGAGTTGACAGTGTACTATTGGTGAGTAAGCAGCACCTACCAAGCTAAGCTTTCGTCGAAAAGGCTAGGCTGGTTCCTTTTCGGCGCCCGTCCTTTATTTAGATGTTGGGGCAAGGCAAGCCCAAGGAAAGTATAGGTTGGCTCCCAGCTCCATCTCAGCATGTAAGTAGTATGTTCACTGGTTGCAAGTTTAACCACTTGAGGAAAATTTGGAGTTAGTTTTGGTCATAACAGTTGGAATGAATGTAAGTGAATGCACAAGGGAGTAGACAACAAAGAGGAAGCAGTGGTATATATTGTTGCAGTCAGGTATTTAGAGTTGGGGGGTGCACTATGATGCTCTATGCAGTGGTATGGTGTGTTATTGGTATTAGCAATGGGTGGCTCGGTTGCAGGAAAATAAAGAAGTAACAATAGCAGGTAGCAGTAGCAACATCAACTGTATTAAGAGGACAAACATAAGTACCTCAAGGCAGCAAGAGAGGGGACTGGACACATGTAAGGCTCGGGTAATGAAGTTATCAACAGCAATATCAGGAAGGGGAGTTCATAAGTGTCTGATCTGGAGGAGATCAGTGAAGAGTGACCCGTGCACAAGTGTGCACAGGTATAACACTGAATCTGGAAACATGTGTATATATGTATATTGTTAGTAGTTAAATATGCAATGGGTGGCAGTTAATGATAGTTAGTGTATTAACATTGGAGTTAGCTGATGCAATAATATATACATCACTATATATCAGTGAGAGTTGGGGGGGGAGGGAAGTGATATGTGAGTTGGTAGGTTCAGATCTGTAAGAGTTACACACAGTGTGCAGTGCATTCATGCACAGCTTTAGCCAAGTAAGTATCTGTGTGATGCACACAGGGTTGTACTACCCTTGGTTATGTGTTAATGCAATATGAGACTTATGTGAGTATCAGGGAGAGTTGGGTATTATTGTAAGCTCAAGTCAGTTGTGGGTGAGGTGTATCAATATGTAGTATCACTGATATTTGCCCCAAATTAAAAGTATGCTAGATTTGATACCAAGTGTATCGATTAGAGGAAGGTTGATACTAAGATAACTGGTAACAACTATTAGTGTTGGGTTAGAATCTAAGTATAGCTTCAACCAATGTATTAGCTATTTAGTGGGAGTATTAGTGTAGATACTAGGATATAGTGATACTTTGGTTAGAGTATTGTATAGATTGTATTATATTAACTAGTATAAGGTAATACGTATATTAACTAGTATATGTTTATACCTTAGTGTTAATAGCTATTATAACTACTACTCTTAAGGTATTGACCTAGAAACCTAGGTATGACCTAGTATCACCTAGTGCCAACTAGTATAGCCTTGTAATGGACCTAGAAGCTAGGTATGGACCAAAAATTAAGGCTTTGGCCTAGTTTGATCTATTTTGACTAGTATGATCTAGAAACGGCCTATAATTCGTATCTTAGCATATTTTTACATGTTTATCACTTTATTACACCCAAGTGACATGGTATTCCTATATAGGGTTGTATGACATCAGCTCGGACACCTTGTCATCATTATTGCTCAGGACCACATGCGAGTACATATATATGTTAGTTTTTATTTTATGATAGTATATATATTGCATGTTCTAGAACTATATACTTGATTCCGACATGGTGACTACACGGACTGGTACTAAATGGATCATGTCATGGGATGTTATCCCCTATGGCGTTCAGCGGGTACTCCTTCACATATATTTTATCGTGTGTATCGGGTATTGATTATCGTGTACTTCGTGTTCACACACTGCTCGTGTTCAGTGTGCTTATATTCGTGTTCGTAACGTGTCGTGATTGGATCCATGAGTATTGGTTGGAGACGGGAGAGTAGGAGTTGGTTATGTGATCAAGCCCAAGTGTATTCGTGTATATGTCGATTATATATCACACATATAATCGAGTTACCATATTGTATTTGTGTTCAACCCAAACCGATCACATAACAAACTTGTACTCTATATATTAGCTACTTTATCTATTTTTATTACTTGCAGTTATTCCATATTGCCTGTTCTTTCATTCCAGTACTTCACATGTTCACTCTAGTTTATTTTATTTTCTTTTGTTAGTTATCTTGTATTCTTTTCTATTGTTTGTCATATATTCTCTACCATATAATTGGATCTGCTTTCAGAGTTTTGTACTTCACTCCAATCTTGATTGGATATATTTTTCAGATGACTATTTAGTGGAGATGTGTCCCATATATTACAGGGCACAAGATGGTGAGCCAGCAGGAGAGATAATACCTCTAGCACATTAGGACATAACACTAGCCACAGAGGAGACTAAGTTTTTTTTGCTCTTTTCCATATCATGCCATTTCTTCCTCTAGCTTGATATTGTGATTGAGTATTGATTTCATTATCATATTGTTCCTCCATTTAGAGTTGAGATGACACAACAAGTACCCATATATACATATTGTATGAGATATTAGATAGTATTTTTGACCAAGACAGCGTTCTACGTCGTTCTTACGACGTAGGCAGGGCGTAGTTCACCACTCGTGCCCTTATTTCAGGTGCGGGTCGTGACATGTAGGAACAAACCATCATCAGTCATGATGATGGCATTCTCACTAAGTCCTCTACGAGATGCATATGGAGTGTGTGGGGAGGTCAATATGAAGATCCTCGACTTCGACGTCATCTAGACAAAGGTAGATCTGTAGGATAATAAATAATGGTGTGATGATACTAATAAATAATGGTATGATGATACTAATAATAATGGTATGGTAATACTAATAATAATAATATCTCAAGAAATAATAGTATCATGATACATATTTAATATTCTAATTTAATGCATATATCTTATGTACTAATCTTCTTCATCTTCATCTTTCGAATCATCTTCACATTCTCCTTCCTTTTGTGAATCATCTTCTATTTCCTATTAATTTTACTTTTACCATCATTTTCATATTTTAATTCTTCCTCCTTGTCAGATACCTCCATATCCTCCTGCTCCTCCTCCTCCTCCTCCTCCTCCTCCTCTACATATGGTAAATCTTATATGTCAAGCTCTTCTTTAACTCTATCATCCTCTAGAGTAACGCCAACATTCATATCATCAATATCGGCCGAACTCATATATGTAAGTTGAGGCATGACCACCTCATCCTCCTAGTATGCTTGATCTTCAATATTATTTATGTTTCTAGCTTTAGTTTTATTTATAGTCCATAAATCTTGGGTATTGCGTTGCCGACTCGGATAACTCATATAATACACCTGAATCGTTTGACTTGCCAACACAAATTATTGGAACCCTCCATTATCACTACCATATTCTGAAATAGGGGTATTTTTGTCTTTTTATTTATTTAATTTAATGTGTTAATATTGCATGATATTTATTTATATTTAATTTTGGTAATTTTATTTAATTGTTGTGCCTTACTGTTGCTTCGATAATTGAAGCACTACACTAGCTTTTGCCTTCCAACCAATTTCATACCTTTGTCCTAGACGTGCCAGTCTTCTATTCTGACCCTTGTATAACTCATAATTATGCTTCTTGTGCTTTATTTTAGTCGCATAATATTTGTCACAAACGATTATTTTTAAATTCCAAATAAATCCAACTTTGTATCTTTGTGCGTTCCAATCGAAATTGGAGACACAATCTCGACCCATTTTGTGTAACCCAAATTATGACAATATTCTATTTCGAGTCTTCTACGTCCATGACAGTGTGTCCCACCTAATTTTAACCCCATGTACTTCTAATTAATTTTAGAACACAAATTATATTAATTTTAATCAAATTAACCCAAAAACCCTACCTCGTGTAATTTTTCAATTGTTGGACACTTTTATGCAAAAGTGCATTGATGTGTCCATACCCCATTGGACCAACACATGAAGAAATCCCATTTTCCTTCATGTGAATTTTCTCTATAATTTTTGGAGTGTGTAACACTCAACATCAACCCTCATTAAACCTTAGCCCTCCATTTTGAAACAATCCAATCATAGCCCTCCAAATTTCTACATGAAGAAGCCAAAATCCAATCCCAAGGAGGTTGCCCGGCCCAACACCCTAGGTAAACCTCAAACCCTACTTTTCTCTACATATATATATAACTATTTCCTTTACTTTTCATCATCCCCATCACCTATCCTTAACCCAGCCGACATCACCCTCACCTTCATCCCTGCCAACCCGCCTGACCACAGCGTCTCGCCGGAGCCGACCGCCGGATCCAGTCCCTCGACCTCGCCATCACAACCGAGAACTCAACCCGCAACCTCCTCCTTCCACCGATCATCATCGTTATCTATATCTCCTCCCTTAATCGATCTTCTCCACCCATGGCCATCCCTCCTCCGCCTAAACCGTTGAACATTCCCTCGATGTCGCCTGAACGCCACAGCAGCCGCCTGATCACCCGTCGGACCCAGCCAGAACCACGAACGCCTCCCTTTCTTCTCCGATCTCCTTTCCACTGAGTCCCATCTCCACCGAGCCGTCCTCCGTCGTCCTCGCCAACCCAAAGACGAGCAGTCCATCGACCCGCCAACACCTAGCCGAGCACAACCTGCTCACCGTCGGCCTTCACCGTCGCTCACAGCCGCTTGATCCTTCGTCCTCGACTTCCCTACTCACCACCACCATATCCCCGACCTGGTACCACCCCGCTCGTCCCTGACCCCGACTACATAGCAGCCACCCGGCCGTCTCCACCCTGTTCTCCTCCATAACCCGCCGGCCTCCTCGACCACCATCTTTACCACCATCACCTCTCCTCCCTGCTCTCTCCTCCTCCTCGACTGAGCACAATCGACTTCACGATCTTCCTCCCACGCCCTTGTCACAGCCGGACCACCACCACCCTCTTCTCTCCTCCACCGTCACTATCACCTCGACACCACCAGCCCCCTTCCTCCGGTGAACACAGTCGCCTGAGTTCTCCCCTCCAGCCATAATTCTTGCCGGAGCTACCATCATCATCATCATCACCTTCATCATCACCTCATCGTCATCATCGTCGTCATCGCTGTCATCGTCGTCATCGTTGACCCAGTGCGTGCACGACAAGGTTTGACTGCCCCTTTCGTAATTTTATGTGTGTGCATATGTAAATAGTATAGGGTTAACATATTGCTTCATGACAGGTTTAGTTGGTTGATTTCAGACCCGTGTCGGTGAACCCAATGACTAGTGTGCTCGTACGTGTGTGTGCGTATGCATATAATATTAATTGATATATGTATATAAAGATATGGATATATATTCAAGTAATTAAATGCTAATACTAGTTATGACTATATATATTTATGCTGTGTGGGCATAAATTTTAGTAGTAGGTATCCCGTATTTATATTTGACTGTAATATATATATGTATGCTGTATGACCCTAGTTTTAAACTGTGTATATCCCGTAGTTGCATGAGACCATGATTGTTAATTATGGGTACCCTGTGTTGCATATGACCAAATGACCCTGAATGTTAGTGAATTGTCTGCCTCGTATACACCGACGTACTGGCTTAGACATGTGTTTAAGGTTGACTGTCTGATTATGCACCATATTTGAAGACATAACACCCGTGCATTTAGACGCATACTTGACCCTGCTAGTTGACTAGTTGTCACCCTTGCGTAGTTCCGAACATAGTATAATTATGGTTGTGTGTGTGCTAGTGTAATGGCTGATGCTATATTGTATTATATGTTTATAAGACCATTGGATCGTCCTGCGAGACTACATGAGCAGGACATTGGTATTGCCAGCTAAGGACCACAGGTGAGTACATTCTCTGATAGTTTTTTATTTATGATATCCTCTATGTTCATTGTATTTAGTGTAGATATTCATATTTCTTGACACGATAGTTACACGGATTGGTATATTCGAATCTCGTCATGAGATGTTATTCCTTGTATATGGTGTATCTTGTGCAAGTCTTGTTTCATTGATTATCTTATACATGTACAGACACTGATTCTCGGAAAGACTAGCTATTTTCTTAGGAAATCCTGTGCCATAGCGTACCATAGTTGGATCTACTATACCAGTCGGGGGTAGGGAGTCTCTTAGTGTAGATATGTGATCGTACCCTTCATGTACAAGTCTTGTTTTTATGTTAGTGTTGGTCATACACCGCACGTATGACTAACCAGGCCATTATTCATGTACAAGTTCCCAAGCCGATCATATGTTAAAGCTAGTACTTACACACTTAGTCATTAGTATTCTTGTTCATTGTCATATTGTTCATTCCCGTATTTATTTCTGGTATTTCTTTTATTGTGTATCTCTTGTACATGTATATGCATCTTGTATATTTATATTTATTTACTGCTACATAGTTTATATCATTGATTTAGAACTGCTATTAGAGATGTACTTCGTTCCATCCTGACTGGAAATATTTTTCCAGACTGCGACTTAGAGGAGTGGTGTCCGACAATTTATGGACCACAGAGAGAGTAGCTGTAGCCTTGGATCTTGTAGTTCAGTTACGATTCTGGGAGGTCTAGCCGGGATCACTAGTTATTCAGATTAGTTTCTTTTAGCATATTATGGTACCGGATTTGTTTCCGGCATACATTGAGACTTGGATGTTATTGTTTGAGTTAGATTATTTTTATTTAGACTTGTGATATATTTTATTTATTTTCTTTGATATCTTATCGTGCTTTAGTTCTGTGATTGAGTATTTACATATTATATTGTGATATCTGTGTCTCCTTATAGAGCTGGATACTCGTGTGAGATTGACTAGATAGTATTGTTACCTAGACAACGTTCTACCGCCGATGCTGCGGCGTAGGCTGGACGTGCCCACGCACTCGTGCCCCTATATCGGGTGCAGGTCGTGACACATTTTTAGTGGTGGCCCATGCAGGTCAGACTTCGCAAGTTGTACGATGTCGTGGTAGTGCGACGACTTAGTTATACTACTGCGTGCCTGCGATAGGATCTAGGATATAGCATACTAGGATGAGAGCGAATACTCAATCACAACTAGGAATACGTTCAATCTATCTATCTTGTTATCCTTATTCCTTCTGAATATTGCTTTCTTGAGAATTTTACTATCCTTCCTTGATGATATCATATTTATTGCCTAAATTGATCTTTTTTGGTCTGTCTTCAGGATGCCACCGAAGATAAGATCTATGAGAGTGGGAGCAACAACTTCAGAGGGGTCTGCTACCTCTCCACCTGACGGACAAATATCTGGTGTTCCTTCTCTCCCACCTGTTCCGAGTGTTGCCCCAGCTATGACGGAGAACCTTCCTCAACCACCTACTCCGTTTCTCGAAAGTATGCCCGTTGACGGGGCACAAATGTTTACTTTGATCCAGGCCATAGTAGAGGCCCAGATAGTGACGACAGAAGCTCAGGGAGTTCAAGATGAGGCTCAGAGAGTACAGGTAGAGGCACACCAAGCACAGACTAAACTGATGAGAGAGAGCATGGAGAACGCTCACCAGATGGCACTACAGGCAGTTGAGAGAGTTTTCCATCTGTATCCTGGCCAGCAACAACAACAGAGACCAGGCACTATAGTTGATTTCAAGAGAATGATGCCTCGAGAGTTCAAAGGCACCGAGGGGATACTTTACGCTGACGATTGGCTAGAGGATATAGAGAGGAGCCTGCGATTGGCCCAGATTTCGGAGAGCTTACAGATAAAGGCGGTCGGTAGTCAAATATTCGATATCGCACTCACGTGGTATCGCACGGAGCTGAGACTTATTGCACAAGAACTTTCTTGGGAGACCTTCAAGGAGCTTTTCAAGGAGAAGTTCTTTCCCGACGTGGCCCTGGAGCTTTCGAGAGTCAGTTTTATGACTTGGTCCAAGGAACCATGTCGGTCGACGAGTACGCCACATAATTCTGTCGATTGAGCCATTTTTCATCGTCTATGATTCGGGACCCAGGAGATCGAGATCGAAAGTTTAGAAAGGGGCTGACGAGAGAGATTAGGTCGCGCACTTCTAGTCATCGTACCGCTACCTTTGGGGATATCTTGATGGATGCCCAGATTGCAAAAGAGGATCTGGATCTCAGGCCTAAGAGGAGTCGCAATATTTCTGGAGATATGAGTGGTAGCGCGGGACCGGCCAAGCGTCCCCATATTCAGCAGCAGTCGAGGACGTTTCAGTATAACCACCAGTAGCACCAGGCACCGGTTCGTATTCAGCAGGATCAACAGACTTGTCATTTCTGTAAGAAGTCAGGTCACCTTTGGGAGAGCTGTAGTTTGAGTCTAGGACTTTGTTTGCGTTGTAACGATACGGGACATCGAATGAGGGATTGTCCTCTAGTTCCTTATCTTCCCGGCCAGCGCACAGCTCCAAGTTATAGAGATCCAATTAGGCCACCTGTGGAACGACAGATTGCTCAGCACCCACAAAGGGAGCCACCCCAGCAGGGTAGAGCATTTGCGATGACGGTCGAGGAGATCGATACTGCAGGTGATGTGTTAGCAGGTTCTGTTCTTTTCCTTCTTTCTATTCCTCTTCCGCCTATTTGATTAATTGATTGATTTCTTAGTACCGTAGCTTGTATCAGTGATTTTTTTTGCTAGAATGTAGTTAGTAGTATACTCTGGCAGAGACTGCAATACCATGACAAAACAAACCATAGACCAAATACATTTCTTCTAGATTGTATGTTGTATGACTGTAGGTAGTATTTTTTTAGACTTTGATTGTTGGGGGTTTGACCGTAGTAAAGATAGATGAAGAGGTTATGACTAGACAAAGAGAGATAAGGTGCCTTAAAATTCGAGGATAAATATTAATTTAAATAAAGAGCTGAGAATTTAATATGGCAAGATTGACAATTTTGTTAAATCATAGATTTTTATGAAGATCATGATATGATTAAATTTGTCATTAAATTTTAAGGAATTTAAGAAGATTATCATTATATTTATTTGACTGCAAGATATAAATTTAAATTTATATTTGAATGTGGTATTTGAAGATTTTATAAGTATTACATCATTGAGTATTGTGTGGAAAAAAAAGAAAAATCGAGGAATAAGATCACTAATAGAGCTTGGATTCAAATTTTGGGATGGGATTTTAAATTTTCTAAATATACATTGATTGGATTTAAATTTGAGGATTGGATATTAATTTTTTGAGTATTTAGTTATTAACTTAAAATTTTGTAGGAGAATGTAATAAGAATAGAATTTGATTTTAATATTGAAGATTTTCAGAAATATAATATTTATAGAATTTTGAAAATTTTATGAAATAACAATATGGATTTACTTCATGATTATATGGTTTGATGAATTTAAATTTGATAAAAAAATAATATAAATAAATAAATACAACAATTGATGATTTTAAATTTCGAGGACAAAATTTTTCTAAGGAGGGTAGACTTGTCACTACCACATTCTGAAATAGGGATATTTTCGTCTTTTTATTTATTTAATTTAATGTGTTAATATTGCATAATATTTATTTATATTTAATTTTAATAATTTTATTTAATTGTTGTGCCTTACCGTTGTTTCGATAATTGGAGCGCTATACTAGCTTTTGCCTTCCAACCAATTTCATACCTTTATCCTAGACGTGCCAGTCTTCTATTCTGACCCTTGTGTAACTCATAATTATGCCTTCTTGTGCTTTATTTTAGTCGCACAACATTCGTCGCAAACGATTATTTTTAAATTCTAAATAAATCCAACTTTGTATCTTTGTGCGTTCCAATCGAAATTGGAGACACAATCTCGACCCGTTTTGTGCAACCCAAATAATTACAATATTCTATTCTGAGTCTTCTACGTCCATGACACTTGTGTGCCACCTAATTTTAATCCCATGTACTTCTAATTAATTTTAGAACACCAATTATATTAATTTTAATTAAATTAATCCAAAAACCCTACCTCGTGCAATTTTCCAATTGTTGGGCACTTTTATGCAAAAGTGCATTGAGGTGTCCATACCCCATTGGACCAACACATAAAGAAATCCCATTTTCCTTCATGTAAATTTTCTCCATAATTTTTGGAGTGTGTAACACTCAACATCAACCCTCATGAAACCTTAGCCCTCTATTTTTGAAACAATGCAATCCTAGCCCTCCAAATTTCTACATGAAGAAGCCAAAATCTAATCCCAAAGAGGTTGACCGGCCCAATACCCTAGGTCAACCTCAAACCTACTTTTCTCTACATATATATAACCTTTTTCTTTACTTTTCATCATCCCCATCACCGATCCTTAACCCAGCCGACATCACCCTCACCTTCATCCCTGCCAACCCGCCTGACCATAGCGTCTCGTCGGAGCCGACCGCCAGATCCAGTCCCTCGACCTCGCCATCACAGCCGAGAACTCAACCCGCAACCGCCTCCTTCCACCGATCATCATCGTCATCAACATCTCCGCCCTCAACCGATCTTCTCCACCCGCGGGCATCCCTCCTCCGTCTGAACCGCTGAACGTTCCCTCGACGTTGCCTGAAACCCACAGTAGCCGCCTGATCACCCGCCGGACCCCGCCCGAACCATGACCGCCTCCCTCTCTTCTCCGATCTCCTTTCCGCTGAGTCCCATCTCCACCGAGCTGTCCTCCGCCGTCCATCGACCTGCCAACACCCAGCCGAGCACAACCTGCTCACCGCCGGCCTTCACCATCGCTCACAGCCGCCTGAGCCTTCGTCCCCGACTTCCCTGCTCACCACCACCATCTCCCCGACCTGCTACCACCCCGCTCGTCCCTGACCCCGACTGCACAACAACCACCCGGCCGTCTCTACCCCGTTCTCCTCCATAACCCGCTGGCCTCCTCGACCATCGTCTTCACCACCATCACCTCTCCTCCCTGTTCTCTCCTCCCCCGCCCTCGTCACAGACGGACCACCACCACCCTTTTTTCTCCTCCACCGTCACTATCACCTCGTCACCACCAGCCTCCCCTTCCTCAGTTGAGCACAGTTGCCTGGATTCTCCCCTCCAGTACCATTCTCGTTGGAGCAACCATTATCATCATCATCATCATCATCATCATCACCTTCATCATTATCTCATCGTTATCATCAACATCATCGTCGTCATCGCCGTCATCGTCGTCACCGTCGACCCCGTGCGTGCACGCCAAGGTTCGACTGCCTCTTTCATGATTTTATGTGTGTGCATGTGTGAATACTGTAGGGTTAACATATTGCTTTATGACAGGTTTAGTTGGTTGATTTCAGACCCGTGTCGGTGAACCCAATTACTAGTGTGCTCATACGTGTGTGTGCGTATGCATATAATATTAGTTGATATATATATATATATATATATATATATATATATATATATATATATATATATATATATATATATATATATATATATAAAGATATGGATATATAATCAAGTAATTAAATGCTAATACTAGTTATGACTATATATGTATTTATGCTGTGTGGCCATAAATATTAGTAGTAGGTATCCCGTATTTATATTTAACTAATATATATATATATATATGTATGCTGTATGACCCTAGGTTTTAACTGTGTATATCCCGTAGTTGCATGAGACCATGAGTGTTAATTATGGGTACCCTGTGTTGCATATGACCAAGTGACCCTGAATGTTAGTGAATTGTCTGCCTCGTGTGCACCGGCGTACTGACTTAGACATGTGTTTGAGGTTGACTGTCTGATTATGCACCACATTTGAAGACATAACACCCGTGCATTTAGACGCACACTTGACCCTGCTAGTTGACTAGTTGTCACCCTTGCGTAGGTCCGAGTGTAGTATAATTATGGTTTTGTGTGTGCTAGTATAATGGCTGATGCTATATTGTATTATATGTATATAGGACCATTGGATCGTCCTGCGAGACTACAAGAGCAGGACATTGGTATTACCAGCTTAGGACCACAGGCCAATACATTCTCTGATAGTTTCTTATTTATGATATCCTCTATGTTCATTGTATTTAGTGTAGATATCCATATTTCTTGACACGATGGTTACACGGATTGGTATATTCGGATCTCGTCATGAGATGTTATTCCTTGTATATGGTGTATCTTGTGCAAGTCTTATTTCATTGATTATCTTGTACATGTACAGACACTGATTCTCGGGAAGACTAGCTATCTTCTTGGAGAATCCCGTGCCGTAGCGTACCATGGTTGGATCTACTATACCAGTCGGGGGTGGGGAGTATTTTAGTGTAGATATGTGATCATAGCCTTCATGTACAAGTCTTGTTTTCATGTTAGTGTTGGTCATACACCGCACGTATGACTAACTAGGCCATTATTCATGTACAAGTTCCTAAGCCGATCATATGTTAAAGCTAGTACTCACACACTTAGTCATTGGTATTCTTGTTCGTTGTCATATTGTACATTCCCGTATTTATTTCCAGTATTTCTTTTATTGTGTATCTCTTGTACATGTATATGCAACTTGTATATTTACATCTATTTACTACTACATAGTTTATATCACTGATTTATAACTGCTATTAGAGATGCACTTCGTTCCATCCTGACTGAAAAAAATAATTTTCCAGACTGCGACTTAGAGGAGTGGTGTCCGACATTTTATGGATCACAGGGAGAGTAGCTGCTGTAAACCCCCTCGACCAAATTTAGGGTTATTTAGTTTAGATTGAGAGACTAGAATTAATTTGGATACAATTAGAATTAATGTGCAATAATTATGTGACTTAATACAACTCACCGTTGCTTCGATGTTTGGAGCGCTACACTAGTAGTTACCTTCCAACAAACTTCATACACATCTCCTAGACATGCCAGACTACCCATCTGACCCTTGTGTAACTTTTAAATACTCAATATTGTGCTTTATTTTAGCTGCACAATATTCGTCGCAAACGTCCATGTATAATTCCAATAAATCCATTTTTCTCATAATTGCCCATTCCTATTTGAATTTGGAGACACAACCTCAACATATTCCACATAACCCCAAATTATGGTATTTACCTATTCCGAGCCTGCAACATCCATGACACTTGTGTTCTACACAATTTTAACTCCATGTATCTTCTATTAATTTAAGAACGCCTTGCGCATTATTTTTAATAGAATTAAATTGGTGACCAAACCTCACCCAAAGCAAGACCCAACCAAGCCCATCAATACCCTACACTCTTTTATGTAGACAAGCCCCACCCCAAGAGCCCTGGCCGGCCCGAATCCCGAGGTCAGCCCATAATTCTCGCTCTCCTATATAAATATACATTTTTCTCTAATTAAAACCCTAAAAACCATATAGCTAAACTCCTAGCCGAGCAACCCTCCTACAAAACCGAGCACCCCTCTCCCTTTCCCGACCCGACAATACCACCACCACCTCAGGCCGCCACCACCACAGCCCCTCCACCATTATCATATTCCCTTCACCATTATCAACACCCTCCCCAACTCGATCAACTCAACCCCGATCACCACCAAACTCCGCCGCCTGACTACCATCTTCGCCACCACTGCCAACCCGACCAGCACCACCTTTCCTCCCGACCAGCACCGTCCCAGCCCGCCAAGCCGCCGCTGCCAGGTTGCTGCTGCAGCTGCTGTAACTGCTATAGTTTTTGCCGCTGCTGCCGTTGTTCCTGTACGACGCTGGAGCTTCGCCGAACGCCGGAGGACAGCCGCCAACGAGCACAGATCCCCCCGGTCAGCCACGCCTAGGTAAACACCTTATTTCCTCTCTTCTTTATTGTATAGTGTATAGTTGTATCGTCGTGTCAGCGAGTTTGTGTCGCGTATCGTTATGTGGACACAAATAAATTAATATGAAACCCTATATGTGTGTATGCATGTATGTTAAATTAGGTTAGATAATAATTAATACGTTAATAATTACCCTAATGTTATAACCAGTTATTAAGGACTTGTAATTCACCTAAAAACCTAGACATTGACCAAGTACACCGTAACATGAGAAATAAGGACATGTAATGGTACGAAACATAAGTAGTTTCGTAAACCCATAACTTGGTAATTTATTGTCGTGAGGTACACGGCAACTAAGGACAGGATACATGTGCATCTTAGCTACGTGCATACGCGACTCTGTAGTCGACCAGCCGTGACCCTTGCGTCAGTACCTAAGAGCAGCGTCGTACTTTTGTGTATATTACTTTAGTGTCTGATGTTAGAATTTGCTATATTATATTGTATGTTTAGGGTCACTGGCCAGCCAGGAGATACTTCAGGAGCAGGCTATTGGCATTCACAACTTGAGGACCCAGGCAAGATACCTTGCCATATTTACTGTCTAATTTAAATTATGCATATGTTGTATGTTATTTCGTTGCTTTCTTTTATACAACTGTGTACGTCCGAGATTGACTCGGGTGCAGTCGATGAATGCGTCGATGAGTAGTGTACTTGACCTAGTCACTAGCAAACTCAACCTATTGGGAGGATACTCTGATATCTTCCAAGACCTGACACTCTTACACGTTTCACAGTGACAAATTCATGTTGGGATGCGGGTTCGCGTACTCGACTAACTATCGGTGCATGTGACATGCCTCACGGTTAGTACGTAATTCAGGATTTTATGATTGTAGAGACTTGGCATATAGATACGTGGTATACACGTCGAGTATTCGACTTGTATATCTACATTTGGCGGGATGGACAACTAGTAGGTGTATGGAATACACACATTGGAATCCGTAGTATCCGGAGGAGCCACGGATCCAATGACTCCCTTTACACTGCTGCCACGTTCTTCGGAGCGATATGGACGATATTCTGTACTGCTGCTACGTTCTTTGGAGCGATATGGACGATTTACTGTACTGCTGCCATATTTTTGGGAGCGATATGGACGAGATACTGTACTGCTGCCACTCTCTTCGGAGTGTGGACGTTATGCCTATGCCTACCCATACGTACCAAAGTTGTCCTCATATTGCATTCACTTAGATGGTTAGCACACCCTTTATTTTATTCTATTCAGTATTTATATATGGCATGCTTCTATGTATCTTGTTACGTCCCTCTGAGGACCTGGTTCCTTTCCAGATTTGGATGAGGCATATTACCCCACAGTATACGGACCAGGACAGGAGACTAGGTTCGCAACCGAGGAGGAGCTAGGGGTGCTACCGTCAGAGTTTCCCTGATCAGTTGGTAGGCCTTCTGCCTAGGATTGGGAGCATCATTATCTAGTCAGCCGATGCTCTAGTCATTACTCTTTTTATCTGTCATTCATTACTTTTATTCGTCATAGTAGTGGGTTTATTCCCACCAGACATTCTTGGTTGTACGATGATATTTCAGACTGGCGTTTATTTTCTATTATTTATTCTAGTACTTTTTGGTTATATTTGTGGATAAGATTGGATTTTCTTTTTGATGATGATATTGCACTTGTTAGTAATTTAGAACAGCGTAGCACTCTTCGTTAGGATCCATTAAATTGGGATATCCTCGGAGACGTGTCAGCTAGCTATTGCCACGTGGCCTGGTCCCGTGTATTTTTGGGACTGGGGTGTGACATGGTTTTAGTGGTGGCCCATGCAGGTCAACTTATTCGCTTGTGGTATGGTAACATGCCCAGTGAGCCTGCACTAGGATAGAAATTACTAGGTCTCATCCACTTTGATTACGTCTTTGAACTTCCTTCGTATTGCTTCTAAATATCTGCATCCTGTTTGCTTGATTCTGTACTCTTTTTAATGAAGTCCTATCTCTTCCAGCAAGATGAACTTGCGAAGTGGACGAGGAGCACCCAGTGCCGTGGTGCCAGCGGACACCATCCAGAGAGAGGATATATCCCAGGGACCACCTGGAGGGCAACCACCAATGCAGGCCCCGGTCAATCTATAGGCCCCGCTGATACATTGGCGCGATACTTCTCAGGGCGACCCTACACAGCAGCACGAGGGACAGACTTCCCAGATGATCCCCATTCAGCATTTTGAGGGCCAGACTTCGGGGGCTACGCCAATGCCGCAAACCGAGAGGCCGAAATCTGAGGAGACCCCTACCATACAGCCAGAGGTTCCATTGCCACCACCTCCACCTCCACCTTATCCACCCCAGATGCCACAATCAGATGGACAGCCACAGATGCTTCAGTTCCTCCAGACTATGATGCAAGCACAGTGGCATCAGACCGAGACATTGAGACAGAGTTTGATGGCAGTTCTGTAGAGGACACCTGTCATAGCACCCGTACCAGCACCTCTACCAACTCAGACAGCTGGTACTGTACGATGGTTCCGCCAGATGGGTCCGGATACTTTTTCGGGCAACGAGAGTGCAGAGGAGATCTCTGATTGGGTCGCCAACCCAGAGATGCTGCTAGAGGCTTCTCAGCTACATCCAGACATTTGGATGACCGCAGTGAGGGCCCAATTGAAAGACAACGCCCATCACTAGTGGGATTCTATTGAGCGCAGTGTAGGCAAGACCCAGACATGGTAGCAGTTCTTAGAGTACTTTAATGCAAAGTATTTCCCGGCTACAGTCAGAAATGCTCTGTACTCCCTGTTCCTACATCTAGAACAAGGAAATATGACTGTAGATGCATATGACGCAGAGTTTAGCCGTCTTAGTAGATTTGGTGCCGTTTTGATACCCAACGACCTAGAGAAGGCCCAGAGATTCCATCACGGCCTTACTTTTGAGCTGCAGAGGTATACCACCACCCAGGCGAGGATTTCTTATGAGGAGGTTCTTTCAGAGATGAGGATCCAGGAGGCCATCGGCAGAGGAGCAAGACGTTCTAGCACGACCACACCAGCCAAAGCCCAGCCCAGAGCAGGAGGACAGATTCGTCGTCCTGGAGCGCAGACACAATAGATGACAGCACCATACCAGCAAAAGGAGCTTCCAATTTGCTACCACTGTGGTAAGAGAGGACATTTCGAGAAGGACTATCGAAAGAGACTGAGGACATGCCTAATTTGTGGATCGAGCTAGCACCAAGTCGGAGACTGCCCACAGCGCAGAGAGACAACACCATAGACAGGACAGAGGCCAGCACTAGCCCCGAGGATACTACCCCCGCTAGGAGGTCAACGTCCACCAGCACCAGGAGAATTTCAGAGGGGACCACCCTTGGCCCCACAGGAGGCGTAGTTTGATCGAGCCCGACAGCAGACCGGAGGACAGAGGAACCAACAGGCCTTTGCACTAGCAGCTACTGAGGAGAAAACAGAAGGGGAAGCTATCACAGGTACCATTTTAGTTGTATCATTATCTGCGACTGCATTGTTTGATTCTGGTGCTACACTATCTTTCATATCTAGTAGATTCGTAGCAATGCATAGAGTAGCTAATTCTCCCTTACCTAAGAGTTGGAAGATTCTTACCGGAGGAGGCATCGTGCCGGTTACCAGTACTATTAGAACGTGCTCGGTAGTCATGTGTGGTAGAGAGATGAGAGCGCAATTTTTGGTATTACCCATGCCATACTGTGACGTTGTGCTAGGCATGGGCTGGTTAAGCCATTATAATGCTGTACTGGATTGCCGGAAGGTTAGCATCACTTTTAGACCGCCAGATCAACCGGAGTTCGAGTACATGCGAGGGACCGTCGAGCAAGGAGTAGGACATATAGCTGGAGCTTACATGGCTATGGAGATGGTACCCCCACCGATAGTTGCAGAATTCGAGAATGTTTTCCCGGAGGAGTTGTCAGGCTTACCGCCAGATAGAGTTGTGGAGTTCACTATTGAGCTAGTACCCGGAGCAGCACCAGTATCTTCTAATGTATTCTGATTGGCGAAGAAGGAACTAGATGAGCTGAAGCTACAATTAGAGGAGTTACAGAACAAAGGATTTATCCGTCCTAATGCATCACCCTGGGGAGCACCAGTGTTGTTTGTACCTAAGAAGGATAGGATAGTACGTATGTGCATTGATTATAGAGCCCTCAATACTTTGACTATCAAGAACAAGTACCCCCTGCCGTGAATTGATGATTTGTTCGACCAGCTGACAGGAGCAGTGGTGTTCACAAAGATCGACTTGAGATCAGGATATCATCAAGTAAATATGCGAAGAAAAGACATTCAAAAGACAGCATTTAGGACTCGTTATGGTCACTATGAGTTCTTGGTGATGCCATTTGGACTAACAAATGCGCCTGCCGTATTTATGAACTTGATGAACAGAGTCTTCCACCAATACCTAGACCAGTTCGTGGTAGTCTTTATCGACGACATCTTGGTGTATTCAAAGATCCACGAGGAGCACGAAGAGCACTTGAGACTAGTATTGGAAATGCTGAGGAAAGAGAGGCTTTATGCCAAGCTGAGCAAGTGCGAGTTTCTCCTAGATCGTGTCGCGTTCCTTGGACACGTTATCTCAGGAGATGGTATTTCAGTAGATCCGGCGAAGATTTCATCAATAGAGACATGGCTAACCCCTACTAATGTCTCAGAGGTGAGGAGTTTCCTAGGACTTGTCGGATATTATTGTAGTTTCGTGGAGAACTTCGCAAAGATCGCAGAACCGATGACCCACTTGACTCAAAAGGAGCAGGAGTTCACCTGGACAGAGGAGTGTCAGAAGGCGTTCGATGAGCTGAAGAAGCGTTTGACTATGGCACCTATCTTGACTATAACTTCTGGACCCAGAGGATTCGTAATCTATAGCGATGCATCCGGGAAAGGATTAGGATGTGTCTTGATGCAGCATGGAAAGGTTGTGGCCTATGCCTCTAGGTAGTTAAGGACCCATGAGAAGAACTATCCCACTCACGACTTAGAGTTTGCCGCAGTGATCTTTACTTTGAAGCTTTGGAGGCACTACCTATACGGAGAAAGAGTGGAGATATTTACTGATCACAAAAGCCTGAAGTACTTCTATACCCAGAAGGACCTGAACCAAAGACAAAGATGTTGGCCCTAGGTGATGACAGACTTTGAGATTAAGCTACAGTACCACCCGGAAAAGGCCAACGTAGTAGCTGACGCATTGAGAAGAAGACCCATGGCATTCTTTTTGACTACCCAGCAACATCTGTTGAGAGATCTAGAGCAGATGGGTATAGAGGTCATTATGCCTGGAGTAGACGGACAGTTATCGAGTTTCCAGTTGTAATCGACATTAGTAGAGAGGATCAAGGCTGCTTTGCCAACAGACGCCAGATTTAAGAGGCTTCGACAGAGGACAGAGGCCGAAATACAGACAAGATTGCGTATACATAAAGACGGGACTTTGAGATGTAGAGATCGTCTCTATGTTCCGAATGGAGAGCTTCGTCAGGAGATGATGTCAGAGGCACACAATTCAACCTACTCTATTCACCCAGGAGATACGAAGATGTACAGAGACTTGAGGCAGTACTACTGGTGGCATGGAATGAAGAAGGAGATAGCCCGCTTTGTGGCAAGGTGCCTCGTGTGTCAGTAAGTCAAGGCTGAGCATCAGAGGTCTGCAGGTTTACTTCAATCGCTCCCGATACCGGAATAAAAATGGAAGAACATCACTATGGACTTTGTTACGGGTTTTCCGAGGAGTCCTAGTGGTCGCAATGTAGTATAGGTAATTGTAGATAGACTCACCAAGTCCGCTCACTTTTTACCTTTAGAGTTGGGCAATCTACAGAGGTCTTAGCAGATATGTACATGAGGGAGATTGTGCGACTGCATGGAGTGCCAGTTAGTATAGTGTCTGACAGGGATACGAGATTTACATCTTACTTTTGGCGGAGTATGCAAGAGAGTCTCGGTACCGCCTGAAGTTTAGCACATCATATTACCCGCAGACAGATGGCCAGTCCGAGCGTACCATTCAGACATTGGAAGACATGTTAAGAGCATGCATGCTTGATTTCGGAGGATCATGGGAGGACCATTTGCCTTTGGTCAAATTTTCCTACAACAACAACTATCAAGCGAGCATCTAGATGGCTCCCTATGAAGCATTGTATAGAAGGAAGTATCGTTCCCTAGTATGTTGGAGCGATATAGGCGAGAGGCAGATTCTAGGGCCAGAGTTGGTTGTTCGTACAATGGAGAAGGTGAAGAAGATCCAAGGGCACCTGCGAGTAGCACAGGACAGACAGAAGCATTGGCCGGACGCGCATCGACGACCCCTAGAGTTCCAGGTTGGAGGTCATGTGTTTCTAAAGATCTCACCTACTCGAGGGACTATCAGATTTTGAGGCAGAGGAAAGCTGAGTCCGAGGTACATCAGACCATTCGATGTGTTGGAACGCATCGGAGAGGTTGCTTACAGGTTAGCCTTGCTGCAGACTTTAGATGGAGTTCATGACGTCTTTTATGTATCTCAGCTAAGGAGGTACATGCCAGATCCGAGTCATGTGCTTGATCATTCAGAAATCACAGTCGACTCGAGTTTATCATACCAAGAGGAGCCTGTAGAGATTCTGGATAGAAGCAAGAAGGTACTGCGAGGTTAGACTATTCCTCTAGTTCGTGTCGCATAGAGGCATCATGCACCAGGCGAGTTACTTGGGAACGTGAGAAGGATATTCGACAGCGTTATCCCCATCTCTTTGAAGGCCTAGGTATGTAGTATAATTTTAATTTCAGTCAGTAGTTCTTAACATACATATGTTTTAATTTCGAGGACGAAATGCTCTAAGGAGGGTAGATTGTAAACGCCCTCGACCAAATTTAGGGTTATTTAGTTTAGATTGAAAGACTAGAATTAATTTGGATACAATTAGAATTAATGTGCAACGATTATGTGACTTAATACACCTCACCGTTGCTTCGATGTTTGGAGCGCTACACTAGTAATTACCTTCCAACAAACTTTATACACATCTCCTAGACATGCCAGACTAACCATCTGACCATTTTGTAACTTTTAAATACTCAATATTGTACTTCATTTTAGCTGCACAATATTCGTCGCAAACGTCAATGTATAATTCCAATAAATACATTTTTCTCATAATTGCCCATTCCTATTTGAATTTGGAGACACAACCTCAACATATTCTATATAACCCCAAATTATAGTATTTACCTATTCTGAGCCTGCTACGCCCATGACACTAGTGTTCCACACAATTTTATCTCCATGTATCTTCTATTAATTTAAGAATGCCTTGCGCATTATTTTTAATGGAATTAAATTGGTGACCAAACCTCACCCAAAGCAAGACCCAACCAAGCCCATGAACACCCTACACTCTTTCATGTAGACAAGCCCCACCCCAAGAGCCCTGGCCGGACCAAATCCCGAGGTCAGCCCATAATTCCCGCTCTCCTATATAAATATACATTTTCTCTAATTAAAACCCTAAAACCATATAGATAAACTCCTAGCCGAGCAACCCTCCTCCAAAACTGAGCACCCCTCTCCCTTCCCCGACCGAAGAACAACACCACCACCACCTCAGGCCGCCACCACCACAGCCCCTCTTCCGTCTGCACTCCCCCTAGTCGCCGGACAACCCCTCAGGCCGCTTGCACCCGCTAGATCACATCCCCTCCACCATCATCACATCCCCTTTACCATCATCAACACCCTCCCCAACCCGATCAACTCGACCCCGATCACCACCAAACTCCGTCGCCTGACTACCATCTCCGCCACCACTGCCAACTCAACCAGCACCACCTTTTCCTCCGACCAGCACCGTCCCAGCCCACCAAGCCGCTGCTGCCGCTGCTGCAACTGCTGCAGTTACTGTCGCTGCTGTCGTTGTTCCTGTGGGACGCCGAATCTCCGTCGAACGTCGGAGGACAGCCGCCAACGAGCACAGACCCCCCCGGTCACCTACGCCTAGGTAAACACCTTATTTCCTTTCTTCTTCATTGTATCGTGTATAGTTGTATCATCATGTCATCGAGTTTGTGTCGCGTATCGTTATTTGGACACAAACAAATTAATATAAAACCCTATATGTGTGTATGCATGTATGTTAAATTAGGTTAGATAATAATTAATACATTAATAATTACCCTAATGTTATAACCTGTTATTAAGGACTTGTAATTTACCTAAAAATCTAGACTTTGACCAAGTACACCGTAACATAAGAAATAAGGACATGTAATGGTATGAAACATAAGCAGTTTCGTAAACCCATAACTTGGTAATTTATTGTCGTGAGGTACACGAAAACTGAGGATATGATACGTGTGCATCTTAGCTACGTTCACACGCGACTCTGTAGTCGACCAGCCGTGACCCTTGCGTCAGTACCTAAGAGCAGCGTCGTAGTTATGTGTATATTATTTTAGTGTCTGATGTTAGAATTTGCTATATTATAGTGTATGTTTAGGGTCACTGGACCAGCCAGAAGATACTTCAGGAGCAGGCTATTGGCATTCACAGCTTGAGGACCCAAGCAAGATACCTTGCCATATTTACTGTCTAATTTAAATTATGCATATGTTGTACGTTATTTTGTTGCTTTCTTTTATACAACTGTGCGCGTCCGAGATTGACTCGGGTACAGTCGACGAATGCGTTGATGAGTAGTGTACTTGACCTAGTCACTAGTAGACTCACCCCATTGGAAGGATACTCTGATATCTTCCGAGACCTGACACTCTTACACGTTTCACAGTGACAAATTCATGTTGGGATGCGGGTTCACGTACTCGACTAGCTATCGGTGTGCGTGACATGCCTCACGGTTAGTACGTAATTCAGGATTTTATGATTGTAGAGACTTGGCATATAGATACGTGGTATGCACGTCGAGTATTCGACTTGTATATCTACATTGGGCGGGAAGGACAACTAGTAGGCGTATGGGATACACACATTAGAATCCGTAGTATCCGAAGGAGCCACGGTTCCAATGACTCCCTTTACACTGCTGCCACGTTCTTCGGAGCGATATGGACGATATACTATACTATTGCCACGTTCTTCGGAGCGATATGGATGATTTACTGTACTGTTGCCACGTTCTTCAGAGCGATATGGACGAGATACTATACTGCTGCCACTCTCTTAGGAGTATGGACGTTATGCCTACGCCTACCCATACGTACCAAAGTTGTCCTCACATTGCATTCACTTAGATGGTTTGTACACCCTTTATTTTATTTTATTCAGTATTTATATATGGCATGCTTCTATGTATCTTGTTACGTCTATCTGACGACCTGGCTCCTTTCCAGATTTGGACGAGTTATATTACCCCACAGTGTACGAACCAGGACATGAGACTAGATATGCAACCGAGGAGGAGCTAGAGGTGCTACCGTTAGAGTTTCCGTGATCAGTTGATAGGCCTTCTGCCTAGGATTGGGAGCACCATTATCTAGTCAGCCGATGCTCTAGTCATTACTCTTTTTATTTGTCATTCAGTACTTTTATTCATCATAGTAGTGGGTTTGTTCCCACCAGACATTCTTGGTTGTAATATGATATTTCAGACTGGCGTTTATTTTCCAGTATTTATTCTAGTACTTTTTGGTTATATTTATGGATGAGATTAGATTTCCTGTTTGATGATGATATTGGACTTATTAGTAATTTAGGATAGCGTAGCACTCTTTGTTAGGATCCATTAGATTAAGATATCCTCGAAGACGTGTCAGCTGGCTATTGCCACGTGGTCTGGTCCCATGTATTTTTGGGACTGGGGCGTGATAGCTGCAGCCTTGGATCTTGTAGTTCAGTTATGATTCTGGGAGGTCTAGCCGGGATCACTAGTTATTCAGATTAATTTCTTTTAGCAGATTATGGTACCAGATTTATTTTCGGTATACTTTGAGACTTGGATGTTATTGTTTGAGTTAGATTTTTTCTGTTTAGACTTGTGATATATTTTGTTTATTTTCTTCGATATCTTATTGTGCTTTAGTTCTGCGATTGAGTATTTACATATTATATTGTGATATCTGTGTCTCCTTATAGAGTTGGATACTCGTGTGAGATTGACTAGATAGTATTGTGACCTAGATAATGTTCTACCACCGATGCTGCGGCATAGGCTGGACGTACCCACGCACTCGTGCTCCTATATCGGGTACGGGTCATGATACATATTTTTTTTATATGCTTTATATCAACAAATCCAAATTGTTTATCAATTTTCCATCCTTACTTAGGTATTGTGTCGAACCAATCCCATTTAAATATCATAATTTTTATTTTAAAAGAATCCAAAAAAGGGCATTCTAGATCTATGACATATCTTAGCACAAAATGAAAATTGTGATGATCATGATATAAGATCAGCTGAGATATAATAGTAAAGCATCCCAAAATATAATATACAGATGATCATGATGCTAGTAAACACAAAATGAGTAAACTAGCCAGGGTCTATGTCATACATGATCAACCCTAGGATATACCAATCATGCAAATGCCCGTAGTCTAACAGATCAAACCAAAACATGAGCTAAACACGTGCTCGGTGGCTAAATGCCAACAAAAGAAGAATGTACATCAGAGCGAAAAAGTAAAAAAATCCACTCAAGCCGTCTGGTGCTCTGGGTGGTCACCATCCTCGGTAAGGTATGAAAGATCCTCTAGTGCTGCTACTGGATCTGGCCAAACAAAACCAGTGGAGTTAGACCCCAAAATAACAAGTACCGCAAATGAAGATAATCTAGGAACTTAAACCAATAACACAAGCAATACAAATATTGAAACTAAGGACTAAATGTAAATGACCTGAAGATAAAATACATATTGTAACCTACAATGAGACATATCCTGAACTGATAAACAATAAAGAATATCAAGTGCAAGAAGTAAATATGTGATCATGTAAAGCCTGGACTAATCATCATCCATCAATTACGACAAATCATATAAGTACGGCTTGATACTTTATCTAACTAGGGTTATCACAATCCTTAATTACTAACATTTATAATGCAACGCGATGCTAGAGTTCCTTCTGATCGCATGCTCCTAAAGTCTGTCCGGGATATCCATACACACAAACCACATAGGATACTCCTCAAGCTACTCCACAATATAACCCAATGGATACTCCACAAGATAACAGTACGAATAACCAGAACTGTATGCAATCTAGGAAATTTTTTAGCCTTGTACTAAGTGGATCTCTAGTTATTTAACCCCTAGCAGTTTCTTGTATGAATACGGGTATTGCATTCTGCCCTAGACATGATGCAGACAAGTCAAGTTCTAATAGTACTATAATCCAGTTTTAATATATATTGCACAAATGGACTCATGTAAGCCACGACAACAACCAAGCCATGTGAAACCAAGTAAAGCCAGATAAAGCCAAGTGAAGCCATGTCAATCCAGTGAAGCCGAGTGAAACCATGTACCACCATGTGAAGCCATGTAAAGTCAAGCCAAGTCAAGTCAAGTCAAGTCAATCATGTCACGTGTAGTCCGTCAAAGCCGGGTAAAATCGAGTAAGGCCAAGTCAAGTCAAGTCATATGAAGCCATGTAAGTTTATATCTTGACAGGTTAAGTTAATCACGTATCCAAACAAAAGCCAGAAGAATCAATAAAATTACGAAAAATTAAAAATTTCTAAAGAAAGAGCAGGATCGATATACCGTCAGTACAGTCTAGTACACCATCGATATACTGATTAAGAGAGAAAAACACAGCAAGTTCTGGATTCCAATAAACTGGTATACCGTCGGTATACTGGAGTATACCGTCGGTATGCCATTCCAAGTAGCCGAGAAAGCTGCTGGAAATTAAAGTTCCACAAATCGGTATACCGTTCGCACAGTCCAGTATACCGTTGGTATGCTGGCCAAGACAAATATCTAACAATGTCGGCAAGATCGGTATACCATTGGTACACTGTAGTATACCGTCGATATGTCGATAAGGTTCACGAAAATATCTATATGTTAAAATTGGTATACTGTCTATACTGTAGTATACCGTCGGTATGCCGATTTTCGAGAAAAAAATAGGCCAAAGTCAGATCTAATTTTTGGGACCCAAATCAAAGCCTAAAAATCACCAAAACAAAGTCTAGCAAGAATCCAAGTCAAGGGGTAAGTATGATATCAAACTACGGACTAAAACTCACAGTCACTACTCCTGTAGCGTCACCATTACCGAGTTACAAAAAAGGGGACGGAACAAGATTTTATCAGAAATCAAAACTGAGACAGTCAAAAGAGTAAAAATCATGAGAAGAACAAATATAGTAAAGCAAGTCTCAGCTAAAAAGCAACAACCAAATCTCCAGGAAAGAAAATGACAGAAAGTAAAATAAGTTCATGAAATCGGTAAGGTGTACTTGCCTAAAGAGAGCTCCCAACCTAAATCTTCTAGTCCACCACCTCGAAGGGGTTCAAAAATTATACTCTAGGTCTCAAGACCAAGCTCCAAGCTAAAGAGAGAAATGGAGAAGAGAAGAGAGAGAAAGAGAAAAGAGAAAAGAAAAGAAATCAAGTACTATATATAGAGGAATCTCAAATAGTGAAACAAATATCTCCTAGATCAGTGTACAGTCGGTATACCGGTCAGGTAGTAAAGTTTCAATTTTTGAGAATTCTGATCTGCCTTGAAAACTAATAAAATGCAATAAATAGAACAAAATACGTATCCGCATAAAATACGAATATTTTGAGAAGAGTCTCACAACTCTCCTCTCCTTGGAAAAATTGTCCTCAGAATTTCCATAAGGATCCAAAATCAACAAGCAAGAAAATCCAAGAAAGCAAGCATTAACTAAAACGAGCAGGTAACTCATGTGAGCATAAAATCTCCTGGCAACAACATAAAATCAGGAAGGGAAACAATAATAAACAGAACAGATAAGCTAACAATCAATCACATGCACAAGCTAAGATAGGACACGGGTATACGAACAAGTATACCTCCTGAGTCGAAGAGAAATGGATAATGAGTATGCATATCATCCTCGCGCTCCCACGTTGACTCGTCCAGTAAGTAATGCCCGCAAGCAACACGAACTAATCGGATAGCCTGGTTCTTGAGAACCTTCTTCCTCTGGTCCAAAATAGACATGGACCTCTCCTTATATGATAGGTCGGTACCAACGACCAACCCAGAATGATCCACTCAGAATGATCCAGGATATGGCTCGGGTTTGGAATATACTGACGCAACTATGATATGTGAAAAATGTAATATAACTCATAAAGTGATGGTGGAAGAGCTAGACGATATGATACATCTTTAACTCACTAAAGAATATTGAATGGACCTATAAATATATGACTAAGCTTTCCCCGTACACAAAATCTGATAACTCTATGGGTAGGCGAAATCCTCAGAAATATATGGTCACCGACAGAGAACTCAAGATGACGATGGTACTGATCCGCCCAATAACGCTGGCAATCCTGGGCCACTATGATATGCTCTTTGATCTGCCTGATCACTCCAACCGACTGAGCAATCATCTCTGGACCATGCATCTGCCTTTCGCCAATGTCATCCCAAGCTAACGGTGATCTACATCTCCTACCATACAAAGCCTCGAAGGGTGCCATCTGAATGCTCGCCTGGAAGCTGTTGTTATAGGAGAACTCTACTAAGTGCAAGTGATCCTCCCAAGATCCACCGAAGTCAAGTGTAAAAGCTCGAAGCATATCTTCCAAAGTATGAATAGTATGCTCCGACTGCCAGTCTGTCTGCGGATGGTAGGCTGAACTGAACTTCAACCTTGTATCCAGACTCTGCTGTAGGCTCTGCCAGAAATGAGATATGAACCATAAATCTCTATATGAGACTATGCTAACTGGCATACCATGTAATCTGACTATTTGACTCAAGTATATCTCAGCTAGCTGCTCTGTAGACTGGCCTACTCTGAAAGAAAAAAGTGAGTAACCTTCGTGACTCGATCTACTATAACCCATATAGCATCTCTAGCAGACGGGGATCTAGGAAGATCAGTCATAAGTCTATAGTAATATGGTCCTACTTCCACTTCAAAATTGGTAAAGGCTGAAGTAGTCCGACCGGTTTCTGATGCTCATCTTTGCCCTGCTGACAGACTAAACACCAAGAAATAAATCGAGCTATCTCCATCATCATACCATTCCACCAGAAGTGCTAATGAATATCCCGATACATCTTCATCCCTCCTGGATGCACTGAGTACTGAGAACTGTGGTCCTTTTACATAATCTCCTACCAGATATCTCCTCTCGGCACACAAAGTAGACCTCCAAACCTGAGGGTCCCATCCTTATGATTACTCAACTCTGGTCTGCGTCCTGATTCATACTTCGATCTGAGCCGCTGAAGTCTGACATCACTAGTCTTCTCTGCTATGATCCTCTCGACTATAGAAGACTGAACCTGTAGACTCGCCATCAAGACAGTATCACCAGGTAGTACTACCTTGATACCCATCTCTTGTAGATCCTCCAAAATATGACGCTGCTCCATTAAGAAGTAAGCTCCTCCTCTCATGATCAAGGCATTTGCTATGATATTGGCCTTCCCTGGGTGATACTAATGGTCAATATCGTAGTTTGTCAATAACTTGAGCCACCTCTTCTGCCGCATGTTAAGCTTCTTCTGTGTGAACACATATCTCAAGATCTTGTGGTCTGTGAAGATCTCTACTGGATCACCATATAGGTAATGCCTCCAGAGCTTAAGTACAAACACTAATGATGCCAACTCAAGGTCATGTATCGGATAACTCTTCTTATGGTCTCGAAGCTGCCATGATGCATATGCTATTACTCTGCCATGCTGCATAAGGACACACCCTAGTCATAATCCTGAAGTATTATAATAAATCGAGAACCCACCTGGTCCTACCGAAAGTGTCAAAATAGGAGCCAAAATCAAACTTCACTTGAGTTTCTCAAAAGAAGTCTGACAAGCATCTGACCACTTAAAGCACACATCCTTACAGGTCAGCTGTGTCAAGGGTGCAGAGATCCTCGCAAAGTCTGCCACAAATCGCCTGTAGTAACCTGCTAGACCCTGGGAATTGTGCACATCTAAAACTGTACGGGGTACTGGCCAACTCTCAATAGCCTCCACCTTCTTGGGATCTACCTCGACTCCTCTATCAGAAATGATATATCCCAAGAATGAGATACGATCAAGCCAGAACTCATACTTGATGAACTTCGTATACAACTACTGCTCTCGAAGAATCTGAAGAACTACACAAAGATGCTGCTCATGCTTTTCCTCACTCCGAAAATATACCAAGATATCATCAATAAACACTATCATAAACTGTTCTAAGTAAGGCATGGAGATGCTATTCATGAGAGACATAAATATAGTTGGTGCATTGGTCGCTCCAAATGGCATAACTAGGAACTTCCAATGACCATATCTAGATCTGAATGTCTTCATGGGTATGTCCTGCTCTCTGACTCAGATCTGATGATACCCAGACCGTAAATCAATCTTAGAAAATATAGCTGCCCTACTGAGCTGATTAAACAAGTCATCTATCCTGGACAAGGGATACTTGATCTTAATGGTTGCCTCGTTTAGTATTCTATAATTAATAACTAAACGCGATAGACCATCCTTCTTCTTAACAAGAAGTAACGAGGCTCCCCAAGGCGATGCACTAGGTCTAATGAATCCCCTGCTCTCAAATCCTCAATTATCCGGTACAAGTTTCCAACTCAGATGATGACATCCTGTAAACTCTCTCTGAAATTTGATCTGCTCCCGGGATCGAGTCAATGTAGAACTCCACATCTCTAACTAGTGGTACACCTGGTAGCTCATCGGGAAATATGTCAGGAAACTCACAAACTATCCTGGTGGTACACCTGGTAGCTCCTTAGGAAATTGTGTGTCCTCGGCTTCCACCATCATCAATGTAACCTCAGCGACTCTACTGCACCTCTCAAAAGTGAGAGCTCCTCTCCACCAGGTACACGAAAATTAACCTTGCCACTATCGCAATCTATCATCGCATGCCTCGCACTCAACCAATCTATCCCAAGGACAATATCATAATCGCCCATAGAAAACTCTATCAGCCTCACGGGAAACTCTTTCCCACACAAATTAACTGTATACGAGGGATATACTATATCTACTCCCAAGAGACCATTACCAGTAAGTATATTAAACCTTACAGGAAAGGTCTCAGACTCTAATCCAACTTATGTCATAAATTGTGTAGATATAAATAAATATGATGCACCAGAATAAAATAAAGATGAATCTGAATGAAAGTGGACGAGAATGGTACCTGCTACCACCTCTCTTACTCCCAAAGCCTCTGCCATCGATAGCAAGAATGCTCGACCTTGTCCTCCAAGTGTCGGTCCTCTTTGCTGTTGACCTCTAGGTCTCTCTTGTGCCTGAGCATGCGCATACTACTACGACCTCTACTAGAATGCCTGAGCCTATGGAGGCAAAGGCCTCTGAACCTGCTGTTGCTGCTACACTGGTGCTGGTGCCCTATACTGCGTCGCTGCTAGACAAACTACTGATGGGGCTGATGATGACCCAGTTTGGTTCCTCCTAGGATATGTCCCGACCATGTGGTATGATGCCCCACATACCAAGCATAATCCCCGTGCCCTATGACACTTCGATATAATATGTCCAGGTTTCCCACAATGGAAACAACTACGGGAAGAAGAAGAGAATGGCTGCCTCTGTTTATGGCACATCTGTGAAGACTGCTGAGACAATATTGTCCTCCTCGAGGATTCAATGGTCATGGCACAACCTGTTGGAGCTGGTGATGATGACGGGGACGATGATCCTCCTGAGATGTGGGACCTTTTCTGGCCCCTAACTCGATCTGTGATCCTCTGCGAGGAGTACTCAAACCTCCTGGCTGCTTGCATAACCGCATTGAAGGTCTGAAACTCATACTACTCTACCGCCAGGATAATCTCTAAATTGAGTCCCTGCTGGAACCTTCTCGCCCTCTCCATCTTGGTCGCTACCATCGTAGGAGAAAACCGACTAAGTCTTGCAAATTCTGTCTCATAGCCATCGACGGTCCTGCCCTCTTGCGTGAGGTTGTTAAACCTTTCCTGAAGCTCATAATGCGCCACTGTATCAAAGTACCTCGCCTGAAATCTTCCAGTAAAAACTTTCCAAAAAATCGGGGCTATGAGGGAAACCTCCTGTGCTGCCCACTAGTCACGGGCCAAATCCAACAATTATAGCCTCACTACTGCTACATGCTCTCTAGCTGGAGTCCCTGCTGCCTCCAGGATGGCCTCAGTATTCTGCAGCCAAGCATCGGATAAAATCGTATCCTCTGTGTCCAAGAAGAATGGAGGACTGAGATGCTTGAAGCTGGTCGCAGAGTTATGAATCTGAGAACTACTTCGCTCCAATCCTGTCTGGACTGACTGAGTGAGTACATCACTCTGGTGCTGCTGGGTCACCATAAAACCTAGAAGAATATCCATCAGTGCTCTAACGGCACGCTCTGGCTGCTCGGGCTAAATGAGGTGCTCTGGCTACACTGGAGCTGCCTTCTGGTCCGGACCTGTCATGACCCACACCCGGAATTTGGGCATGAGTCGTGGGTACGTCCAGCCTACGCCGCAGCATCGGCGGTAGAACGCTGTCTAGGTCACAAACATAGTATATCCTGTCAATACTCTCAACTCCGTACGGAGGACAATGATAAATAAACCACAGTTCTATAATATACTCAATCACAAGCTATAAGAATAATGGCACGATGAGAAATAGAAAAGAGTTCTAAATAAACCAACCACAATAATCCAACTCAAATCCTGGTCTAGATGACCTCACAAAGTCACAAAATAATAAATACATCTCAGTCTCAGTCTAAAACAATAATACAGAAAAAGTAGTCTAAGAGCAGCCAGGTACGTTCTCCTCTAGGCTAGGCAACTCCTCTGGAGTTTCTGGAGTAAAATCACCCTCTAATCCTGGGCCGTAATGAGTGGGGCAAAGATCCTCCAGGTCCTCTGAAAAATGTTATCCAGTCAGGATTGGAGCAAAGCACAAGCACTAACAGCAGTTTCATTAAATTGACAAAGTCTATAAACAGTGTAAGAGATACAAGATGGAAATAAATGCTGAAATTGAGAAGTACAGGAGAAAATGAAATAGATAATAGAGCATCTAGCAATGAACAATAAACAGTGAATGCTAGAATAAGTAAATCTGGATAAAGATAAAACATCTAGCTAAGTGTTTGAAATATTAGTTTATCATGTGATCGGCTTGGGACTAGATCAGGCTGGTTATATATGATTAGCTATGATTCTTGAAGGTCAGGCTAACCATATGGTTAGCTATGATGCATGATAATGGTCAGGCTAATCATATATGACAGCTATGAAGCATGATGATGGTCAGGCCGCACCCAACGTGAGAAGTGGGGTGAGCTATGATGCATGTAAAGGATTTGGATATGATCACATAATCTACTAATAATTCCCCATCCCCCAGCTAGCACGATGGATTCCAATCACGACTCCTCATGATGGGGATCTAGGGTGCTAACCCGTGTATCCATAGTGTCGGAATCAAGTATGTAATACACTACAATTTATAGAAGTAATCAACAATGAAAACTGTCAGAGAATGTACTCGCCTGTGGTCCTGAGCAAGGTGTGAGGATCAATGTCCAAGGAGAGATCAAAATGACCTATTTATGGAATATAATGTCAGAAACTGAATTAAAGAAATAACAGGTTTAAATAATTAAATATGAGGCCTCTAGGTCTTACTAAAATCTACTGGTCACTACTAGCCCATATATATTATAATAGTCCATATTGGGCAAAACCTAACTAGACTAGTCATTTCTAGGTCTTTGGTAAGTTATCTATGCCATACTTAACCATACTAGTCATATTAACTATAATTGTCACTGATACTAAGGTAATTAGTACATACGAGTTAGTAGGAATCTTATACTAGCTATTTATATCATACATGTATATTATTTCATATCCCTAGGCTAGTTCTCAAAACTTTGGCAATTAATTACATTATCCCTACCCTTGTATCTTACTGACTTTCTGAAACCCACTGACACCTATTACCAGACATTACAATATCAAGGTGGCCAAAATGACCAAGATAACTGATAAGTCATAGGTTTCAAGATACCCATTCAGGTATCTACATACTGGCACATACACATTTTCACACACTCTAATTAGTTTGTACAGCTGCACATCTAGCTAACACCCTACTCTCTATACCCAGAGATCCCTCTCTTACTGATACACACTCAGTACACACACAGAGAATACACTCTAGACACTCACACACAATTAAACACTGAGACACTTACCCCAACTCCCCACTGATACACTCTCACACTCAGACAGTCAGATACAGCCCAGATATTCTCCCAAAGCTCCTTCCTACCTGACCTCAGTACACCCAAGTACCCCTCTTTGAACTACACTGCTCTTCAGTGTAGTTCCTGCATCTTACTGTTGATACCCTTCACTCCAGAATCTGATACCCACCTTAGGTACTGCACAGTGTAAGACTACACACTGCTATACACACACACACAGGCCTCTTCATCTCTGAAATACTGATACACTGTCATGCCTCACATAGGGACCTCACTGTACTCACACACTGCACCTAACTAGTACACCTACACAGTCACTGCACACTGTGCTCCCCTCATCCAACCTGACACTAAGTATCAGATAAAGTCTGATACTTACACAGATACTTAACATAGTCTCATAACACTGCTACTCCAGAAACTCTAATTTACACAAATAGTATCTACACTGACAGGAACATAGTTTACACAGGTAATGCACAGTTACACATGTAGTATCTGCACAGTTACACAATTTCATAGGCCTACACTTCTCACACAGGTAATTCACTTCTCTCTCTCAGAGTTACACACAGGTACACACTCTTAGTCCTCACACAGCCACATGTAAACCTACACACAGTGCTGAAACTCTACACTGACTGATACTCCACACACAGTGACACACAGAATACATAAATCCCATACACAGCCACTGAAACATATAGAATGCAGTCTGAAAACAACCAACCTAATCTGATACACATCTACACATTGATTCACCTAGGTTATACACTAATAACCCAACACATCATAACTCCATCATGTGTAATATGCATATAATATATGACATCAATTAAACCCCCAACTCCTTAACTGATACCTGGCTGCACATAATGAGATTTCGGCTCACAGTTCACAAAACTGCACAGACCTGGCCCAATCTCCCTTCCTGCTCTCACAAATGAACACACAGAAACATACATGAATCCTGACTGCACAGTACCAACACAGTCAGTCACGACTGCACAAAGAATCCCTAAATCACACAATATATTCAATACCTATGCAATTACATGTGTGTATAAATATATTTATAGATTAAAACTTGCAATATCAGAAAGAATTAGATAGGTAATTCCTAAGGGCATTTCTACAAACACCTAGGGGGCTGAAATCGGATCCACACAAGTATCCATGAATCCTCAACTCGAAAACCTAAAATCGAGGTCAACCCTACACTACATAATTACACATAACACAGATAATTCCCCCCCTCTCCCCAAATCGAAACCCTAACTTCGAATCTACTCTCATACGTGAGGTGAAAATCAGCCTACACTCAATACCTAGGGTTAGGGTTCCTGATAATTGGGGAAAACCCCATGTTGGTCACCAAAACCTAATCCAAAACCCTAAAAACCGAACTACACAGCAAGGGTGGGTTCCTAATGGCCATGAACAACAGAAAACAGAATTAAAGGAATAGAAATAGGGTTTTTTACCTGCAGGGATGGTTTTTTCAATGAGGTTCTTCTTCTCCAAGGCTTCCTGACCCACGTTCCTTGCTTTCCTTGCTTGGAGAAGGAAGGTGGAAACCCTAGGTTTAGGATTTCGAAATCTGGAAGTGGGGAGATGGTTTCTCTTGATGGAGGCTAGGGTTTCTCTTCTACATGAAGAATGAGAGGGTTCCTTTTATATATTAAGGCCCAGTTAGGGTTTCTAATGCATAGCCTAGGTTTAACCCCTAGGTTTAGGTCAATAGGAACTTAACTAACTAAGGTTTAGTCAGTCCAAGGTTTGAGGTTCAACCTACCATTTGAATTCTAGGGTTTTTCTAGAATTAGGTTTACACTTAGGGTTTAGTCATTAGGGTTTGACCTAATGGGTTCTAGGGCTTGACCTAAAACAAATATCACTCACAATATATATTTAGTTTATATAACTCAGCAGATTAATTAAATAAATAATTATTCAAAATGGCTAAATTACACAAATGCCCTTATATGGAAAAGTGGTAGTGACAAGTCTACCCTCCTAAAAGAAATTTCGTCCTCGAAATTGGACTGAACTACAACAAGAATGAAATCAGAAAAGAATATACCTCAAGTCTAGAAGAGATACGGGTATTGCTCGCGCATTTCGTCCTCTCTCTCCCAGGTCGACTCCCCTGGAGAGTGATGTCTCCATGCAACACGAACCAAAGGGATGGTTTGGTTTCGCAACACCTTCTCTCTGCGGTCCAAGATCTCTACGGGCTGCTCGGGGTAGCTGAGCGTCGGACCAACCTCAATCTCCGAGTGGTCAAGTACGTGACTAGGGTCTGCCACGTACCGTCTCAGCTGCGACACGTGGAACACATCATGCACTCCCTCCAATGCAAGCGGCAAGTCTAGTCTATACGCCACTGCACCTATCTTCGCAAGAATACTGAAGGGTCCGATGTAGCGTGGGCTAAGCTTCCCGCCTCGACCAAAATGAATCGTGCCACGCGTCAGAGAAATCCGTAGGAATACTAGATCGCCAACCTAAAACAAAAACAGCCTCGACACGCAGTCTAAACAAACAAACGCAAACCAGAAAATTATAATCTATACCTGAAACTCAAGGGATCTACGGTGGCTGTCGGCCCAATGCCGCTGTCTGTCCTGCGCCACTCGCAGTCTGTCTCTGATGAGTTTCACCTTCTCTGCTGCATCCACGACCATTTCTGGTCCTAGCAAGGCTCTCTCTCCAACGTCGTCCCAAGATAACGGTGTACGACACCTCCGTCCATAAAGAGCCTCAAATGGTGACATCTCGATGCTGGCCTGGTAGCTGTTGTTGTAAGCGAATTCTACCAGGTGCAGATGATCCTCCCAAGAACCTCCGAGATCTAGAACGCAAGTGCGTAGCATATCCTCGAGAGTCTGAATAGTCCGTTCAGACTGCCCGTCTGTCTGGGGGTGATATGCGGTACTGAACTTGAGCTGAGTGCCCAAGCTAGCCTGCAGACTCCTCCAGAAGTGGGAAGTAAAACGACTATCCCGATCCGAGACGATGCTCACTGGAACTCCATGAAGCCTAACAATCTGTCGCACGTACATCTCTGCTAGCCTCTCTGTCGACGTGCCCACCTTGAAAGGTAAGAAATGGGCTGATTTGGTCAACCTGTCCACGATGACCCAAATCGCGTCTTTCCCTCCTGGAGAACGTGGAAGCCCTGAAACGAAATCCATGGTCACGTGCTCCCATTTCCATTCTGGAATCGGTAAAGGTTGAAGCAAACCTCCTGGCCTCTGCCGGTCTGCCTTTACCTGCTGGCACACTAGACACAGAGATACGAAGCGTGCTACCTCGCGCTTCATTCCATACCACCATACGTGCTCCCTCAAGTCTCGATACATCTTGTTGGCACCGGGATGCATCGAGTACTGAGAGCGGTGTGCCTCCTGCAAAACCTCCTCGCGCAGCTCCCCGCTCGGCACACACATCCTCGTGCCGTGCCGTACGGAACCATCCTCTGCGATAGTAAAGTCGTCCGACAATCCTGTCTGAACCTGTGCCCTGATACTCCTCAGAGTCTCATCATCGTACTGCGCAGCTCTGATCCTGTCCATCAGTTCGGACTGTATCTGCAATCCCCACATCTGAATCTCAGTACCGGGAACTAACACTTCAATCTCCAAGCTCTCCAAATCAGCCAACAAATGCCTATCTGTCGTCAAGTACATAGCCGTCGGATACCTGCTCAAGGCATCGGCGACTACGTTAGCCTTCCCTGGATGGTACTGCAATGAGATGTCGAAGTCCTTCATCAACTCCAACCACCTCCTCTGCCTCATGTTCAGCTCCTTCTGTGTGAACACGTACTTCAAGCTCTTGTGGTCGGTGAAGATCTCCACACGCTCTCCGTACAGGTAATGTTTCCACAGCTTTAGAGCGAAAATAACTGCTGCCAACTCTAAATCGTGGGTGGGGTAGTTCTTTTCATGAGGGCGTAACTGCCTGGAAGCATAGGCAATTACCTTTCCGTGCTGCTGAAGAACGCATCCCAGACCCTTCCCTGAAGCATCACTGTAGATGGTAAAACCACCTGTCCCTGCTGGCAACGTCAAAACTGGAGCTGTTGTCAACCTTTTCTTTAGTTCATCAAATGCAGCCTGGCACTCCTCCGTCCAGACAAAATCCACATCTTTCCTAGTCAGCCTGGTCATCGGCGCTGCAATCTTGGAGAAGTCTTGTACAAACCTCCTGTAGTATCCTGCTAGCCCGAGAAAACTCCTGATCTCAGCTACCGAACTGGGGGTAGCCCACGACTCCATTGCCTCGATCTTCTTTGGGTTTACCGAGATTCCGTCACCCGATACCACATGACCAAGAAATTCGACCTTGTCAAGGAAGAATTCACACTTAGAGAGTTTCCCGTACAGCTTCTCCCTCCTGAGAGTCTCTAAGACCAACCTCAGGTGCTCTTCGTGCTCCTCCGGGGTCTTGGAATACACAAGAATATCGTCAATGAATACCACCACGAACTTGTCAAGGTACTGGTGGAACACCTTGTTTATCAGGTTCATGAATACTGCCGGTGCATTGGTTAAACCAAATGGCATCACCATGAACTCAAACTGGCCGTATCTGGTCCGAAAAGCTATCGGAGGAGGAGGAGGAAGGTTGTCCGTCACAGTTGCGGCAATCTTCTGAACAGGTGGATGAGGAGGATCCCCGATAGGTGCAGACACACCTACGTGCATCGAAGATGTAGGAGGAACTACGGCTGTCTGTCCATCAGGTAGAGAGGTGGCAGACCCCTCTAAAGCTGATGTTCCCGCTCTCATAGACCTTGTCTGCGGCGACATCCTGAAGACAGATCCCAAAGAATCAATTAGGGTAAAATGCGATATCATCAAGGGAGGACAGTACAGTTCTAAAGAAGCAACATTCAAGATAAATAGATTGGAAATAAACCCTAGTTGTGATTATACGGGTCAAAGATGCATCCATGGTCTGATACCTCTATCCTTATAGGTACCACAGTTCTATCACAAGCACACTCACTGCTAGCTTCCTTACCTACTGCAATCGCTAATACTAGTTATCCTTATCACTCAAGTGCATATCAATTTCAACACACCATACTAACTACTGCTCTCTCTCTAATACAATCCTAGTTGAACACCCAAGCCAGTTTGCAGTGAAATCTCAATCACGCTCAAGCCAACAGATCTTACACATGCATCTCATCTACTATATACTAATATATCTCTCTCACTATAAAATCTTATCCTCAAATAAATTTTCCTCAAAAATAACTCCTTGAATAAAATTTAAAGTAAAATGTATACACTCCCTTCAAGGTCAATTATTGAAATACTGAAATGAAAACTTAATCACCTAAAAGATCCTTACAGCCTTGTCTAGGTTTATTGAATCGAATCTGAATCCTCAAAATAAAATTTTAATAACAATATTTCAACTCCTCATATTTCAAAATTTTGCAATTCATTGAAATCTTCAAAATAAATTTTGATAACAATCTCAATCTTCTTAGAATCCTAAAATTTGAAATTCATTTTTCAGTCTTTCATTAAAATTAAATTCACCTTCTGTAGTCCACTAGCTTAATGTTTAATCATTTTCACTGTCCTCATTGACGGCATCATCAAATAATACTATAAATCAGTCTATAAATTCATCTTAATATGAAATCAACTCTATAATGAAGCAAAAATCCTACTTTAATACCTTAATTAACAACAATCAAATCAATATCAACAAGTGAGAATGGACAGAACAAGGGAATGATTGTAAATTGGAAGTTTTAACAAGATTCTCAGGGGTCATCCCAGGAATCTCTCAAGGAATTGTGATTGAGTATTTGCTCTCGTCCTAGTATCCTATGTCCTAGATTCTATCGCAGGCACGCAGTAGTATAACAAGGATGTCACACTACTACGACATCGCACAACTCGCGAAGTCTGACCTGCATGGGCCACCACTAAAAACGTGTCACGACCCGCACCCGATTTAGGGGCACGAATGCGTGGGTACGTCCAGCCTACGCCGCAGCATCGGCGGTAGAACGCTGTCTAGGTATTGATACTATCTAACTAATGTCACGCAATTATCCAATCTCCATTAGGAGGCACGGATGACACAAATAGATGAACATATACTCAATCACAGGATTACAGCACGATAAGATTTTGAAACAGAAATTAAAATTAAACACAACACAAGTCCACAAGAAATAACTTAACTTAACAATATCCAAGAATCATCAAAATGCCGGAGACAAATCCGGTACCAAATAGTCTACTAAAAGAACTAACAAGAAATAATAATTCCGTCTAGACCTTCCAGAATCACAGCTAACTACCAAGTCTGCAGCTACTCACCATAGTCCATAAAGTGTCGGACAGCGGTCCTCTAAGGCATAGTCTGGAAAAATATTTCCAGTCAGGAAGGAGCAAAGTAACACTCTCAAATAACAGTTCCATTAATTGATAATGTCTATAATACAATAAAACATGTCATGCTAGCTACTGAGAAGACAGTGAAATAAATGCAATGGTAATTTAAGAGAGACAGGCAAGTGTAAAGAGGCAGGCAATAGGCAATATGGTACAGTCAGTGCATGTATAAAAATGGAAGAACAAGGTACAGTATCATATACGGGTGATGTAGTATATGATTAAAAATAGAGAACTGTAATCTATTCTAGGTGTTTGAAATAGTAGTTTCGAAATGTGATCGGCTTGGGAACATGTACAGTAGCTACAGGGCCTGGCTAATCATGGGTGAAGAGCATGATTAACACTTACAATTTTATATACTACAATAAGAGGTTATGATCACATTTCTTACTAACTACTTCCCTGCCCCCAACTAGTACTGTGGATCCAACCATGACACATCACGATACACGAGCAAGTCAAGTCTATCATGTACGATGTCTAAATATACATGTCGTGTACAATATCAATACGATAATCAAGGTAACATCTCATGACTGCAGATCCAAGCTATACTAGTTCGTGTAACACAGTGTCAAAGATTCAGTTGTAACATTTCAAGATCATTGAACTTATAGCAATTATCAAGAATTGGAAATTATCAGAGAATGTACTTGCCTCGGGTCCTTAGCTGGTATTTATGGATGTCCTGTTCCAGAGTATCCCCTGGTAAACCAACAGTCCTATAAACACATCACAATATGACATTTGTATCAGGGGCTACACTAACACACAATAGAAATACACTGGCCTTAGGGCTACGCTAGGTACGGTAGGGGTTATCTACTAGATAGGCCAACTATATCTTAATATTCCTTAATTACAATAATAGATATAAGTAAAATATATATACACTTTAAATAACACTAATACCTGTATGTACATACAACATATCTCCAATTAAATACAACTGCAAAATATACATGTATATATATATAAATGTACTAATGGTTTATACAAAAATATAACTACACATATATAGCTATGTCAATTGAACCATAAGGATATATATATATATATACACACCAAAAATAGTACGTATACTATTATTTTTTTTTATACACTAATTTATACCAATTAAATTATACAGTACTATATACAGATGAATATACCAATTACATATATTTTGAAAATATGCTAAGTATTTATATATATTTAAAATGCTCAAAGTAGGACACGTATTTATATCCATCAAATTAAACACATATATATGCCAATACATTATAGATATATTATTAAATACTAAACACATTTTTAATACACGTTTAACATTTAATGAAAAATAATTTATACATGTACATATATATATATAATACACAAAAGAATGTATATGTATACTAATTATATATATACCAAGTTACAATTACCAACATATACTGAAATATATATATATATATACTATGCTAATACATGTATTTAAACACTTTATTTATGAATAATATACATGCACAAAATATATATATGAAATTATATCAAGTATATATATATATACAAAAAATATATATATATATGCCAAACTTAATTATAGAATTATTTAAATACCTACTATACATATATAATTAGATATTAATAAAATAATAATATACATATGCCAATTTCACATTAATTAAATATAAATACCTTACATTTTATATACAATTTAATGAAATACATATACTAATTACCACATTAATTAAATATAAATACTTTACATTATATACACAATTTAAATTAATTACATATACTAATTACTTATGTATGTATACATTTACCGTCATTGAATTAAATAGACAAAATATATTTACAAAATATATATACATTCTAGTGAATACACCCACAACACATTATACAAGGTATTTATATATATACCATACCAATATATATTAAACATTAATTTAATTTAATACTATACACATTTATTAATATATATACAAAATATACATTGGTTATATATACATATACTAATACTCATTACTTAAATATATAACAAACATATATATATACATTAATTATATATATATTTACATATATACATATATACACTATACTATACATTAATAATAAAATAAATAATATACGTATACATATTTTAAATACATACAATATATATTAAACATATACTATACTAAGCACATACATGTATACATTAATTTAAAATTACAATTACATATACAATTTACATGTTAATATATACATATACGTATATATATATAAAGATATATATATATAAAGATATATATATATATATATAAAGATATATATATATATATATATAAAAAGAGAGAAAGGAGAAGATCAGAACTCACTGGAGGAGGTCGGCCGGCCACCGGAGTCCGGCCGGGGGGTCGGCAGAGGGCCGCCGGGCGCAGAGGCGCTGGAGGGAGTCGGCCTGGAGCAGCTCGACAGCAGGGAGGGAAGGAGCAGCGGCGAGGGAATGGAGCCGCCGGCGCCGGAGTCGGGCAGTAGCAGAGGGGCAGCGGGGAGCCGCCGGACGGGGCCGTGCAGCGGGAACCGTCGGCGCGGGGTTTGGCCGCCGGCTGAAGGTTGGAGGTGGAGAAGGAGGGAGGAGCACGAGCAGTCGGAGGGATTAGGGAGGAGCAGCCCGCCGGAAAATGCACAGTAAGGGCCGGGGGTGCACAGTAACCCCAAGTTTCCCCCCCTTTCCTATTATGTTGAATTTAAATCAAAGTAAAAGAAGAAGAAGAAGGAGAAGAAGAAGAAAGGAAAGAGAAGGAGAAGAAAAGAGAAGAGAAAAAGAAAAAGGATGCTACGTTGGAGAGAGGTGGGGCTTGAGGAATTTTGGAGGCTTGTGAGGTGGTGTTTTCTAGGTTGCATAGGGATTAGGGTTTGAGAGTACAAGTCATTAAATAGGGAGAGAGAGGGGGTGATGGAGGGTTGTGATGGGCCAATTTAAATGAATGGCTAGGATTGAACATGAGAAAATTCTTCATGGGGGATGAGGGTTCTTAATTAAAATTAATAGGCTGCCTCATTGATTAAAATAATTAGGTGTTGGCGCCTACAATTAAATAATTGCAACTTAGCCCCTTAAATTCGGGAAATTGCACAAACACATGAAATGATGAAAATTGGGCGGGCGATTCGGGGTCCGGTGTTTTGTAGGGTCAGGGGGCGCTGTAAGATGGGTATGGACTGAATTTGTAGGGCACTGGAATTAAATTGGGATTTAAAAATCAGATAAAATGGTATCCTCAATTTAAATAGAAATAAATGCAAGTTGTGTTCAATAATTAATTAGGAGTACCTGGGGCCAAAATCAGGTCAAGTCATCAATACCAATATTGAAGAAGACTCAGAACAGAATATTACCCTAATTTGGGTCGCACGAAAAATAGGTCAAGATGGCCTCCAATTTTCGATTGGAACGCACAACGATACAAAAATAGGAAATTAAAAATAACGTCCGCGACGATTTTTGTGCGGCCAGAAACAATGTACAAGGAGCAAAATTATGAGTTGCAAAAATAGCAGAATTGAAGGCGGACATGTCTAGGGCAAGATTGTGAAATTTGTTGGAAGACAAAAGTCTGGATAGTGCTCCCATTATCGAAGCAAAGGCAAAGCGCAAAATATTAAATAAAATACAGTAATTAATTACAATCTCCAATAAATAAATTCTAAAATAAAACAATTAACCTCAAAAATTCCATAAATTCTGACAGGTGCTCATCTACTGGCTACTAGGTCTAGTCTGCTATCATAAACACAATGAACACTGTCTATAATACAATATATTAAAGTACACATCACACAGTTATTTAATTTAAATATATATTATTCATGCAATTAATTTAATTGTAAATGACATAATATTAAATATTGAAAAATTCGAAAATACCCCTATTTTCAAAATGTGGTAGTGACAAGTCTACCCACCTTAAAAGAATTTCGTCCTCGAAATTTAAAATCCTCATATTAGCATTTAATCATACATTATCATTCCCTCCATTAAACTCATCAACCACGAATAATCCACAAGGTCCTTTCACAATTTCATAAATCTGAAATTATCTGTATTCCTGTAAAAATCCTCGACATAGAATCAAGTCCCTTTTTATTAAAAATTTCCTGAAAGTTTTTGAGTTAATAATCCAATGTCCGGAATTTAATATCCACTCCTCAAAGTACTCAACAATATGATATTTATGGATTCTCCAAATGTCACATTCAAATATGAAGTTCTAAATTCATAACTTGCAATTAAATAAATGCATTGATAAATCTCCAAATTTCCAAATTAATAACCAACTTAAACATGTCATAATCTTTCTTGGAATTAATTAACCCACCAATTATGCCATGTTAATTTCTTAACCATTTATTTAAATCAATAATTATCCTCAAATTTTAATCATCTTGTTCCTCTTGTCAAGTCATAACTCTTTCAGGAATCTTCACTACAGTCAACACCAATAATCATGGTCTAAGAAAAATCTACCTATAGTCATACCACATACAATCTAGGGGGACATACATGGTCATGGTGTCTTTTGTCATGGTGTTTGCAGTCTATGTATCAGGGTGTACTACTAACATTATAACAAGAATCATGCATACAAGCTACGGTACTAAGCAATCAATCAATCAATTAGATAGGAACAGAAGGAAGGAAAGAACAGAAATTGCTAACACATTACCTGCAGTATCGGTCTCCTTGACCGTCATCGCAAATGCCCGCCCTGCTGGGGTGGTTCCCTTTGCAGGTACTGAGCAATGTACGGTTCCACAGGTAGCCTAACTGGATCTCTATAGTCTGAAGCTGCGTGTTGGCTGAGAAGATGAGGGACTCGAAGACAATCCCTTACTCGATGTCCCGCAGCGCCACAGTGCAAACAAAGTCCTAGCCTCGTTCTACAGCTCTCCCAAAGGTGACCTGGCTTCTTACAGAAGTGACAAGTTCGTTGATCCTGCTGTACAGGAACTGGTGCCGGGTACTGCTGTTGATACTGAAATGCCCAGGGTTGTCGCTGGATAGTAACTGGTGCTAGGTACTGCGGTGGATGCTGAAATGTCCATGGTTGTTGCTGACTATGAAACGGTACTTGGTACTCTTGTTGGTGCTGAATACGGGGGTGCTTGGCCGGTCCTGGGCTACCATTCGTTTCTCCAAAAGTATTGTGACTCCTCTTAGGTCTGAGGTCCAGATCCTCTTCTGCAATCTGAGCATCCATCAAGATAGCCTCAAAGGTAGCGGTACGACGACCAGAAGTGCGCGACTTAATCTCTCTCGTCAGTCCCTTTCTAAATTTCCGGGCTCGATCTCCTGGGTCTCGAATCATAGACGATGCAAAACGGCTCAATCTACAGAATTCCGCAGCGTACTCGTCGACCGACATGTTTCCTTGAACTAAGTCATGAAACTGACTTTCCAAGGTTCCCAATGCCACGTCGGGAAAGAACTTCTCCTTGAAGAGTTCCTTGAAGGTCTCCCAAGTAAGTCCTTGCGCAGTAATTCTCGGCTCCGTGCGATACCACGTGAGTGCGATATCGAACATCTGACTGCCAGCGGCTTCTATCTTCAAGTTCTCCGGAATCTGGGTCAATCGCAGGCTTCTCTCTATATCCTCTAGCCAGTCGTCAGCGTAGAGTATTCCTTCGGTGCCTTTGAACTCTCGAGGCATCATCCTTTTGAAATCCACTATAGTGCCTGATCTCTGCTGCTGGCCAGGAAACTGTTGGTACTGTGCTACTTTCTCCAAAGCTTGGAGAGTCACTTGATGGGCATTCTCCATGTTTTCTTTCATCAGCTCGGTTTGTGCCTGGTACGCTTCTGCTTGCACCTTCTGAGCCTCAGCTTGAACTCGCTGAGCGTCTGCCGTTACTCTCTGGGCATCCACCATGCCTTGGATCAAGGTAAACATCTGAGTTCCGTCAATGGGCAAACCTTCGGGAATCGGAGTCGGAGGAGGAGGAGGAAGGTTGTCCGTCACAGTTGCGGCAATCTTCTGAACAGGTGGATGAGGAGGATCCCCGATAGGTGCAGACACACCTACGTGCATCGGAGATGTAGGAGGAACTACGGCTGTCTGTCCATCAGGTAGAGAGGTGGCAGACCCCTCTAAAGCTGATGTTCCCGCTCTCATAGACCTTGTCTGCGGCGACATCCTGAAGACAGATCCCAAAGAATCAATTAGGGTAAAATGCGATATCATCAAGGGAGGACAGTACAGTTCTAAAGAAGCAACATTCAAGATAAATAGATTGGAAATAAACCCTAGTTGTGATTGTACGGGTCAAAGATGCATCCATGGTCTGATACCTCTATCCTTATAGGTACCACAGTTCTATCACAAGCACACTCACTGCTAGCTTCCTTACCTACTGCAATCGCTAATACTAGTTATCCTTATCACTCAAGTGCATATCAATTTCAACACACCATACTAACTACTGCTCTCTCTCTAATACAATCCTAGTTGAACACCCAAGCCAGTTTGCAGTGAAATCTCAATCACGCTCAAGCCAACAGATCTTACACATGCATCTCATCTACTATATACTAATATATCTCTCTCACTATAAAATCTTATCCTCAAATAAATTTTCCTCAAAAATAACTCCTTGAATAAAATTTAAAGTAAAATGTATACACTCCCTTCAAGGTCAATTATTGAAATACTGAAATGAAAACTTAATCACCTAAAAGATCCTTACAGCCTTGTCTAGGTTTATTGAATTGAATCTGAATCCTCAAAATAAAATTTTAATAACAATATTTCAACTCCTCATATTTCAAAATTTTGCAATTCATTGAAATCTTCAAAATAAATTTTGATAACAATCTCAATCTTCTTAGAATCCTAAAATTTGAAATTCATTTTTCAGTCTTTCATTAAAATTAAATTCACCTTCTGTAGTCCACTAGCTTAATGTTTAATCATTTTCACTGTCCTCATTGACGGCATCATCAAATAATACTATAAATCAGTCTATAAATTCATCTTAATATGAAATCAACTCTATAATGAAGCAAAAATCCTACTTTAATACCTTAATTAACAACAATCAAATCAATATCAACAAGTGAGAATGGACAGAACAAGGGAATGATTGTAAATTGGAAGTTTTAACAAGATTCTCAGGGGTCATCCCAGGAATCTCTCAAGGAATTGTGATTGAGTATTTGCTCTCGTCCTAGTATCCTATGTCCTAGATTCTATCGCAGGCACGCAGTAGTATAACAAGGATGTCACACTACTACGACATCGCACAACTCGCGAAGTCTGACCTGCATGGGCCACCACTAAAAACGTGTCACGACCCGCACCCGATTTAGGGGCACGAATGCGTGGGTACGTCCAGCCTACGCCGCAGCATCGGCGGTAGAACGCTGTCTAGGTATTGATACTATCTAACTAATGTCACGCAATTATCCAATCTCCATTAGGAGGCACGGATGACACAAATAGATGAACATATACTCAATCACAGGATTACAGCACGATAAGATTTCGAAACAGAAATTAAAATTAAACACAACACAAGTCCACAAGAAATAACTTAACTTAACAATATCCAAGAATCATCAAAATGCCGGAGACAAATCCGGTACCAAATAGTCTACTAAAAGAACTAACAAGAAATAATAATTCCGTCTAGACCTTCCAGAATCACAGCTAACTACCAAGTCTGCAGCTACTCACCATAGTCCATAAAGTGTCGGACAGCGGTCCTCTAAGGCATAGTCTGGAAAAATATTTCCAGTCAGGAAGGAGCAAAGTAACACTCTCAAATAACAGTTCCATTAATTGATAATGTCTATAATACAATAAAACATGTCATGCTAGCTACTGAGAAGACAGTGAAATAAATGCAATGGTAATTTAAGAGAGACAGGCAAGTGTAAAGAGGCAGGCAATAGGCAATATGGTACAGTCAGTGCATGTATAAAAATGGAAGAACAAGGTACAGTATCATATACGGGTGATGTAGTATATGATTAAAAATAGAGAACTGTAATCTATTCTAGGTGTTTGAAATAGTAGTTTCGAAATGTGATCGGCTTGGGAACATGTACAGTAGCTACAGGGCCTGGCTAATCATGGGTGAAGAGCATGATTAACACTTACAATTTTATATACTACAATAAGAGGTTATGATCACATTTCTTACTAACTACTTCCCCGCCCCCAACTAGTACTGTGGATCCAACCATGACACATCACGATACACGAGCAAGTCAAGTCTATCATGTACGATGTCTAAATATACATGTCGTGTACAATGTCAATACGATAATCAAGGTAACATCTCATGACTGCAGATCCAAGCTATACTAGTCCGTGTAACACAGTGTCAAAGATTCAGTTGTAACATTTCAAGATCATTGAACTTATAGCAATTATCAAGAATTGGAAATTATCAGAGAATGTACTTGCCTCGGGTCCTTAGCTGGTATTTATGGATGTCCTGTTCCAGAGTATCCCCTGGTAAACCAACAGTCCTATAAACACATCACAATATGACATTTGTATCAGGGGCTACACTAACACACAATAGAAATACACTGGCCTTAGGGCTACGCTAGGTACGGTAGGGGTTATCTACTAGATAGGCCAACTATATCTTAATATTCCTTAATTACAATAATAGATATAAGTAAAATATATATACACTTTAAATAACACTAATACCTGTATGTACATACAACATATCTCCAATTAAATACAACTGCAAAATATACATGTATATATATATAAATGTACTAATGCTTTATACAAAAATATACCTACACATATATAGCTATGTCAATTGAACCATAAGGATATATATATATATACACACCAAAAATAGTACGTATACTATTATTTTTTTTTTATACACTAATTTATACCAATTAAATTATACAGTACTATATACAGATGAATATACCAATTACATATATTTTGAAAATATGCTAAGTATTTATATATATTTAAAATGCTCAAAGTAGGACACGTATTTATATCCATCAAATTAAACACATATATATGCCAATACATTATAGATATATTATTAAATACTAAACACATTTTTAATACACGTTTAACATTTAATGAAAAATAATTTATACATGTACATATATATATATAATACACAAAAGAATGTATATGTATACTAATTATATATATACCAAGTTACAATTACCAACATATACTGAAATATATATATATATACTATGCTAATACATGTATTTAAACACTTTATTTATGAATAATATACATGCACAAAATATATATATGAAATTATATCAAGTATATATATATATACAAAATATATATATATATATATGCCAAACTTAATTATAGAATTATTTAAATACCTACTATACATATATAATTAGATATTAATAAAATAATAATATACATATGCCAATTTCACATTAATTAAATATAAATACCTTACATTTTATATACAATTTAATGAAATACATATACTAATTACCACATTAATTAAATATAAATACTTTACATTATATACACAATTTAAATTAATTACATATACTAATTACTTATGTATGTATACATTTACCGTCATTGAATTAAATAGACAAAATATATTTACAAAATATATATACATTCTAGTGAATACACCCACAACACATTATACAAGGTATTTATATATATACCATACCAATATATATTAAACATTAATTTAATTTAATACTATACACATTTATTAATATATATACAAAATATACATTGGTTATATATACATATACTAATACTCATTACTTAAATATATAACAAACATATATATATACATTAATTATATATATATTTACATATATACATATATACACTATACTATACATTAATAATAAAATAAATAATATACGTATACATATTTTAAATACATACAATATATATTAAACATATACTATACTAAGCACATACATGTATACATTAATTTAAAATTACAATTACATATACAATTTACATGTTAATATATACATATACGTATATATATATAAAGATATATATATATATAAAGATATATATATATATATATATAAAGATATATATATATATATATATAAAAAGAGAGAGAGGAGAAGATCAGAACTCACTGGAGGAGGTCGGCCGGCCACCGGAGTCCGGCCGGGGGGTCGGCAGAGGGCCGCCGGGCGCAGAGGCGCTGGAGGGAGTCGGCCTGGAGCAGCTCGACAGCAGGGAGGGAAGGAGCAGCGGCGAGGGAATGGAGCCGCCGGCGCCGGAGTCGGGCAGTAGCAGAGGGGCAGCGGGGAGCCGCCGGACGGGGCCGTGCAGCGGGAACCGTCGGCGCGGGCTTTGGCCGCCGGCTGAAGGTTGGAGGTGGAGAAGGAGGGAGGAGCACGAGCAGTCGGAGGGATTAGGGAGGAGCAGCCCGCCGGAAAATGCACAGTAAGGGCCGGGGGTGCACAGTAACCCCAAGTTTCCCCCCCTTTCCTATTATGTTGAATTTAAATCAAAGTAAAAGAAGAAGAAGAAGGAGAAGAAGAAGAAAGGAAAGAGAAGGAGAAGAAAAGAGAAGAGAAAAAGAAAAAGGATGCTACGTTGGAGAGAGGTGGGGCTTGAGGAATTTTGGAGGCTTGTGAGGTGGTGTTTTCTAGGTTGCATAGGGATTAGGGTTTGAGAGTACAAGTCATTAAATAGGGAGAGAGAGGGGGTGATGGAGGGTTGTGATGGGCCAATTTAAATGAATGGCTAGGATTGAACATGAGAAAATTCTTCATGGGGGATGAGGGTTCTTAATTAAAATTAATAGGCTGCCTCATTGATTAAAATAATTAGGTGTTGGCGCCTACAATTAAATAATTGCAACTTAGCCCCTTAAATTCGGGAAATTGCACAAACACATAAAATGATGAAAATTGGGCGGGCGATTCGGGGTCCGGTGTTTTGTAGGGTCAGGGGGCGCTGTAAGATGGGTATGGACTGAATTTGTAGGGCACTGGAATTAAATTGGGATTTAAAAATCAGATAAAATGGTATCCTCAATTTAAATAGAAATAAATGCAAGTTGTGTTCAACAATTAATTAGGAGTACCTGGGGCCAAAATTAGGTCAAGTCATCAATACCAATATTGAAGAAGACTCAGAACAGAATATTACCCTAATTTGGGTCGCACGAAAAATAGGTCAAGATGGCCTCCAATTTTTGATTGGAACGCACAATGATACAAAAATAGGAAATTAAAAATAACGTCCGCGACAATTTTTGTGCGGCCAGAAACAATGTACAAGGAGCAAAATTATGAGTTGCAAAAATAGCAGAATTGAAGGCGGACATGTCTAGGGCAAGATTGTGAAATTTGTTGGAAGACAAAAGTCTGGATAGTGCTCCCATTATCGAAGCAAAGGCAAAGCGCAAAATATTAAATAAAATACAGTAATTAATTACAATCTCCAATAAATAAATTCTAAAATAAAATAATTAACCTCAAAAATTCCATAAATTCTGACAGGTGCTCATCTACTGGCTACTAGGTCTAGTCTGCTATCACAAACACAATGAACACTGTCTATAATACAATATATTAAAGTACACATCACACAGTTATTTAATTTAAATATATATTATTCATGCAATTAATTTAATTGTAAATGACATAATATTAAATATTGAAAAATTCGAAAATACCCCTATTTTCAAAATGTGGTAGTGACAAGTCTACCCACCTTAAAAGAATTTCGTCCTCGAAATTTAAAATCCTCATATTAGCATTTAATCATACATTATCATTCCCTCCATTAAACTCATCAACCACGAATAATCCACAAGGTCCTTTCACAATTTCATAAATCTGAAATTATCTGTATTCCTGTAAAAATCCTCGACATAGAATCAAGTCCCTTTTTATTAAAAATTTCCTGAAAGTTTTTGAGTTAATAATCCAATGTCCGGAATTTAATATCCACTCCTCAAAGTACTCAACAATATGATATTTATGGATTCTCCAAATGTCACATTCAAATATGAAGTTCTAAATTCATAACTTGCAATTAAATAAATGCATTGATAAATCTCCAAATTTCCAAATTAATAACCAACTTAAACATGTCATAATCTTTCTTGGAATTAATTAACCCACCAATTATGCCATGTTAATTTCTTAACCATTTATTTAAATCAATAATTATCCTCAAATTTTAATCATCTTGTTCCTCTTGTCAAGTCATAACTCTTTCAGGAATCTTCACTACAGTCAACACCAATAATCATGGTCTAAGAAAAATCTACCTATAGTCATACCACATACAATCTAGGGGGACATACATGGTCATGGTGTCTTTTGTCATGGTGTTGCAGTCTATGTATCAGGGTGTACTACTAACATTATAACAAGAATCATGCATACAAGCTACGGTACTAAGCAATCAATCAATCAATTAGATAGGAACAGAAGGAAGGAAAGAACAGAAATTGCTAACACATTACCTGCAGTATCGGTCTCCTTGACCGTCATCGCAAATGCCCGCCCTGCTGGGGTGGTTCCCTTTGCAGGTACTGAGCAATGTACGGTTCCACAGGTAGCCTAACTGGATCTCTATAGTCTGAAGCTGCGTGTTGGCTGAGAAGATGAGGGACTCGAAGACAATCCCTTACTCGATGTCCCGCAGCGCCACAGTGCAAACAAAGTCCTAGCCTCGTTCTACAGCTCTCCCAAAGGTGACCTGGCTTCTTACAGAAGTGACAAGTTCGTTGATCCTGCTGTACAGGAACTGGTGCCGGGTACTGCTGTTGATACTGAAATGCCCAGGGTTGTCGCTGGATAGTAACTGGTGCTAGGTACTGCGGTGGATGCTGAAATGTCCATGGTTGTTGCTGACTATGAAACGGTACTTGGTACTCTTGTTGGTGCTGAATACGGGGGTGCTTGGCCGGTCCTGGGCTACCATTCGTTTCTCCAAAAGTATTGTGACTCCTCTTAGGTCTGAGGTCCAGATCCTCTTCTGCAATCTGAGCATCCATCAAGATAGCCTCAAAGGTAGCGGTACGACGACCAGAAGTGCGCGACTTAATCTCTCTCGTCAGTCCCTTTCTAAATTTCCGGGCTCGATCTCCTGGGTCTCGAATCATAGACGATGCAAAACGGCTCAATCTACAGAATTCCGCAGCGTACTCGTCGACCGACATGTTTCCTTGAACTAAGTCATGAAACTGACTTTCCAAGGTTCCCAATGCCACGTCGGGAAAGAACTTCTCCTTGAAGAGTTCCTTGAAGGTCTCCCAAGTAAGTCCTTGCGCAGTAATTCTCGGCTCCGTGCGATACCACGTGAGTGCGATATCGAACATCTGACTGCCAGCGGCTTCTATCTTCAAGTTCTCCGGAATCTGGGTCAATCGCAGGCTTCTCTCTATATCCTCTAGCCAGTCGTCAGCGTAGAGTATTCCTTCGGTGCCTTTGAACTCTCGAGGCATCATCCTTTTGAAATCCACTATAGTGCCTGATCTCTGCTGCTGGCCAGGAAACTGTTGGTACTGTGCTACTTTCTCCAAAGCTTGGAGAGTCACTTGATGGGCATTCTCCATGTTTTCTTTCATCAGCTCGGTTTGTGCCTGGTACGCTTCTGCTTGCACCTTCTGAGCCTCAGCTTGAACTCGCTGAGCGTCTGCCGTTACTCTCTGGGCATCCACCATGCCTTGGATCAAGGTAAACATCTGAGTTCCGTCAATGGGCAAACCTTCGGGAATCGGAGTCGGAGGAGGAGGAGGAAGGTTGTCCGTCACAGTTGCGGCAATCTTCTGAACAGGTGGATGAGGAGGATCCCCGATAGGTGCAGACACACCTACGTGCATCGGAGATGTAGGAGGAACTACGGCTGTCTGTCCATCAGGTAGAGAGGTGGCAGACCCCTCTAAAGCTGATGTTCCCGCTCTCATAGACCTTGTCTGCGGCGACATCCTGAAGACAGATCCCAAAGAATCAATTAGGGTAAAATGCGATATCATCAAGGGAGGACAGTACAGTTCTAAAGAAGCAACATTCAAGATAAATAGATTGGAAATAAACCCTAGTTGTGATTGTACGGGTCAAAGATGCATCCATGGTCTGATACCTCTATCCTTATAGGTACCACAGTTCTATCACAAGCACACTCACTGCTAGCTTCCTTACCTACTGCAATCGCTAATACTAGTTATCCTTATCACTCAAGTGCATATCAATTTCAACACACCATACTAACTACTGCTCTCTCTCTAATACAATCCTAGTTGAACACCCAAGCCAGTTTGCAGTGAAATCTCAATCACGCTCAAGCCAACAGATCTTACACATGCATCTCATCTACTATATACTAATATATCTCTCTCACTATAAAATCTTATCCTCAAATAAATTTTCCTCAAAAATAACTCCTTGAATAAAATTTAAAGTAAAATGTATACACTCCCTTCAAGGTCAATTATTGAAATACTGAAATAAAAACTTAATCACCTAAAAGATCCTTACAGCCTTGTCTAGGTTTATTGAATTGAATCTGAATCCTCAAAATAAAATTTTAATAACAATATTTCAACTCCTCATATTTCAAAATTTTGCAATTCATTGAAATCTTCAAAATAAATTTTGATAACAATCTCAATCTTCTTAGAATCCTAAAATTTGAAATTCATTTTTCAGTCTTTCATTAAAATTAAATTCACCTTCTGTAGTCCACTAGCTTAATGTTTAATCATTTTCACTGTCCTCATTGACGGCATCATCAAATAATACTATAAATCAGTCTATAAATTCATCTTAATATGAAATCAACTCTATAATGAAGCAAAAATCCTACTTTAATACCTTAATTAACAACAATCAAATCAATATCAACAAGTGAGAATGGACAGAACAAGGGAATGATTGTAAATTGGAAGTTTTAACAAGATTCTCAGGGGTCATCCCAGGAATCTCTCAAGGAATTGTGATTGAGTATTTGCTCTCGTCCTAGTATCCTATGTCCTAGATTCTATCGCAGGCACGCAGTAGTATAACAAGGATGTCACACTACTACGACATCGCACAACTCGCGAAGTCTGACCTGCATGGGCCACCACTAAAAACGTGTCACGATCCGCACCCGATTTAGGGGCACGAATGCGTGGGTACGTCCAGCCTACGCCGCAGCATCGGCGGTAGAACGCTGTCTAGGTATTGATACTATCTAACTAATGTCACGCAATTATCTAATCTCCATTAGGAGGCACGGATGACACAAATAGATGAACATATACTCAATCACAGGATTACAGCACGATAAGATTTCGAAACAGAAATTAAAATTAAACACAACACAAGTCCACAAGAAATAACTTAACTTAACAATATCCAAGAATCATCAAAATGCCGGAGACAAATCCGGTACCAAATAGTCTACTAAAAGAACTAACAAGAAATAATAATTCCGTCTAGACCTTCCAGAATCACAGCTAACTACCAAGTCTGCAGCTACTCACCATAGTCCATAAAGTGTCGGACAGCGGTCCTCTAAGGCATAGTCTGGAAAAATATTTCCAGTCAGGAAGGAGCAAAGTAACACTCTCAAATAACAGTTCCATTAATTGATAATGTCTATAATACAATAAAACATGTCATGCTAGCTACTGAGAAGACAGTGAAATAAATGCAATGGTAATTTAAGAGAGACAGGCAAGTGTAAAGAGGCAGGCAATAGGCAATATGGTACAGTCAGTGCATGTATAAAAATGGAAGAACAAGGTACAGTATCATATACGGGTGATGTAGTATATGATTAAAAATAGAGAACTGTAATCTATTCTAGGTGTTTGAAATAGTAGTTTCGAAATGTGATCGGCTTGGGAACATGTACAGTAGCTACAGGGCCTGGCTAATCATGGGTGAAGAGCATGATTAACACTTACAATTTTATATACTACAATAAGAGGTTATGATCACATTTCTTACTAACTACTTCCCCGCCCCCAACTAGTACTGTGGATCCAACCATGACACATCACGATACACGAGCAAGTCAAGTCTATCATGTACGATGTCTAAATATACATGTCGTGTACAATGTCAATACGATAATCAAGGTAACATCTCATGACTGCAGATCCAAGCTATACTAGTCCGTGTAACACAGTGTCAAAGATTCAGTTGTAACATTTCAAGATCATTGAACTTATAGCAATTATCAAGAATTGGAAATTATCAGAGAATGTACTTGCCTCGGGTCCTTAGCTGGTATTTATGGATGTCCTGTTCCAGAGTATCCCCTGGTAAACCAACAGTCCTATAAACACATCACAATATGACATTTGTATCAGGGGCTACACTAACACACAATAGAAATACACTGGCCTTAGGGCTACGCTAGGTACGGTAGGGGTTATCTACTAGATAGGCCAACTATATCTTAATATTCCTTAATTACAATAATAGATATAAGTAAAATATATATACACTTTAAATAACACTAATACCTGTATGTACATACAACATATCTCCAATTAAATACAACTGCAAAATATACATGTATATATATATAAATGTACTAATGGTTTATACAAAAATATACCTACACATATATAGCTATGTCAATTGAACCATAAGGATATATATATATATACACACCAAAAATAGTACGTATACTATTATTTTTTTTTTATACACTAATTTATACCAATTAAATTATACAGTACTATATACAGATGAATATACCAATTACATATATTTTGAAAATATGCTAAGTATTTATATATATTTAAAATGCTCAAAGTAGGACACGTATTTATATCCATCAAATTAAACACATATATATGCCAATACATTATAGATATATTATTAAATACTAAACACATTTTTAATACACGTTTAACATTTAATGAAAAATAATTTATACATGTACATATATATATATAATACACAAAAGAATGTATATGTATACTAATTATATATATACCAAGTTACAATTACCAACATATACTGAAATATATATATATATACTATGCTAATACATGTATTTAAACACTTTATTTATGAATAATATACATGCACAAAATATATATATGAAATTATATCAAGTATATATATATATACAAAATATATATATATATATATGCCAAACTTAATTATAGAATTATTTAAATACCTACTATACATATATAATTAGATATTAATAAAATAATAATATACATATGCCAATTTCACATTAATTAAATATAAATACCTTACATTTTATATACAATTTAATGAAATACATATACTAATTACCACATTAATTAAATATAAATACTTTACATTATATACACAATTTAAATTAATTACATATACTAATTACTTATGTATGTATACATTTACCGTCATTGAATTAAATAGACAAAATATATTTACAAAATATATATACATTCTAGTGAATACACCCACAACACATTATACAAGGTATTTATATATATACCATACCAATATATATTAAACATTAATTTAATTTAATACTATACACATTTATTAATATATATACAAAATATACATTGGTTATATATACATATACTAATACTCATTACTTAAATATATAACAAACATATATATATACATTAATTATATATATATTTACATATATACATATATACACTATACTATACATTAATAATAAAATAAATAATATACGTATACATATTTTAAATACATACAATATATATTAAACATATACTATACTAAGCACATACATGTATACATTAATTTAAAATTACAATTACATATACAATTTACATGTTAATATATACATATACGTATATATATAAAGATATATATATATAAAGATATATATATATATATAAAGATATATATATATATATATATATAAAGAGAGAGAGGAGAAGATCAGAACTCACTGGAGGAGGTCGGCCGGCCACCGGAGTCCGGCCGGGGGGTCGGCAGAGGGCCGCCGGGCGCAGAGGCGCTGGAGGGAGTCGGCCTGGAGCAGCTCGACAGCAGGGAGGGAAGGAGCAGCGGCGAGGGAATGGAGCCACCGGCGCCGGAGTCGGGCAGTAGCAGAGGGGCAGCGGGGAGCCGCCGGACGGGGCCATGCAGCGGGAACCGTCGGCGCGGGGTTTGGCCGCCGGCTGAAGGTTGGAGGTGGAGAAGGAGGGAGGAGCACGAGCAGTCGGAGGGATTAGGGAGGAGCAGCCCGCCGGAAAATGCACAGTAAGGGCCGGGGGTGCACAGTAACCCCAAGTTTCCCCCCCTTTCCTATTATGTTGAATTTAAATCAAAGTAAAAGAAGAAGAAGAAGGAGAAGAAGAAGAAAGGAAAGAGAAGGAGAAGAAAAGAGAAGAGAAAAAGAAAAAGGATGCTACGTTGGAGAGAGGTGGGGCTTGAGGAATTTTGGAGGCTTGTGAGGTGGTGTTTTCTAGGTTGCATAGGGATTAGGGTTTGAGAGTACAAGTCATTAAATAGGGAGAGAGAGGGGGTGATGGAGGGTTGTGATGGGCCAATTTAAATGAATGGCTAGGATTGAACATGAGAAAATTCTTCATGGGGGATGAGGGTTCTTAATTAAAATTAATAGGCTCCCTCATTGATTAAAATAATTAGGTGTTGGCGCCTACAATTAAATAATTGCAACTTAGCCCCTTAAATTCGGAAAATTGCACAAACACATGAAATGATGAAAATTGGGCGGGCGATTCGGGGTCCGGTGTTTTGTAGGGTCAGGGGGCGCTGTAAGATGGGTATGGACTGAATTTGTAGGGCACTGGAATTAAATTGGGATTTAAAAATCAGATAAAATGGTATCCTCAATTTAAATAGAAATAAATGCAAGTTGTGTTCAACAATTAATTAGGAGTACCTGGGGCCAAAATCAGGTCAAGTCATCAATACCAATATTGAAGAAGACTCAGAACAGAATATTACCCTAATTTGGGTCGCACGAAAAATAGGTCAAGATGGCCTCCAATTTTTGATTGGAAAGCACAACGATACAAAAATAGGAAATTAAAAATAACGTCCGCGACGATTTTTGTGCGGCCAGAAACAATGTACAAGGAGCAAAATTTTGAGTTGCAAAAATAGCAGAATTGAAGGCGGACATGTCTAGGGCAAGATTGTGAAATTTGTTGGAAGACAAAAGTCTGGATAGTGCTCCCATTATCGAAGCAAAGGCAAAGCGCAAAATATTAAATAAAATACAGTAATTAATTACAATCTCCAATAAATAAATTCTAAAATAAAACAATTAACCTCAAAAATTCCATAAATTCTGACAGGTGCTCATCTACTGGCTACTAGGTCTAGTCTGCTATCACAAACACAATGAACACTATCTATAATACAATATATTAAAGTACACATCACACAGTTATTTAATTTAAATATATATTATTCATGCAATTAATTTAATTGTAAATGACATAATATTAAATATTGAAAAATTCGAAAATACCCCTATTTTCAAAATGTGGTAGTGACACTAAATGATGTCGAAGTGCATATGATACAGACACAAAACTATGGGAAGCGCCAGAATCGAACAAGGTAAATGCAGGAATACAATCGAGAAAAACTGAACCTGTGATCAAGTCTCCTGCTGGCTCGATCTTCTCGACTGCCATGGCGTATGCTCGCCCCTGGGGTGCACCTCTCTGCTGCTGATGCTGGGCGAACTTCTGATGTTACGGTGGAAGTGGTCCCCTCTGTTGTTGGCCTCCTGGTGCGGTAGGCACCCTGTCTGATCCTCTCTGGACGGCTGCTCCACCCTGACCTGGACGAAAGGTAGGACAATCCTTCAGCTGGTGTGTCGTCGATCCACAGGATAGACATGAGCCCAATCTCTTCCTGCAGATATCTCTAGTATGTCCCATCTTCCCACAGTACGCACACTGGATGGCGGGCTGGTTCTGTCTCTGTTGCTGCTGCTGGGCCTGCCCTCGGGCTGGTGCCTGATGCTGCTGCTGAAAGGGTCTCTGCTGTTGCTGCTGAAAGTGTGGACGCTTGCCCGGTCCCGTACTACTGTTTGCTCCTCCGGAACCATCGCGTCCCCTCTTAGGCCTGAGGCCCAAGTCGTCCTCGGCTACTTGGGCATCCATCAATATGCCCTCGTAGGTAGCTGTGCGACGTCCCGACGTGCGAGACTTGATCTCCCTTGTCAGCCCCTTTCTGAATTTCCGGGCCCTGTACCCCGGATCTCTAATCATCGATGGCGCAAAGCGGCTCAGGCGGGAAAACTCCGCGGCATACTCATCGACGGACGAGCTCCCCTGGGCTAAGTCATGGAACTGACTCTCCAAAGCTCCCAGGGCAACGTCAGGAAAGAACTTCTCCTTGAAGAGCTCCTTGAAAGCTTCCCAAGTGAGTCCCCTGCGCAAAAGTCTCGGCTCCGTGCGAAACCAGGTCAGGGCAATGTCGAACATCTGGCTGCCAGCGGCCTCGATCTGGAGCGCCTCTGGAAGCTGTGCCAACCGTAAGTTCCTCTCGATATCCTCTAGCCAGTCATCGGCGTAGAGTATCCCTTCTGTCCCCTTGAACTCCCGAGGCATCATCCTCTTGAAGTCCACAATGGTGCCCGGCCTCTGTTGTTGCTGACCAGGTTGTTGCTGCTGCTGAGTGACTCTCTCCACAGCCTGGAGAGCCACTTGGTGAGCATTCTCCATGTTCACCCTCATCATCTCTGTCTGGGCCTGATGTGCCTCAGCTTGCACTCTCTGGGCCTCTGCCGACGTCCTCTGGGCATCGACCATGCCCTGAATCAAAGCGAACATCTGTGCTCCATCGACGGGCACACCTCCTGGATGCTGAACTGGTGGTGGTGGTGCCGTCGTAGCTGTGGGGACCCTCTGAACTGGTGGTGAAGGACCCCCGAATGCTGCAGACACTCCCACATGTACTGGAGATGTAGGAGGTGCTGCTGATGTCTGTCCGGCAGCGCGAGAGGTGGTAGACCTCTCTGAATCTGCTGCTCCGAGTCTCTGGGACCTTCTTGGTGGCATCATGAAGACAGATCGAAAGATTCAATTAAAGCAATAGATACGATATCATCAAGGAAGGACAGTAAAAATTTCTAAAGGAATTAATCATTAAGAGTAGTATTATAAGGATCAGAAATTTCTTAATTGTGATTGAGCATATCCTCGGCCTAATTCCTATTTCCTAAAACAGGTTCGTAGTAATACTCTAAGCGAGCACCTCTACGATATCACTCTAATCTGAATTTAAGACTAGACTACAGACCTGTATGGGCCACCACTAAAAATGTGTCACGACCCGCACCCGGAATTTGGGCATGAGTCGTGGGTACGTCCAGCCTACGCCGCAGCATCGGCGGTAGAACGCTGTCTAGGTCACAAACATAGTATATCCTGTCAATAGTCTCAACTCCGTACGGAGGACAATGATAAATAAACCACAGTTCTATAATATACTCAATCACAAGCTATAAGAATAATGGCACGATGAGAAATAGAAAAGAGTTCTAAATAAACCAACCATAATAATCCAACTCAAATCCTGGTCTAGATGACCTCACAAAGTCACAAAATAATAAATACATCTCAGTCTCAGTCTAAAACAATAATGCAGAAAAAGTAGTCTAAGAGCAGCCAGGTACGTTCTCCTCTAGGCTAGGCAACTCCTCTGGGGTTTCTGGAGTGAAATCACCCTCTAATCCTGGGCCGTAATGAGTGGGGCAAAGATCCTCCAGGTCCTCTGAAAAATGTTATCCAGTCAGGATTGGAGCAAAGCACAAGCACTAACAGCAGTTTCATTAAATTGACAAAGTCTATAAACAGTGTAAGAGATACAAGATGGAAATAAATGCTGAAATTGAGAAGTACAGGAGAAAATGAAATAGACAATAGAGCATCTAGCAATGAACAATAAACAGTGAATGCTAGAACAAGTAAATCTGGATAAAGATAAAACATCTAGCTAAGTGTTTGAAATATTAGTTTATCATGTGATCGGCTTGGGACTAGATCAGGCTGGTTATATATGATTAGCTATGATTCTTGAAGGTCAGGCTAACCATATGGTTAGCTATGATGCATGATAATGGTCAGGCTAATCATATATGACAGCTATAAAGCATGATGATGGTCAGGCCGCACCCAACGTGAGAAGTGGGGTGAGCTATGATGCATGTAAAGGATTTGGATATGATCACATAATCTACTAATAATTCCCCATCCCCCAGCTAGCACGATGGATTCCAATCACGACTCCTCATGATGGGGATCTAGGGTGCTAACCCGTGTATCCATAGTGTCGGAATCAAGTATGTAATACACTACAATTTATAGAAGTAATCAACAATGAAAACTGTCAGAGAATGTACTCGCCTGTGGTCCTGAGCAAGGTGTGAGGATCAATGTCCAAGGAGAGATCAAAATGACCTATTTATGGAATATAATGTCAGAAACTGAATTAAAGAAATAACAGGTTTAAATAATTAAATATGAGGCCTCTAGGTCTTACTAAAATCTACTGGTCACTACTAGCCCATATATATTATAATAGTCCATATTGGGCAAAACCTAACTAGACTAGTCATTTCTAGGTCTTTGGTAAGTTATCTATGCCATACTTAACCATACTAGTCATATTAACTATAATTGTCACTGATACTAAGGTAATTAGTACATACGAGTTAGTAGGAATCTTATACTAGCTATTTATATCATACATGTATATTATTTCATATCCCTAGGCTAGTTCTCAAAACTTTGGCAATTAATTACATTATCCCTACCCTTGTATCTTACTGACTTTCTGAAACCCACTGACATCTATTACCAGACATTACAATATCAAGGTGGCCAAAATGACCAAGATAACTGATAAGTCATAGGTTTCAAGATACCCATTCAGGTATCTACATACTGGCACATACACATTTTCACACACTCTAATTAGTTTGTACAGCTGCACATCTAGCTAACACCCTACTCTCTATACCCAGAGATCCCTCTCTTACTGGTACACACTCAGTACACACACAGAGAATACACTCTAGACACTCACACACAATTAAACACTGAGACACTTACCCCAACTCCCCACTGATACACTCTCACACTCAGACAGTCAGATACAGCCCAGATATTCTCCCAAAGCTCCTTTCTACCTGACCTCAGTACACCCAAGTACCCCTCTTTGAACTACACTGCTCTTCAGTGTAGTTCCTGCACCTTACTGTTGATACCCTTCACTCCAGAATCTGATACCCACCTTAGGTACTGCACAGTGTAAGACTACACACTGCTATACACACACACACAGGCCTCTTCATCTCTGAAATACTGATACACTGTCATGCCTCACATAGGGACCTCACTGCACTCACACACTGCACCTAACTAGTACACCTACACAGTCACTGCACACTGTGCTCCCCTCATCCAACCTGACACTAAGTATCAGATAAAGTCTGATACTTACACAGATACTTAACACAGTCTCATAACACTGCTACTCCAGAAACTCTAATTTACACAAATAGTATCTACACTGACAGGAACATAGTTTACACAGGTAATGCACAGTTACACATGTAGTATCTGCACAGTTACACAATTTCATAGGCCTACACTTCTCACACAGGTAATTCACTTCTCTCTCTCAGAGTTACACACAGGTACACACTCTTAGTCCTCATACAGCCACATGTAAACCTACACACAGTGCTGAAACTCTACACTGACTGATACTCCACACACAGTGACACACAGAATACATAAATCCCATACACAGCCACTGAAACATATAGAATGCAGTCTGAAAACAACCAACCTAATCTGATACACATCTACACATTGATTCACCTAGGTTATACACTGATAACCCAACACATCATAACTCCATCATGTGTAATATGCATATAATATATGACATCAATTAAACCCCCAACTCCTTAACTGATACCTGGCTGCACATAATGAGATTTTGGCTCACAGTTCACAAAACTGCACAGACCTGGCCCAATCCCCCTTCCTGCTCTCACAAATGAACACACAGAAACATACATGAATCCCGACTGCACAGTACCAACACAGTCAGTCACGACTGCACAAAGAATCCCTAAATCACACAATATATTCAATACCTATGCAATTACATGTGTGTATAAATATATTTATAGATTAAAACTTGCAATATCAGAAAGAATTAGATAGGTAATTCCTAAGGGCATTTCTACAAACACCTAGGGGGCTGAAATCGGATCCACACAAGTATCCATGAATCCTCAACTCGAAAACCTAAAATCGAGGTCAACCCTACACTACATAATTACACATAACACAGATAATTCCCCCCCTCTCCCCAAATTGAAACCCTAACTTCGAATCTACTCTCATACGTGAGGTGAAAATCAGCCTACACTCAATACCTAGGGTTAGGGTTCCTGATAATTGGGGAAAACCCCATGCTGGTCACCAAAACCTAATCCAAAACCCTAAAAACCGAACTACACAGCAAGGGTGGGTTCCTAATGGCCATGAACAACAGAAAACAGAATTAAAGGAATAGAAATAGGGTTTTTTACCTGCAGGGATGGTTTCTTCAATGAGGTTCTTCTTCTCCAAGGCTTCCTGACCCACGTTCCTTGCTTTCCTTGCTTGGAGAAGGAAGGTGGAAACCCTAGGTTTAGGATTTCGAAATCTGGAAGTGGGGAGATGGTTTCTCTTGATGGAGGCTAGGGTTTCTCTTCTACATGAAGAATGAGAGGGTTCCTTTTATATATTAAGGCCCAGTTAGGGTTTCTAATGCATAGCCTAGGTTTAACCCCTAGGTTTAGGTCAATAGGAACTTAACTAACTAAGGTTTAGTCAGTCCAAGGTTTGAGGTTCAACCTACCATTTGAATTCTAGGGTTTTTCTAGAATTAGGTTTACACTTAGGGTTTAGTCATTAGGGTTTGACCTAATGGGTTCTAGGGCTTGACCTAAAACAAATATCACTCACAATATATATTTAGTTTATATAACTCAGCAGATTAATTAAATAAATAATTATTCAAAATGGCTAAATTACACAAATGCCCTTATATGGAAAAGTGGTAGTGACAGGACCCTGCCCCAGAATGACTATGCCGATCCCCAGGAATACGCTGGGCTCCCGAATGATGACCCACATCGAGCTGGACTCGATCCATCTAGCCGGTAGTAATAGGAACAATGCCCCTGAAAGATAAGGACACAAAATTAATTGAATAACAAGAAAGATCAACGAATAAGCAGGTATCAGATCAAGAATTAGGGATAGAGATAAATGACTAGGGATCAAGGGGAACCATTTAGGATTGAGACATCTAGCAACAGCAACAACCCCCCACATATCTGAATACTAGACCTACAAGGGCTACTACAAAAACTATGTCACGCCCCAGAACCAGAATACTGGAAAGCGGGACTGACAAGGCCATCTACGTAACTTAGAGCACTCCGGTACTCCGCATATACGGTAAAGCTGTAAGACATGAGGGGTCACACTATAATCCAACAGTCAAGCCTAGGTCCAATAAAACCCTAGTGTCTCAATCACTGGAACAAAAATAATAATAACAAGATGTAAGATCTGCAGAGATATAATAGTAAAGCATCCCAAACTACGATATACAGATGATCATGATGCTAGTAAACCCAAAATGAGTAAACTAGCCAGAGTGTATGTCATACATGATCAACCCTAGGATATGCCAATCATGCAAATGCCCGTAGGCTAACAGATCAAACCAAAATACGAGCTAAACACGTGCTCGGTGGCTAAACGCCAACAAAAGAAGAATGTACATCAGAGCGGGGAAGTAAGAAAACCAACTCAAGCGGTCTGGTACTCCGGGTGGTCACCATCATCGGGAAGGTACGAAAGATCCTCTGGTGCTGCTACTGGATCTGCCCATACAAAACTAGTGGGGTCATACCCCAAAATAAAAGGTACCGCAAAGAAAGCCAATCTAGGAACTTACACCTATAACACAAGCAATACAAATATTGAAAATAAGGACTAAATATAAATAATCTCAGGATAAAATACATATTATAAACCTGCAATGAGACATATCTTGAACTGATAAGCAATAAAGAATATCAAGTACAAGAAGTAAAGGTATGATCATGTAAAGCCTAGACTAATAATAATCCATCAATCATGGCAAATCATATAAGTACAGCTTGATAATTTATCTAACTAGGGTTATCAAAATCCTTAATTACTAACATTTATAATGCAACGCGATGGTAGAGTTCCTTCTGATTGCATGCCCCTACAGTACGTCCATGATATCCATACACACAAACCACACATGATACTCCTCAAGATACTCTAAAATATAAACCAATGGATACTCCACAAGATAACTGTACGAATAACCGAGACTGCATGCAATCTAGGAAAATCCCTAGCCATGTACTAAGTAGATCTCTAGTTATTTAAGCCTAATAGTTTCTTGTATGAATCCGGGTGTGGCATTCTGCATAATCCATCCTAGACATGATACAGACAAGTCAAGTTCTAATAGTACTATAATCCAGTTTTAATATATATTGCACAAACGGACTCATGTAAGCCACGACAACAACCAAGTGAAGCCAGGTAAAGCCAAGTGAAGCCATGTCAATCCAGGTGAAGCCAAATAAAATCATGTACCACCATGTGAAGCTATGTAAAGTCAAGCCAAGTCAAGTCAAGTCAATCATGTCACGTGTAGCTGGGCAAAGTCGAGTGAAATCGAGTAATGCTAAGTCAAGTCATCTGAAGCCATGTAAGTTCATGTCTTGACAGGTCAAGTCAATCATATGCCCAAACAAAAGCCAGAAGAATCAACAAAATAACAAAAACCAAAAATTCCTAAAGAAAGAGAAGGTTCGGTATACCGTCGGTACAGTCTAGTACACTGTCGTTATATCGGTCAAGAGATAGAAAAAACACAGTAAGTTCTGGATTTCAACAAACCGCTATACTGTCGGTATACTTGATTATACCGTCGGTATGCCATTCTAAGTAGGCAAGAAAGCTGTTGGAAATCAAAGTTCCATAAATCGGTATACCGTCGGTACAACCTAGTGCACCGTCGGTATGCCAGCCAAGACAAATATCTAACAATGTCGGCAAGATCGGTATACCGTTGGTACACTGTAGTATACCGTCGGTATGCCGATAAGGTTTACAAAAATATCTATAAGCCGAAATCGGTATACCGTCGGTATGCCATTTTTTTAGGAAAATGACCAAAAATCAAGTCTAGTAAGAAATCAAGTCAAGGGGTAAGTCTTATATCACAATATGGACTAAAAATCATGGTCACAACTTCGATAGCGTCACCGTTATCGAGTTACCGAAAAGGGAATGGGACAGTATTCTACCAGAAATCAAAATTGAGACGGTCAAAAGACTTAAAATCATGAGAAGTACAAATATAGTAAAATAAGTCTAAGCTAAAAAGCAACAACCAAAGCTCCAAGAAAGAAAATGACAGAAAATAAAAGAAGTTCATGAAATTGACAAGGTGTACTTGCCTAAAGCGAGATCCTAGCCTAAATCTTCCAGTCCACCACCTCAAAGGGGTTCAGAAACCACACTCCAGATCTCAAGGCCATGTTCCAAGCTCAAGAGAGAACTGTGGAAGAGAAGAAATAGAAAGAAAAAAGAGAAAAAATTAAGTACTATATATAGAGGAATCTCAAAAAGTGAAACAAATATCTCTAAGATCGGTATACCATCGGTATACCGGTCAGGTAGTAAAGTATCAATTTTCGAGAATTCTGAGCTACCTCGAGAACCAATAAATGAAAAAAAAAGAACAAAATACATATTTGCATAAAATACGAATACTGTGAGACAAGTCTCACATCAGGTCTATCACTCGAGGTATACAATTACTACGGACACTCTTTAAATCACGATTAGGATTGGTCATTCTAATACTAGTCTAACCTTCAATTATAATGTCTATCTATTCTCATATAGCTTACCCCTGCTATTACCTATCCTTCTGTAATGTTGTTGTTGTTCTAGTTTCTGCTATCTTAATACCTATCTTTCTCATGGAAGTCCTTTTTGCTAGGTTACTACCCTATAACACAAGCTTGAAGTCATGATCACCTCTTCCAAGTAATAATTTCATCGAATTCAATGAGATGGTAAGATTCTATACAGGCTTAGGTTTAGTCTTAACTATATGGATTATCGAACTATTCTATTCATAATGAGAATCTCAAGTCATATCTTCTAAAGTCTTCCTTAAGGCTAGTCTTATTGGTTCATGGAGTTACAACTAATTCTAAGATTTTAACTGGGTATTCTCTAAAATAGTAACCATAGTCATCTCAGTTATTATGGATATTCTATATCTATCTTGACCAATATTTATGAACGGTAAAGCTTTTCGTCCAACACTAACTGTTGGTGGGAGTTTTAATATCTATTTGTTAAGGAAAAGTTCTCTGCTAAGGCTAATCCTTATATATAACTCTAAGCTATCCTCTTGTTCTGGTAGTCTACCTAGTATATGCATCTATCTTACCCATTTCTAACTTAGATAACCCTTCCTATAAATTATTCTACCATCCCTGCTTATATCCTATAATAAATATATAACAAAAAGTCACACGCGAGTGTTCATCCTTCCGAAATATGAAAGAATGAGAATCAACGATAGAGAGTTCAAGAAGGGTATCATCGAACACGATTTTGAGGTTCAATGATGATAATAGAAATCAAAAGAAGGTTCAAAGGAATTGTGGAATGAGACCCTAAAAAACATTTCCTAGCGCAAGCTCGCTCGACACAGTAATGTAACCGAAATGATTTAATCAGGACCTGCATGAGCAACCACAAAAATATGTCACATCACAGTTCCAAAATATGTAGGACTAGAAATACGTAAACATGCCAGATATATATTCAACCAGACTCTTGTCCGACTCAAATACGTATAAGCGGTACTAAGTATTATATTATTATATAGCTATGACTCAATCCATAAGGACACAAATATAAACAAAGAACTTTATGTGCTAAAGTCGACCACCCAGTAACACACAAGCTCGAATAGACTTGAGAAAGAAATAGAGTCTATAAAACTAGGCTATATCAACAGAAATAAGTAACGGGAAATAAATATAAATATGAAAGAATATGATAAACGTATCAACTACATATACCTGAATCCTGGAGAAACAATCATCCACCAATATACTCCACCAGCCCAGCTCAGCAATATCCTAGGGACAAAATCATTTTCCAGGTCCTCAGGGGACATAGCAAGGTAAAAATAAAATATGCTAATAGTAAACAATATAACAACACAAGGGTACTCAGTTATAACTACAGTAACCGCCTAAGTGAATGCACATGAGAACAATACTCATATGCTAGACCACCGAGGTATAAATTTGAAATTCTTAAAGGATACTTTAGTAACTATGAAAAACTCCAGGCTCTGTCAGGGAACCTGCAGTAACTAATAAAAATCCAGAACAATCGTAAGAGTTTACGATAACGTGGTGAATACTGGTAGTCCAACGTTTCGAGTATGCCCTCCCCGCCCAATATAACCTCACGTCTCATGTTCATGACGTCTTATGTCCATAACATGCAAGATCAATCACTAACTATGTATCGAGCCAACTGTGTAAATGTAATCATATCATATATCTCATGTCATAAGTCATATCCTAACACAGAATTCGATATCCCTGAATGTCTCAAGTATGGATTTTGTTAGTGCAAGTCGTGTCAAGTGTCCTAAGGTATTTCGTGCAATAAGTAGCATGAACAAGGCAATACGACAATAATGCAACTAACGATACATGACTTCGCAGATGGATGTCGGCACTCGAACATAATTTAAATGCTAAGTATCGATGGCGGTGCTATGGTCATAATACACCATAAACAAATAGGATAATAATAATATACATGTAATATAGTAGTAAACTGAATACGATATAACAATGTATACTTGCCTGGATCCTGGATGATGGTATAACAAAGTCTAGGTAACGAGCTCGATACGTCAACTACTCCCAAAAAGGTGGAATACGCACAAATGCCTCTGAATGCTGAAAATAATATCATGATGATTTCCAAAATATACGAAATAGAAAGAATTGACTACCCATAAGTCTAGTTTGGACACGAAAAAAATTGGTAGTTTTGGATCAAAGCGGTATCCAAATGTGACCCACTTTGCACCAAAAAATGTGTCGGAGATAAAGTTCTCTATAAAATTGCATCCACGAATCCAGAAAGATGATACAACCTCAACTGAACGTCAAAAATTGAATTTCGGTGAGCCGGTCACGAAATTGCCCATCAAGTAGGACCGTAGGGCCCGCAAAACGGTATTCCATTCAACGTTCTCAGAATCGAATCAAACTTGGGTCACATGACCAGCGTAATGCTATAAGTATGATGGCCCAAGTTTTGTTGCAAAATAACACACACACAAAGTAATTGTACAAATTCGAGAAATATTGATACATGTTTTTGGCGAATATGGGTTAATTTTGGCGTGCACACACGTCCAAATCAATTTTTATAAAAGTCCACAGGTTCGCGTTTACTGAATGCGCTTTTTGGTGCAATCCATACGCAACTAAGTCGCCATGTTTGGCGGGAAAGACTCTATAAGAGGAATTTAGTTTTTAAAATAAAGTTTTTCGTTAATTTTAATGCTGAATTAACAATAATATAAAAGGAATTAAAATAAAATATTTAAAGGGATTAAAACTTGGTTATATTTTCTAGAAGTCTGTTCAAGTAGATTTTTAAAACATGAACTAGATTGGGAGAAAATTGAACACAAACATGGGAGTTTGGATTGCTAAAATACTGAATTTAAAAACTAATTTTTTGCCAACTTTGTATCGATTTTTCTCTCGATTTAGAGAAAGGTAAAATAATCTAAATGAAAGGATTTGAAGACGGTTATGTGAAGAGTATACTAGAGAAATTGGTTTAAGAATCGGTCGAGCGAGGAGGGGGAAATTGCCTCACAAAGTTGGGTCGCCCATCTGTTGTTGCATGCGTGCACACAGGTGTGCGGACGGAACAACGGCGTTCGGAGCGATTCCTGCAATGACGCGACGGTCAATAGTGGTTTGGGATGGTCGCTGGTAGGGGAGGAGGAGAGTGGAGAAGTTTTGGGTTAAGGTTAGGGTTAGGGTTTTATATATATATATATATATATATATATATATATATATATTGTCATGACCTGTATCCGGTATAGGGGCATGAGTACGTGGGTATGTCCAGCCTATGCCGCAGCATCGGAGGTAGAATGTTGTCTAGGTCAACAATATCTAGCTATCAATCATACTACTACAACTAGTTCTATCATGTAATCAATCACAATAATCTAAAGGAAGAAAGAATAAGAAAGATAAACCAGATAATCATTCTAAAGAAAAAAAATACTAGACATGATATGGAATAAAAAGCACTATCCTAAATCTCTACAGTTGTCACTTCAAGGTCCACAGTGCCAGTGCAGTCCTGACTATAGAATCACACTAAAATCCCAGAATGTAGAGCACAATAATCCCTAAAAAATATTATCCAGTCAGGATTGGAGCGAAGTACAAGCACTAATAACAGTTCCAATTTTATTGATAAAGACTTTAAAATAGTGAGTAATGAATATATATGATAGAAATATACTATTGGTAATATAAGAAAGTAGGAGAAACATATAATCATATCATAGTTAAATAATGTACAGTGAGTAAGCAGATGAATATCAGTCTTATTAAGTATAAGATGTAATAGAAGAATAAAGTAAACTATGCACATGTGTTTGAAACATTAGTTTGTTATATGATCTGCTTGGGACAAGATCATGCTCTACTATATATGATTTGCTATGCACAAGTACAGGTAAGAAGATCCGGTCAATCATGTATAATTGACTATGCACATATACAGGTAAGGGAATCAGGCCCACCATATATGGAGAGCTATGTACAAGTAATAAGATCAGGCTACACCCTGCGTAAAATAAGGGTGAGCTATGCACAAGTAAGTGGGGTATGATTACATAACATACTAATACAACCCCCATCTCCTGACTAGTATAATGGATCCATCCATGACATTTTATACAACATGATTCACAGAGCAGGGGGCCATCTTGCTCATGAATCAGTGTCTATACATGTACAAAAATCATATGACATGTAAATAAAAATAATATCAAATGACGGAATCTATGATATACTAATCCGTGTAGCATCTATCATAAATCAAGTACAATACTATAAAACTGATATCATGGTAATCATCAAAATAATAAAAACTGTCAGAGAATGTACTCGCTTGGTATCTCGTACAAGAAAAAGTGAACAGTGCTCAACTGGAGTCCAAGGGTCCTAAATAAGGGATATCAATGTTAAAGAGAGAAATAAAATGATAATCATGTTTAATTAGCTAAGGTGATATTTTTAGGCCACTTATAGGGTCTATACTTGGCTATACTAGTTAATACTAGGTTAACTAGGTCAATTACCTAAGTTGGGTTCCAAGTTATCAACGTAGTTGACCTATATAGCTAAACTAGTCAATTCTAGGTTTTCTAAGTCAATACCATGCTAAACTAGGTTTTCTCGCTCATACTAGTCATTACCTTTCTAATATTAGACTATACTTGATAATATCATGTATACAACCTAATACTAGATCATACTAGCTAATACTAGTCATACTAGCTAATATTAACTAACAATAGACTATACATTATACTACGTATCATATACAATATAGATAGACTCTAATATATCACTATCTTAGAGTATCATAGTCTATATATGTTACGATCTGCACCCGAAAAAGGGTACGAGTATGCGAACAACGCCCAGCCTACGCCGCAGCATCGTTGGTAGAACGTTGTTTAGGTCCACAATACTAACTGAACATCTCGCATAATATATATATATATATATATATATATATATATATATATATATATATATATATATATATATATATATATATATTATACTTGTTATGCCATCTCAACTCCAAACAGAGGAACAAATATAGTAACATGATAATATATCAGTACTCAATCAAAAAATCAAACTAAGGAAGATAGAGCATGATATAGAATAGAAATATAAAATAAGAATCATAAAACATCTACAAGTCCACACTATGAGTCTAAACACAAACAACTCCCAAAATAATAATATACATGCCATGAGTCTAAAATAAGACTAATACAATATCTAAACAATATAAGTCTAAGCCTCCTCAGTCACTAGCACTAGGTTCTCCTGCTCTAGGAAAGTATCCTCTAATGGTTCGCCATCCTGCGGCCCGTAGTAAGTGGGACACAACTCCTTAAGCCAATCATCTAAAAACTATATCCAATCAGGATTGTAACGAAGTATAAAACTTTGGAAGCAGTTCCAAATACATGGTAGAGCATGTATGACATGTAATAGAAATGAATACAAGATAACTAGCAACTAAGACATGGAAATAAACTATAGTAAATTGGTAATGTACTAAAAAGGAAATAATATGCAATATGGAATAATTGCAATTAATGGAAATAGATAAAACTAGCTAATGTGCCTTAGAGTACAAGTTCGTTATATGATCGAGTTTGGTTGAACACGAATATAATGTGGTAACTCGACTATACGTGTGATATATAATCGACATGTACACGAATACACTAGGCTTGATCACATAACCAACTCCTACTCCCCCATCCCCAACCAATACTTATGGATCCAATCACGATACGTTACGAACATGAATATATGCACACTGAATATGAGCTACGTGTGAACACCAAGTACATGATAATCAATACCCGATATACACGATGAAATACATGTAAAGGAGTACCCGCTGAAGAAGGTAGGGGATAACATCCCATGACAGGATCCACTTAGTACCAGTCCATATAACCGCTATTTCAGAATCAATTAAACAGTTCTAGAATATGTGATATATAAACTATCATGACTGAAAATTAACAGAGAGATGTACTCGCCTCTGGTCTTGAACAAAATATATAACTTGGTATCCGAGATGGCGTCATACAAACCTATAAGTGAATCTTAAGTCAATGGGCGTACAGAATAAAAAATGAAATATAAATGTACTAAATATGATATTCTAGGCCATTTTTAGGTTTGAACAAGGTTCTAGGTCCACTATAAGGTTTTAGACTCATATGAGCTATTAACTAGCTACTATAAGTCCATACTAGCTAGAATAGTTAATAAAAGTAATAATTATACAATAAAATACTCTATGTATCTATATATACTAACTAACAGTTACTCAAAGAGACTGACACTAACATACATGATCTGATACTTACTGATATCAGTACTTATGAATAACTGATACTACACTAGCTGATACACAAAACTGATACTTGCTAAATATCAGTTAACTGACACACTAATCTGGGACTTACCTATAATTGACTAACTGCAACCAACTACATCTAGTTGTTAGCTAAGACTGACAAATAACTCCACCTACTGCTACTGATGTTCAATCCCAGGTAACATTATTTTGTTCATACCTGAACATCACAAGTTAGTACTGCTAACTAACCATGTTGCACAAAAGTATCAGGCTATCTCTCCTGGATACTCTACTGATGCTGCTACAAGTAGTGACTAACTGCTATATTGCAGTGCTAAGACCATATTTTATTCCTACACATGGCCTCCTACTGATGCTGTATTTTACTTCCAGACCAGCACCCCCATGTGGACCTGCACACACAAACACAAGTATCACATTTTCTTCAACATAGCATGTTGAATGCCTGCACAACAGTGCACAACCCCACTGCTACGCAATCTCTGCAAACACTTGCACTAATGACTGAAACCACTTATCCTCACATCACTCACAACTATAACTTATAAGTCATAACACGAATAACCAAATTCCCCTCATCACCCGACACCTTACAACAACCCCCATAACACCTCTTGCTATTAAATGATCCCAGACATTACTTGATGACAATACTCCTCTTTATTTGCTGTTGTTGCTGCTTTGTCCCTACTGCCTTAAACTCAACTTCTCACCAAACTTCCATACCCGATCCTAATACCTGACACACCCAATCCTACTACCTGATACCCTATACACTGCTACTCCTAATACTTCTTTCTGCACTGACTCCCTCTCACCTAACACACTTCCAAGTATTAGTCCAATATCTACAACCCCTCTAGACCCACTGATACATCCCAGTATCAGTTATCTCACTGATCACTCACTGTGAAGTCTCTGATACCTTCAGTTAATACCACCTTCAATACAATATTACAACCCAGCCTGCTTGAGTCCAACCACCCGGCTGCTTCTCATCCCTGTACCACTGTGTGACCAACACACCAACACTCATACTCAAAGAATAAGACACACACACACACACACACACACACACACACACACACACACATCTGAACATAGTGCACATCCACATCTGGTCACAGTGTGTTCCACCCTCTACATGAATACCATATAGTATAAATATCCATATATTTATAAATCAATGTATAATGTAAAGATACACACAAGTATATATATATATATATATATATATATATATATATATATATATATATATATATATATATATATATAAAATTAAAAATATACTCATATATATATACAATGGTATTAAATGCACAAATTCTACACTAAAGGCTATTTCACTAAACACATAGGGTGCACCATATGGATACTTATGATACGCATTTCCATAAAGTGCCTAAACTTCCAATTCTCCATGATGATCATACACACATATCAATTACAAATAATAATAGCTATTAAAACTAGTTACAATATGAATTAAAGAGAATTTTACAAAAAACCCCAAAATAAGCTCCGTATCTCACCGTATCGTGATACGGCTTGCTCGTATCTAATTATGGACATATAGCTCGTATTCCAACCCCGATCTAAGTCCAATATAATTAAATTAGCGTCATGACACACACTTGATATGTCAATCTCGTAATTCCTCTAAAATAGACACTAATTACCATGTAGAAATTATAATATACAACCAAAGAGCCTAGAACTTCTTCCTATAGGTGGCCCTATGCTATGGGAGGTTCCTAATGGTCAAATGCATAATTTAGAACCTAGAATGAAGGTAAATTCATAATTATACCTATTGAAAGATGGATTCCTAATGAATTGTTCCCATAGATACGATCCGGACATAATCTTTTTGTCAAAGCTCCTTCTCCTAGTGCTCCTTACAACTCCAAGCTCTAAATGCTCCTTGAGTAATAAGAATGAGAGGGAATGCGAATGACTTGAGAGGGATTGATAGAGGGATGAAGTAAATTAGGGATCTAGGAATTTGGGAATCTAAAATTAAGTACAAATGAAGAGAAAAGAGAGAGAGAGAGAGAGAGAGAGAGAGAGAGAGAGAGAGAGAGAGAGAGGAAGACATTAGCCCCTTTGTAGTGGCCGGCCTCTTTCACCCTCCCCAAGTTACCACCAAATGTCTAAGTTGCCCCTACATGAAGAATTATGGAAAATAATTAAGGAAGGGCCATTTGGAAATTCTTTACACTAATGGAAATTAGTCTAATCCTCTTAATTAATTAGAGGAAAATGGTCTAATAGGCCTAGTCCATGTTGGGCTCACTAGTTGTCATGACAAGTCTTATTGGGTTCACTAGTGTCAAGTCTAAATAATAGGCTAGCCCACTACTATGAATAAATAATAAAAATTACCAAATAATTATATAGGACACTAAGTAATATTTAATTACTAAACATAAAATAACTATGCCAAATTACTAAGTTATCCCTATTTGAAAAAATGAGGGGGACAATCCTACCCACCTTAGAAAATTTTGTGCTCAAATTTTAAGGAAGAAACTAACTACCAAAAATAATCACATAAGCAAGAAAGAATTATACCTCACGACTCAAACAAATAAGGATATTGCTCGCGCATCTCGGCCTCTCGCTCCCAGGTAGACTCCCCTGGAATGTGATGCCCCAAGTACCAAAGGAATCGTCTGGTTCCGCAGCACCTTCTCTCTGCGATCCAGAATCTCCACTGGCTTCTCTAGATAACTGAGAGTCGGACCCACCTCAATCTTCGAGTGATCCAATACATGGCTAGGATCTACTATATATCATCTCAGATATGACACATGGATCAAGTTTTGTACTCCCTCTAATAAAGGCGGCAAGTCTAGTCTGTAAGCCACTGTACCAACCCACTCAAGAACATTGAAGGGTCTGAGTACCGTGGACTAAGCTTCCCGTCTCCGCCAAAGCGAATTGTGTCCCATGTCGAAGAAATCATCAAGAACACCAGATCGTCGACCTAGCAAAAAATATATCCTTAGCACTCTAACTAAAACAAGCAATTACAAACAATACAAATAACCTATACCTCAAATTCCAAATGTCTCCAGTGGCTGTAAGCCCAATGCCGCTGTCTGGCCTGCGCTACTCAAAGTCTATCCTAGATAAACTTTACCTTCTCAACTATATCCACGACCATCTCCGATCCCAATAAGGCTCTCTCACCAACATTATCTCACGATAACGGAGTGCGACATCTCCATCCATACAATATTTCAAATGATGACATCTCAATATTGGCCTGGTAGTTATTATTGTAAGCAAACTCTACCAGGTGAAGATGATCGTTCCAAGAGCCTATAAAATCTGAAACACAAGTGCGAAGCGTATCCTCGAGAGTCTAAATAGTCCTCTTCGACTGTACTTCTGTCTGGGGGTGATATGCAGTACTAAACTTGAGCTGGGTGCCCAAGCTAGCCTGTAAACTCCTCCAGAAGTGGGATATGAAGCTATTATCCCGATCTAAGATGATGCTCACAGAAACTCCATGGAATCTGACTCTGCCGCACATACATCTCTGCAAGCTTCTCCAAAGACCTACCCACTTTAAATGGCAAAAAGTGGGCCGATTTGGTCAACCTATCAAAGAAGACCCAAATTGTATCTTTACCTCATGGAGAACGTGAAAGCCCTGAAACAAAATCTATCTTCATATGTTCCATTTCTACTCTGGAATGGGTAAAGGCTGAAGCAATCCACCTGGCCTCTGTCTCTCCGCTTTACCTGCTGGCATTACAAGCATCTGAATATGAACTTTGCCACCTCCCGCTTCATACCATACCACCAAACATGCTCTCTCATGTCTCTATACATCTTGTTGGCACCTGGATGCATAGAGTACTGAGATCTATGCGCCTCCTGAAGAACCTCCTCACGCAACGCTCCACCCGACACACACAATCTAGTATGCCATAATGATCCATCCTCCACAAGGGTGAAGTCCTCTGCCAATCGCATTCGAACCTGCACTCTGATACTCCTCAGAGACTTATCCTCGAACTGTGCGACTCTGATTCGGTCCATCAACTCTGACTGTACCTGAAGTCCCCACATCTGTGCCATAACTCTAGGAACTAGCACCTTAATACCCAAACTATCACAATCGGCCAATAAGTGTTTGTCCTTCGTTAAGTAAATAGCCCCTGGATACCTGCTCAAGGCATCAGCGACTACGTTGGCCTTCCCTCGATGGTACTGCAAAGATATGTCAAAATTCTTTATCAACTCCAACCATCATCGCTGCCTCATGTTGAGCTCTTTCTGTGTAAACACATATTTTTAAGCTCTTATGGTCGGTAAATATATTCATATGCCCTCCGTACAAGTAGTATTTCCACAGCTTTAGAGCAAAAATGACTGCTGCCAACTCTAAGTCATAGGTAGGGTAATTCTTCTCATGGGGGTATAATTTCCTGGAAGCATAGGCAATCACCTTTCCGTTCTGCTGTAACACACATCCCAAACCTTTACCCGAAGCATCACTATATATAGAAAATCCCTCTGTCCTCGATGGCAACGTCAATACTGGAGCTGTAGTCAACCTCTTCTTTAGCTCCTTAAAAGCAGCCTGACACTCGCCCAGACGAACTCCACGTCCTTCTTGGTCAACCTAGTCATCGACTCTACAATCTTGGAGAAATCTTGAACAAATCTTCGATCATAGCCTGCCAATCCAAGAAAGCTCCTGATTTCTGCCACTGAACTCGGTGTAGACCATGACTCAACTGCTGAAATCTTCTTTGGGTCCACTAAGATCTCGTCTCATGTAATCATATGCCCAAGAAATTCAACCTTATCAAGGAAGAACTCACACTTTAAAATCTTGCCAAACAACTTCTCCTTTCTGAGGGTCTCCAGAACTATCCTTATGTGCTTCTTATGCTCCTCCAGAGTTTTCGAATATATCAATATATCATCAATAAGAACTACCATAAACTGATATAGGTATTGATGAAACACCTTATTTATCAGGTTCATGAATACTGGCGAGGTTTTGATTAACCCAAACGGCATCACCAAGAACTCAAACTGCCCATACCGAGTCCTGAAAGCTGTCTTCGAAATATCTTTCTTCTTCACTTTCACTTGATGGTATCCCGACCTCAAGTCTATCTTGGAGAATACCTTCGCTTAATCAACTGATCAAGTAGATTGTCAATTCGTGGCAACGGATATTTTTTCTTGATAGTGAGGTTTTACAAAGCTCTGTAGTCAATACACATGCGTATCGACCCATCCTTCTTCAGTACAAATAATACCGGAGGACCCCATAGTGATAAACTGTAGTGGATGAAGCCCTTGTCCTACCACTCATCCACCTGCTTCTTCAGTTCTTCCAGTTCGCTGTTGTTTAGACATGCTCTGATATTGGCTCTATGCCTGGCACCAAGTCTATAGAGAACTCCATATCTCTGTCTGGTGGCAACCTCAATAACTCCTCTGGAAATACATCTATAAATTCTGTAATCAACAGATGTGTCGGCTCCTGTTCTTCTACCATAGCTCCAAAAAGTCTTCCATACTCTGCTTCACTTATCCTTTGACGAACTCAAACTCTGGCTCTCCTGGCATCTGAAATAAAACTCTACCTCCACGACAGTCGATACTAGCATAGTGCCTACTCAACCAATCCATCTCGAGTACTATGTCGTAGCTCGAAAGTGGCATTACGAGTAGATACGCGTTCAACTCTCGACCTTCCAAAGAAACTCTCTGATCCTTACAAATATTACTTAGCAGGATAATGTCACCCTCGGTCGCGATCTTGCAAGTGCTCGCCAACGGTTCAGTATCAAGATGATGCTTTAAAGCAAAAGATACAGATACAAAGCTATGTGAAGCACCAAAATCAAATAAAGTATGAGTAGAAAAAGAATCAAGACAGACTGAACCTGATATGACATCACCAACTGACTACTCCTCCTCGACAATCAAGGCAAAATCTAGCCCTTGCTGCGCAACTCTCTGCTGCTGCTAGTGCTATACGAACCTCTGCTGCTGTATCGGTAATGAAGGTTCTCGCTGCTGTCCTGCTAGTGCTCTCGCGGGTGCTCTTTTTGTCTGGGACCCGCCTTGATCTGGACGAGCTAGAACCCTAGGACAAGCCCTCAACTGGTGGTCTCCTGATCCGTAGAACAAATACTTGCCCAATCTTATCCTGCATGCATCCTATCCATGTCCCGGCTTCTTGCAGAATAGGCAAGAACTAGCCGGCTGAGCTGCCATCTGAATCTAGTGTGCCTGTTGTATTGGTGCTCTATTTGGTGGAAGGAACTATTGCCTCATCTGTTGGAAGTATCTCTGATGCTGCTGCTAAAAATGAGGCCGCTTTGCTGAGCTCGCACTAGTGCTAGCTCCTGAAGGATCCCTCATCCTCTTCGAGCCAAGCTCCAAATCATCCTCCGTTGGCTGTGCCTGCACCAGGATCTCCTCAAATATAGTGGTGTAATGTCCGCTAGTTTGGGATTTGATCTCCCTGTTCAGGCCCTTTCTGAACTTTTGGCCTTTCCTTTGAGGATTCTGTCCCACCATAAAGTGACCCAATCTATAATACTTCACCGCATACTCATCCACTGTCATGCTACCCTAGATGAGGTACAGAAACTGGCTCTTTAGAGAAGTCAGAGCCACGTCTGAAAAGAACTTCTCCTTGAAAAGCTCCTTGAAATCTTCCCAAGTAAGTCCAGGTGCTGTGATTCTCGGGTCGGTCCTGAACCATGTGAAAGAAATATCAAACATCATGATCCTCGCTACCTCCACCTGTAGGATCCATGGAATCTGTGCGAGCCACAGGTTCCTCTTTATATCCTCGATCTAGTCATCTGCATACAAAATCCCTTCGGTGCACTTAAAGTCCTTGGGCCCCATCCTCTTGAAGTCAATGATAGTACCGGGATTCGGCTGCTGTGGGGCGGGTTGAGGTGGTAGCAATAATGGCTGGACTGGGGCAATCCTCTCTACTGCGGCGAGTGCTAGCTGGTGGGCATAATTAATGCCCAGCCTCATCACTTCAGACTTATGCTGCTGTGCCTCCGCCTGGGACCTCTGGGCCATCATCATTTGATAGAATAATACAAACATTTGTGCCGGATCAACTGCTGGTGGGTGTGGTGGAAGCTCCTCCAAAACTATAGGCACGGTCCTCTGTATTGGAGGTGGAAAACCCCCAAAAGCTGCTACAGAAATGCTTACCTAGACCAATAAAGTGGCCCTCTGAGCTGGAGCTGATGGAGCAGTGGCAACTGGTACCCTCCTCTGAGGCGACAAAGTAACCGACCTCGCTGACACTGCGCCTGAGATCTAGGATCGCGTCTTTCCTGAAGATAGATTGAAACAAAGGAATTAATATTTGAGTACGATACGATATCATCAAAGAAGGACATAATTATTCAAGTAAAGAAAGCATTCAAATTGATAATGATAGCAAAACAGATATTTTGGAAATATTTCCTAGTTTTGATTGAGTATACTCTTAGCCTATCCTATATCCTAAATCAAGATCGTAGCAGTACTCTAAGTCTGAGCACCACTACGAAATCGCATTTGTCATGCCCCAGTCCCAAAATACGTAGGACTAGGACACGTAAGCATGCCAGCCGCATGTATATGGTAACTCTAATATATGGAAACCATAACTCATGCGTACGTTGTATAATGAATAATGATTCACAAGTGGTAAAACTATCATAAGTCACAGGGTATAATCTAAATCTCATCCACGAAAATTATATATAAGAAACTAACCAATATCTATGAACTAGATCTCAATATAAAGTATCTCAAGATGACAGTCGGATGGAAACAAATCCACTACCGAACTCGAATATAAAAGCAAACACAATAATATAAGTACAATAACCCACAATCACTGAGACTCGAAGTGAGGACTCCTCGGAACATAAGTAACTAGTCCGGATCTGCGCTCCTGCGAATACTCATGGACATCTACACCTGGAAAGGGACCAGGTCCTCAAAGGGACATAACAAGATACATAGAAGCATGCCATAAAGTAAATACTGAATAAATAAAGGGGGTGTGCTAACCATCTAAGTGAAATGCAATTTGAGGACAACTTTGTGCATATGGAAAAGTGTAGGCTAGACATATGCTGATGTAATTCACCAATCGTGACAACTGGCTAGTATATGCCACATATGCCCCCATAACAAGGGCACTAGGTAATATAATAACGTCCATACCACTCCGAAGAACGGGGAATCTGCATAGTATAACGTCCATACCGCTCCGAAGAACGGGGAATCTAAATAGTATAACGTCTATACCGCTCCGAAGAACGGAGAATCTGTATAGTATAACGTCCATATCGTTCCGTCGAACGTGGAATCTGAATAAAGGAAGTGTGGTATCCTATACGCCTACTAGTCGTCCTCCCCACCCAATGATCTATGCATGTTGTATCCACAACATGCTATAGCTACTACACCGAGACGGAGTGCAAGTATCGGTGCCATAACTCTGGCTCATAGTCTATCGTTAGAACAATAGTCCAACCTTACAACCAAACAAGGAGAAGGATTGGACCTTCGTACTATAATAACCTATGCTCTAACTACTAATAACTGCTAAGTCTTCTAACATGCATCACTATTAGCAGTTATACCCTATCCATCGCACGACCTACACGTACAGGTAGCCAACCGCATACTCAAGTCCGTGCCCTATATGAGACTCACAACAGGTGTAAGAAATGTGTCAAGGCCCGGGGAGTCATACCGATAACTCCACAACTTTAGGTGGGTCTACTAGACACTATTTCAGACACAAGTCCTAACATCAACGCATTCATTGACTGCACCCGAGTCTCTCTCGGACGCGCACAGTTATATAATATTAAAGCAATAAAATATGCAACTAAGAATAACTGAATTTAAACAGTACAACAAGGCAAGGTATACATGCCTGGTAAGAAAGCTGTAAAGTACCAACAACCTGCTCCTGAAGTTGCGCAGAATAATCTGATATGTCCTATATACATAAAATATAATACAACACAACATCAGACATTACACTAGCACATACACCATCATAAATACCTTGAACTCAGGGCATAGCTAGGTATGTCACTGGTCAACTAGGGTTAAGTGTGCATCTATTCGCACGGGTGTCGCGTCTGTAATTGCTGTGCAAGACAGACAGTCCAAATAATACGGGCTCACCAGTACGTCAGTGTACATAATGGCAGTCTGTTAACAATATTACATGGTTACAGGTCAACGTAACTACGGGATATCCGTGGTTACACTCGGGTCACCTAGTAAATATACAAATTTACATTATTATTATCTAGCATATATCATTAATACTTATAATACATATATACACCAAATAAATACATATACCATATATATATATATATATATATATATATATATATATATATATATATGTATATATACTAATTAAATACGTATGCAATATATATATTGTATATACACTAATTGGATCTATACTATATATATATTAACATATACTAGGGATACATATATAATACATATACATGTGTATATATACTAATTGAGAAGTTTACTATATATTTATATGTATATATGTATACCAATATTAATATTAACATATACTAATAGGATACGTAAATATATACACATACACACACCTAAAAATATGAAAGGAGGGGAACACATTCGTACCTCGGGGTACGTACACGGAGATGATGCTGACGACGATGTGGTTGACGACGAAGGGGACGAGGATGACGAGGGTGATGACGACATTGATGACGACGGCGTTGCCGGTGACAACGATGATGGAGTGATGATGATGATGCTAATGATAATGATGATGACTTTGGTTAAGGAGGCTGCCGGAGTCCGGCCAGGGGGGAGGTCCGGCCAGGGGAGGTGGTCGAGCAGGGAGGAGGAGGCTCGGTTTCAAGGAAGGTAGTGGTGGCCGAGGTGCAGCTCGGGGGAACGCCGAGGAGGGTGACAGGGAAGAGAAAGGTGGAGTTGATGATATTAATGGCTGTGCCGGTGGTGAGGTGCATGTGGTTGGGGTCTCAGGCGCGGAGGAGGAGAAGACAGGGAACGGTGGTGGCTCGTCGTAGAGGTTCACCGGAGAAGGAAGGGAAGGAAGGTCGGCGTGAAAGGTGACCGAGAGGACTGGGGTGCATAGTCAGGGAGGAGATAGGCAGGCGGAGGAGAGGACGACGCGGAGGAGACCGACGGTGAGTGTCGTGTGCTCCGGTCGATGGGGATCGAGGCGGTGTCGTGCTGTCTCCGACGGGATGGCCGACAGCGGTCGAGTATGGTGCAGTCGGCTTCTCCGGCGTTCAGTCGAGCACCGGCGGGTCCAGGCCAACGCTGGAGGTCGTACAGGCGGTCATGGCGTTGACTACAGGCGAGAGGAGGAGATGAGTCGGGTGGCTCGATGTGCAGGTGACGGTGGTGGTGAGCGAAGATGGCCGCGGTGGAGCTCCGGCGAGATCAGGCGGCTGGTTGGGTCTGTGGGGGTGATTAATAGTAGAAGGATGGGAAATTTGGCTGAAATTAGGTTTGGATTGCTTTGAGGAGGGAAAAAAATAAGAAAAAGAAAGGAATTGGTATATTTATACATGTAGAATTGACCTAGAAAAGTTGGGCTTGGTCAACATTCTCTTAGGGTTGGGCCTTGGGCTCACATGGAGATGTTTGAAGGGGCTATAAATTATATTGTTTAAATACAAGGGCTAGGTTTAAAATAAGGGGACGATGTTTGCGCATTGCACATTCCAAAAATTATGGAAAAATTCCTATGAAGGGGAAACATGGGTTTCTTCATGTATTGTCCAATGGTGTGGACACCTCAATGTACTTTTGCCTAAAAGTTCCCAACAATTAAAAAATTACACAAAGATGGAAATTAGATTAAAATTAATTAAATTTAATGTGCACGGTATTCTGGAATTAATTAGAAGTATATGGGAATAAAATTAGGTGGGACAGAAGTGTCATGGACATAGAAGACTCAGAGTAGAATATTATCATAAATTGGGTTGTACGAAACGGATCAAGATTGTGTCTCCAATTTTGATTGGAACACACAAGGATACAAAGTTGAAATTATTTAGGATTTAATAATAACGTTCGCGACGATTATTGTGCGACTAAAATGTAGCACAAGAGAGCATAATTATAAGTCACACAAATGTCAGAATGAAAGGCTGGCATGTCTAGGACAAGGGTGTAAAGTTTGTAGGAAGGCAGTGGCTAGCGTAGTGCTCCAATTATTGAAGCAAAGGTAAGGCGCGCTAAGTGATATAAATATTACATGATTAAATAAAATGTCGTATCTTATTTCTAATTAGATTCTAATTAGCTCTAATCTCTCTTTCTAAGCCAAGTAGGTCAAATTTTGGGTGAGGGTATTTACAACATTACTTGCGATCTCTTAACATGTATGGGCCACCACTAAAAATGTGTCATGACCCGTACCCAAAAAGTGGTTACGAGTATGTGAACAACATCCAGCCTATGCCACAACATCGATGGTAGAACTTTGTTTGGGTCCATAATACTATCTAAATATCTCATACAATATATATATGGTACCTGTCATGCCATCTCAACTCCAAACGGAGGAACAAATATAATGACATGATAAGATATCAATACTCAATCACAATATAAAACTAAGAAAGATAGAGCACGATATAGAATAGAAAGATTAAATAAGAATCACATAACGTCTACAAGTCCACACTATGAGTCTAAACACAAACAACTTCCAAAATAATAATATACATGCCATGAGTCTAAAATAAGGCTAATATAATGTCAAAACAATATAAGTCTAAGACTCCTCAATCACTGGCACTAGGTTCTCCTGCTCTAGAGGAGTATCCTCTAATGGTTTGTCGTCCTATGGTCCGTAGTAAGTGGGACACATCTTCTCAAGCCAATAATCTGAAAAATATATCCAATCAGGATTGCAGCGAACTATAAAACTCTGGAAGCAGTTCCAAATACATGATAGAGCATATATGACAAATAATAGAAAAGAATACAAGATATCTAGTAACTAGGAAATGGAAATAAACTATAGTAAACGGGTAAGGTACTGAAAAGGAAAGAACAATCAATATGGAATAACTGCAAGGAATGTAAATAAATAAAACTATCTAATGTGCCTTAGAGTACAAGTTTGTTATGTGATCGGGTTAGGTTGAACACGAATATAATATGGTAACTTATTACACGTATGATATGTAATCGATATGTATACGAATACACTGGGATTGATCACATAACCAACTCCTACTCCCCATCCCCAACCAATACTTATGGATCCAATCACGATACGTTATGAACACGAATACAAGCACACTGAACACGAGCAGTGTGTGAATATAAAGTACATGATAATCAATACCCGATACATACGATAAAATAATGTGAAGGAGTACCCACTGAATATGGTATGGGATAACATCCTATGATAGGATCCACTTAGTACCAATCCGTGTAGCCACTGTGTCAAAATTAAGTAAACAGTTCTAGAACATGTGATATATATACTATCATGACTAAAAACTAACAGAGAGATGTACTCGTCTCTGGTCCTGAGCAAAAAAATATAACTTGGTATCCGAGCTGGCGCCATACAAACATATATGTGAATATCAAGTCAATGGGTATACAAAATGAAAAATAATCTATAAATGTACTAAATATGATGTTCGAGGCCATTTCTAGGTTTGAACAAGGTTCTAGGTCCCCTCTAAGGTTTTTGACTCATATGAGCTATTAACTAGCTACTATAAGTCAACTAGCTAGAATAGTTAATAAAACTAACTATACAAATGAAATACTCTATGTATTTATATATACTAACTAACAGTTACTCAAAGAGACTGACACTAACATACATGATATGATACCTACTGATATCAATACTTATGAATAATTGATACTACCTAATTCATATCTATACACTGACCGATATTCACTTACTATACACAAAATTGATACTAGCTAACTATCAGTTAACTGGCACACTAATCTGGGACATACCTATAATTGCCTAACTATAACCAACTACATCTAGTTGTTAGTTAAGACTGATAGATAACTCAACCTACTGCTATTGATGTTCAATCCCAGGTAGCTCTATTCTATTCAGACCTAAATATCACAAGTTTGCACTGCTAACTAACCATGTTGGAAACAAGTATCAGACTCTCTCTCCTGGATACTTTACTGATACTGCTACTAGTAGTGACTAGCTGCTACCTTGCAGTGCTAAGACCAAACTTCATTACTGCATATGGCCTCCTACTGATGCTGTATTTTACTTCTAGATTAACACCCCCATGGGACCTGCAAACAGAGACACAAGTATCACATTTTCTCCAACACAACTTGTTGAATGCCTGCACATCAGTGCACAAACCCACTGCTACACAATCTCTACAAACACTTGCACTGATGATTGAAACAACTTATCCTCACACCACTCACAAACACAATCTCTGCAAACACTTGTACTGATGTTTGTGGTATTTAAACGAAAGAACGAAATGTATATAATACGAGGTTTGCACGAAACCCGCCTTCTTTGGTTTACAAACAAACTTGTATAATTTGATCCTATACGAGGATGTGGGAGTATAATTTATTTAATCTGGGTAGATGATTGCAATAGGTGTCTGATCTGCAGTCGATCACTTTAGCCCTTGGGCTACACGATGGTGAAGAAGTGCCGTGGAAGACGGAAAGCAGCTTCGTAGGTGGCGAAAGAGGATGGATGCACGATGCCAATGTCGTCGATCGCAACTCTTTGCCTGAGCTCTGGATGCTTCTCTTTCTCTCTAAGACTCTTCGATCTCTCCTCAATCTCCAATGTTTCGACCCGTGGTTCGATCTTCTTTCAAAGCTTTGACCTTGCTCGATTTTTAAAGTCTCGACCTCGTTCGATCTTTAAAATCTCCCCCTCTTTTCCTCTGTTGATAGAGGTCTCTATTTATAGAGTTTGGGTGACAGTGACCACTCAATCGGTATGAAAACTGAGTAGTGGAAAGTACAACACCCTTTTACACAACGGTTAAAATAACCAAAGCCTGCGTATAGATGATCTTTTGAATGAGCGTGTGACGCGGGTCCAACTAAGGGACAAAACGGGTATAATCGCTACGAAGATCACGGCGTAGAAGCCACGTAGATAGGTATCCCTCGTGTAGAAGAGGTTGGCATAGCAGCCAATGTCTGTCACCATGGCGTAGAAGCCAAGTAGGCATATAAGCCGAGTAGGCGTAGAAGCCTGATGACATAGAAGCCGAATAAGCACAAAAGGCCGAATGAGCATAGAAGCCGAACGAGCATAGAAGCTGAGGAGGCGTAGAAGCCGAGCGGGCACAGAAGCTGAATGGGCGTAGAAGCTACTGCGTAACGTGCCAGAGTGGTCGTAGAGGCCGATCAGTCACAAAAGCTGAATGGGCGTAGAAGCCGCGGTGATGTGGACGTCTTTAGCCGAAATCACGGCTCTTGGAGATATAATAAAATCTCTCGCATTAAATGCAGAGATCCGCCATCATCATTAATTGCAGAGACGTGTTCCGAGGGCCTGCCACCATTCTGAGCATTAGGTGCAGAGACGTGCCTCGAGCCCTGTACGAAGAGCAGCTTTTGACGTGGCAGTCTGTTTGTCTTCCGCGGAGTGTAAAATAGTTCACGTTTGCCTGTGTAAAACAAGGCAGCGTATCCCCTTGTATGTGTAAAAGTAGTCTCCGCTGAGGGTGTCACGCCCCAGTCCCAAAAATATATGGAACCAGGCCACGTGACAATGGCCAGCTGACACGTCTCCGAGGATATCCTAATTTAATGGATCCTGGCGAAGCGTGCTACGCTGTCCTAAATCTAACAAGTCTAATATCAACAACAGGTAGTGTCTAATCTCATCCATAAACAACAAGTAAAATACTGAAATGAAAGACTGGAATATAAGGACATAGTCGAATGACATAATACAACTGAAATATGTCTGGTGGGAACAAACCCACTACAAATGTTGGAGATAAGTGCTGATAGTCTGAAATAAAGTACTGATAATAAGAGTGACTGGAACAACGGCTAACTAGGTAAGGAGCTCCAGTCATAGGCGGAAGGCCTACCAATCTGATCAGGGGTACTCTGATGGAAGGACCTCTAGCTCCTCGTCAAGAGCAAACCTCGTCTCCACACCTGGCCCATAAACTGTGGGATAATAGGCCTCGTCCAGATCTGGAAGATAACCAGGTCCTCAGAGGGACGTAACAAGATACAATATGCATGCCAGATATAGTACTGAATAAAAGTAAAGAGGGGTGTGCTAACCATCTAAGTGAATGCAATGTAAGGACAACCTCGGAACGTATAGGTAGGTGTAGGCATAACGTCCAACGTCCTCTAGAGTGTGGTATCTGCAATATCCATCATTCCGAAGAATGAGGTATCTGTATATATATAATGTCCACACTCTAAGGGGCATGGTATCTGCAATGTATATACGTCCGTAACACTCCGAAGAGCGCGGTGTCTGAATATAGGGAATCACCGGGTCTGTGGTTTCTCTGGATACCACGGAGTCCGATGGGTGTATCCCATACGTTTATCAGTTGTCCTTCCCGCCCAATGTAGATACGCAAGTCGAATGCACGACTTGAGTGTACTGTATCTAGATTTCAAGTCTCAATTAACTATGTTACTCTAGAATACATGCTAGTCCGTGATGCATATCGTACGTACCGATAGCGAATCGGGTACGCGGACCCGCATCCCAATATGAATGTACCATCGCGATACGTGTATAGTGCCATGGTCAAGGAAGATATCAAAGTATCCTCACAGTCGAAGGTGAGTCAGCTCGCAACTAGGTCTAGTACACCACTCATCGACGCATTATCGACTGCACCCGAGTCAATCTCGGACGCACACAGTTCATGTATATTTGCAACATTCATCATTTAATTTTTAAGCAGTAAATCAGCAAGGTATACTTGCCTGTCCCGGGTAGCTGCGAAATCCAAAGTCCTGCTCCTGATGCCTCGGCGGTACTGTCCAGTAGTCCTATATATGGTATAATAATGACAATATTAGTTGCTACAATAGCACGACTAAGACACACTGCTTGTATCTACAGCTGACACAGGGTCTGGACTGTATATATATATATAAGTATATACACTAAATCATACTCAAATATATTAAAATAATATATTTGTTTAATAGTACAAAAATTATACTTATGTATTAATTTGTATATACTAATAATTATCTTTATATATACATTTTCAAAAACATACTAGATGCTTAATACGTACCAATATTTAATATATAATATTATATTACATTTAATATACTTGGTCATAGAAAAATATATTTAAGAATAATATATATATGTATTTAATATTCTTCATATAATAAAAATATACCTACATACATACATACATGTACACTATAATTATACTAATTAGACAATGTATATATATATATATATATATATATATATTTATATATATATATATTCATATACATATACTTACATATATACTAAAATACATATATATTTATATATATACACAAAATAGTAAATATACCAATTAATATATTTATGTATATATACCTCATAGTATAAATATATAATATACTAATACACATTTATTATTATGTGCAATATGTATAATAAATATATAAGAGTACAGTAATATACATAAAAAAATGTATTTCTAAAATATACATATACGTACACACATATATATATATATATATATTTATTTATATACTTATACATATTAGATTTTAAATATATAACCAGGTATTAAAATCATGTACACAATACATACCACATATATATCTAATATGAGCCACAAATATATATATATATATATATATATATATATATATATTTATACAACTGAATATAGTATATGTATACATATTAATACAGTAAATACATAATACATATACTTAAATACTAAGATAAATATAGAAACCTATATATAATACATGTATATACTCATTGCAACACCTAATACGTATAAAAATACATGTATTTATACATAAAATAATGTACCTGAACGAAGCTCAGGTCGAGGGGGTCTCGGTGGCTAGACGTCGCCGGCGGGGGTGGCCGGACGGAGCTTCGGCTTCGCGCGGGGACGTCGGCTCAGCAGCAGCGGTTCAGGGAATACCGGCGCTGCGGTGGCGATTGCGGGTGGCTGAGGCGTCGACCGACGGCGAGGCTCGGCGGGGAGGAAGGGGGTTGGCCGGGGAAGAGTGGGGCTGAGTTGGGCGGTCGGCGGTGCAGTGGTGGCGAAGTACGGGGAGGTCGGGTGGCTCTGCTGTGCGTGCGGGAGGGGGCAGTCGGGTTGGGGACAGCTGCTGGGGGGAGCTGCTCCGGCGACTAGGCGGCGAGTGGCGGTGGTGGCAGGTGGGGGATGGTCCGATGAAGGTGGTCGGGTGACTATGGGGGTGGCCGGAGGCGGTGGTTGGCCGGTAGGAGTCGGCGGGTGGCAGTTTGCAGGGGTCGGGCTAGGGGCTGGGGTTTTGGGAGAACTAAGGTTTTGAGTAGTTTCTAGGTTTGTGTGCCTTCTATGTGGTGTAAATTAATGTATAAGTAGGAGAGAGAGTGAGGGGGGGCTGCCTAGGGATTAGGGCCGGCTGGACCTATTTTTTTGGGGAGTTGGGGATGTTCATCAAGATAAGGGGAGGGCTAGGAATGGGCCATTTTAAATGTAGGGCCACGATGTGCCCTACATAAAGTAATGTAAGTACAAAGGAATGGGGGGAAAATAAATGGATACGGTTAGGGCATGACCAATTCTCTTCTCCATGATGCTTGGCCAATGAGAGGGGGACACCTCATTGCAATTTTGCAAATAGGTCCCTTAACAATTTGGTATTTGCACAATTCCTGAAATTGGGGATTTAATGTAAACAAACACCATGTTTGGTGTTCCTCATTGGGCTAAGATGGTGTATGGTATTTTGTATGAGGCTTGTGGGTATGGATGTGGGTTTGGGTTGGAATTGGGTCTAATTCAATTGAGGTTAGGTCACCACATTAATTAATTCATAATTAATGCATCGGTGTTTCTAATTTAATTTAATAAAAATCCGGAGGTCTAAATTTAGTTGGACAAGGGTCATTAGTGTAGTAGGCTTAGTGTACATTAATGTCATGATCTGGGTTGGTCAAGACGGATCGAGGTGGGGTCTCAATTTCGATTGGAACGGACAACGAACGTAATTACACAATTTAATTAATTTGCGTATGGACGTTTGTAACGACTTTTGTGCAACTAAAATCAGGCACGAAAATCGGTATCCGGGATTTGTTCTAGGTTCAATATGATGGGTTGGCTGGTCTAGGTCAAATATGTGGAATTTGTTTTAGGGCAACAGCTAGGGTATCATCCCAAAATAACAAATCATTTCACAAGTATTTATAATACTATATAATAAATCATAATTAATTCAAGTTAACCCTAATTAGGTTAATGAAATTAATTAACCCTAATTTCTGGTCGAGGGGGTTTACAACATACCCTCCTTAGAGCATTTCGTCCTCGAAATTAAAACAGACATATAGAAAAACTATTGAATGAAATAAATACTATCACATACCTAGGCCTTCGAAGAGATGGGGAAAGCGTTGCTGGATATTGTCCTCTCGTTCCCAGGTTGATTCACCTGGTGCATGATGCCTCTATGCGACACGAACTAGAGGGATAGTCTGGCCTCGCAGTACCTTCTCGCTTCGGTCTAGGATCTCTACCGGCTCCTCCTGGTAGGACAAGCTTGGACCAACGGTGATCTCCGAGTGGTCAAGCACGTGACTCGGATCCGGTATGTACCTCCTCAGCTGAGATACATAGAAGACATCGTAAACTCCTTTCAGTGTCTGCGGTAAGGCCAATCTGTAAGCAACTTCTCCGACACGCTCTAGTACATCGAAGGGTCCGATGTACCTCGGACTCAGCTTCCCTCTGCCTCCAAATATGATGGTTCCTCTGGTAGGTGAAATCTTCAGGAACACATGTTCTCCAACCTGGAACTCTAGGGGTCGTCGATGCACATTAGCCCAATGCTTCTGCCTGTCCTGTGCTGCTCGTAGATGCCCCTGGATCTTCTTCACCTTCTCCACTGTATGGACAATCAACTCTGGCCCTAGAATCTGTCTTTCGCCTACATCGCTCCAACATACTGGGGATCGACACTTCCTACCATACAATGCCTCATAGGGAGCCATCTGAATGCTCGCCTGATAGCTATTGTTGTAGGAAAATTCGACCAAGTGCAAGTGGTCCTCCCATGAACCGCTGAAGTCAAGCATGCATGCCCTCAACATGTCCTCTAGCGTCTGAATGGTGCTCTCGGATTGTCCATCTGTCTGTGGGTGGTACAAAGTAATGAACTTAAGGCGGGTACCAAGACTCTCTTGCATACTCCTCCAAAAGTACGATGTGAACCTCGTATCCCTGTTAGACACGATACTGACTGGCACTCCATGCAATCGTACAATCTCCCTCATGTACATGTCTGCCAAGACTTCCGTAGATTGCCCAACCCTGAAGGGTAAAAAGTGGGTAGACTTGGTGAGTTTATCTACGATTACCCATACGACATTGCGACCACTAGGACTCCTTGGGAAACCCGTGACGAAGTCCATGGTGATGTGCTCCCATTTTTACTCCGGTATCGGGATCGGTTGAAGTAATCCGGCAGACCTCTGATGCTCAGCCTTGACTTGCTGACACACCAGACACTTAGCCACGAAGCAGGCTATCTCTCTCTTCATCCCGTGCCACCAGTAGTACTGCCTCAGGTCTTGGTACATCTTCGTGCCTCCTGGATGAATAGAATAGGTCGAACTGTGCGCCTCCGTCATCATCTCCTGGCATAGCTCTCCATTCGGAACATAGAGACGGTCTCCACATCTCAAAGTCTCGTCCTCGTGTATACGCAGTCCCATCTGTATTCCAGCCTCTGTCCTCTGTCGAAGCCTCTGAAATCTGGCGTTTGTCGGCAAAGCAGCCTTGATTCTCTCCACCAATATCGATTGCACCTGGAAACTCGACATCTGGCCGTCTACTCCGGGCATAATGACTTCGATACCCAACTATTCTAAATCTCTCAACAAATGTTGTTGGGTAGTCAGAAAAAATGCTATGGGCTTCCTGCTTAAAGCATCGGCTACCACATTAGCCATTCCCGGATGGTACTGTAGCTCAATCTCGAAGTCTGCCATCACTTTGAGCCAACGTCTCTGCCTCTGGTTCAGGTCCTTCTGGGTGTAGACGTATTTCAGGCTCTTGTGATCGGTGAATATCTCCACGCGCTCTCCGTACAGGTAGTGCCTCCAAAGCTTCAAAGCAAAGATCACTGCGGCAAGCTCCAAGTCGTGGGTAGGATAGTTCTTCTCATGGGTCCTCAACTGTCTAGAGACATAGGCCACAACCTTCCCATGCTGCATCAAGACGCATCCTAATCCTTTCCCGGACGCATCACTATAGATCACGAATCCTCCGGGTCCAGAAGGTATGGTCAAGATGGGTGCTGTAGTCAGACGCTTCTTCAGCTCCTCGAACGCCGTCTGACACTCCTCTGTCCAGGTGAACTCCTGATCCTTGCGGGTCAAGCGGGTCATCGGCTCTGCGATCCTTGCGAAGTTCTCTACGAACCTCCAGTAATATCCGGCAAGTCCTAAGAAACTCCTCACCTCCGTGACGTTGGTAGGGGTCGGCCACGTCTCTACTGATGAAATCTTCGCGGGATCTACTGAAATGCCATCTCCCGAGATAACGTGTCCAAGAAATGCGACACGATCTAGAAGAAACTCGCACTTGCTCAGCTTGGCATAAAGCCTCTCTCGTCTCAGCGTCTCTAGCACTAGCCTCAAGTGCTCCCCGTGCTCCTCGTGGCTCTTCGAATACACCAATATGTCGTCGATGAAGACTACCACAAACTGGTCCAGGTACTCATGGAAGACTCGGTTCATCAGGTTCATAAATACAGCAGACGCATTTATCAATCCAAAAGGCATCACTAAGAACTCGTAGTGACCATAGCGAGTCCTAAATGCTGTCTTTGGAATGTCCTCCCTTCGCACCTTTACCTGATGGTAGCCCGATCTCAAGTCGATCTTCGTGAACACCACTGCTCCTGTCAGCTGGTCGAACAGATCGTCGATTAGCGGTAGAGGGTATTTGTTCTTGATAGTCAGAGCATTAAGGGCTCTGTAATCAATGCACATCCGGAATGTCCCGTCCTTCTTGGGTACAAACAACACTGGTGCTCCCCAGGGTGATGCACTAGGATGAATGAATCCCTTGATCTGCAACTCCTCTAGCTGTAGCTTCAGCTCGTCAAGCTCCTTCTTCGCCAACCGGTACACATTTGATGATACCGGTGCTGCTCCGGGTACTAGCTCAATGGTGAACTCCACCTCTCTATCAGGTGGTAGGCCTGGCAACTCCTCTGGGAAAACATCCTCGAACTCTGCAACGATTTCTGGGGGTGCCGTCTCCATCGCCATGTAAGCTCCAACTGCGTGTACTACTCCTCGCTCGATGGTGCCTCTCATGAATTCGAACTCCGGGTGTCCTGGCAGTCTAAAGGTAACGCTACTCTTCCAGCAATCTAGTACGATATTGTACTGGCTTAACCAGTCCATGCACGGAACTACGTCAAAAGCTGGCATTGGGAGTACCAACAATCGCGCTCTCATCTCCCTACCACAAACTACTACCGAGCACGTTCTAATGGTGCTGGTAACCGGTACGATGCCTCCTCCGGTAAGTATTCTCCAACTCTTAGGTAAGGGGAAGGTTGCTACTCTATGCATTGCTACGAAGCTACTAGATATAAATGACAGTGTAGCTCCAAAATCAAACAGTGCAGTTGCAGGTAATGATGCAACTAGAATTGTACCTGCTATAGCCTCTCCCTCTGGTTCTTCCTCGATAGATGCTAAAGCAAAGGCTTGCCCACGCCTCTGCCCTCCTGCCTGCTGTCGGGCCTGGTTGAAGTGAGCCTCCTGTGGGACCAAGGGTGGTCCTCTCTGCTGTCCTCCGGTAGCTGGTGGACACTGACCTCCTGCTGGGGGTAGTGTCCTCTGTGGTGCTGCTGGTGGTCTCTGTCCAGTCTGGGGTGCTCCATCTCTGCGCTGGGGGCAGTCTCTAGCAAGGTGGTGGCTGGCTCCACAGACCATGCAGAGCCCGAGCTTCTTTCGGCAGTCTCTGATGATGTGTCCCCTCTTGCCACAGAAGTGACAGGTCAGAAGCTCCTTCTGCTGGTACGGCACTGTCCTCTGCTGCGCCTGAGCTCCTGGACGGCGGATCGGTCCTCCTGCTCCTTGCTGGATCCTGGCTGGTACATTTGCGCTGGAACATCTCGCTCCTTCTCCTATAGACTCCTGGATCCTCGCCTCTGATAGGACCTCTTCATAAGAGATCCTCGCCTGGGTAGTAGTGTACCTCTGTAGCTCATGAGAGAGGCCATGGTGGAATCTTCTAGCCTTCTCCAGGTCATTGGGGATCAGGGCTGCACCAAATCGGCTGAGTCTGCTGAACTCTCTGTCGTAGGCATCCACAGTCAGGTTCCCCTGCTCCAGGTGTAGGAACTGAGAGTACAGGGCGTTCCTCATCGTAGCTGGGAAATACTTCGCGTTGAAGTGTTCCAGAAATTCCTCCCAAGTTTGCTGTCTGCCGATGCTGCGCTCTATAGAGTCCTACTAGTGATGGGCGTTGCCTGTGAGTTGAGCCCTCACCGCGGTCATCCAGAGGTCGGGGTGTAGCTGCGAACCCTCTAACAGCATCTCAGTGTTGGAGACCCAATCTGAGATCTCCTCAGCCGTCTTCTTGCCCGAGAAGGTTCCCGGGCCCATCTGTCTGAAACCTCGTACAGTGCCTGCTCGCTGGACAGGTGCAGGTGATGGTGCTGGTGCTGGTGCTGCTGCTTGGGCAGGTGCCCTCTCTAGTACTGCCATCAGGCCCTGTCTCAGAGTCTCCGTCTGCTGCCACTGGGCCTGCATCATCATCTAGAAGAACTGCATCATCTGGGGCTGTCCCTCCGCTGGTGGCATCTGAGGTGGAAATGGTAGAGGTGGTGGAAGCGGTACCTCCGGCTGTCTCCTTGGTGTCTCCTCGGGTGCCGGCCTCTTGTACTGCGGCATCGGTGTCGCCCTCGAGGTCTGTCCCTTGAAGTACTGCCTCGGAATCGTCTGTGACGTCTGGCCCTCTGGCTGCTGCATCTCCTCGTCGGGAGAGACCTGATGCCAGTGCATCATCGGGGCCTGAGGGATCACCTCTGCCTCTGGCTGAGGCTGCTCTCTGGGTGGTCCCTGAGTCGTATCCTCCCTCGGTGCTGCAGGTGGCACTATGGCACCAAGTATCTCACGTCGGCTACGAAGGTTCATCTCGCTGTAAGAGATAGAACTTTATTAGAGAGAGTACAGAATAATCAAATAGGATACAAATATATTACAATTCGGAAGAGGTTCAAAGGCGTAATCAAGTGGATAAGACCTAGTAATTTCTATCCTATTGCAGGCTCGCTGGGCACGTTACCATACCACAAGCGATAAATATTTGGTGTTTCAGACCTGCATGGGCCACCACTAAAACCATGTCACGCCCCAGTCCCAAAATTATATCGAACCAGGCCACGTGGCATTGGCCAGCTGACACGTCTCCGAGGATATTCCAATTTAATGGATCCTGGCGAAGCGTGCTACGCTGTCCTAAATCTAACAAGTCTAATATCAACAACAGGCAGTGTCTAATCTCATCCACAAACAACAAGTAAAATACTGAAATGAAAGACTGGAATATAAGGACATAGTCGAATAACATAATACAACTGAAATATGTCTGGTGGAAACAAACCTACTACAAATGTTGGAGATAAGTGCTGATAGTCTGAAATAAAGTACTGACAATAAGAGTGACTGGAACAACAACTAACTAGGTAAGGAGCTCCAGTCATAGGCAGAAGGCCTACCAATCTGATCAGGGGTACTCTGATGGAAGGACCTCTAGCTCCTCGTCAAGAGCAAACCTCGTCTCCACACCTGGCCCATAAACTGTGGGATAATAGGCCTCGTCCAGATCTGGAAGATAACCAGGTCCGCAGAGGGACGTAACAAGATTCAATATGCATGCCAGATATAGTACTGAATAAAAGTAAAGAGGGGTGTGCTAACCATCTAAGTGAATGCAATGTAAGGACAACCTCGGAACGTATAGGTAGGTGTAGGCATAACGTCCAACGTCCTCTAGAGTGTGGTATATGCAACGTCCATCATTCCGAAGAATGAGGTATCTGTATATATATAATGTCCACACTCTAAGGGGCGTGGTATCTGCAATGTATATACGTCCGTAACACTCCGAAGAGCGCGGTGTCTGAATATAGGGAATCACCGGGTCTGTGGTTCCTCTGGATACCACGGAGTCCGATGGGTGTATCCCATACATTTATCAGTTGTCCTTCTCGCCCAATATAGAGACGCAAGTCAAATGCACGACTTGAGTGTACCGTATCTAGATGTCAAGTCTCAATTAACTATGTTACTCTAGAATACATGCTAGTCCGTGATGCATGTCGTACGTACCGATAGCGAATCGGGTACGCGGACCTACATCCCAATATGAATGTACCATCGCGATACGTGTATAGTGCCATGGTCAAGGAAGATATCAAAATATCCTCACAGTCGAAGGTGAGTCAGCTAACAACTAGGTCTAGTACACCACTCATCGACGCATTGTCGACTGCACCCGAGTCAATCTCGGACGCACACAGTTCATGTATATTTGCAACATTCATTATTTAATTTTTAAGCAGTAAATCAGCAAGGTATACTTGCCTGTCCCGGGTAGCTGCAAAATCCAAAGTCCTGCTCCTGATGCCTCGGCGGTACTGTCCAGTAGTCCTATATATGGTATAATAATGACAATATTAGTCGCTACAATAGCACGACTAAGACGCACTGCTTGTATCAACAGCTGACACAGGGTCTGGACTGTATATATATATAAGTATATACACTAAATCATACTCAAATATATTAAAATAATATATTTGTTTAATAGTACAAAAATTGTACTTATGTATTAATTTGTATATACTAATAATTATGTTTATATATACATTTTCAAAAACATACTAGATGCTTAATACTTACCAGTATTTAATATATAATATTATATTACATATAATATACTTGGTCATAGAAAAATATATTTAAGAACAATATATATATGTATTTAATATTCTTCATGTAATAAAAATATACCTACATACATACATACATGTACACTATAATTATACTAATTACACAATGTATATATATATATATATATTTATATATATATATATATATATATATATATATATATATATATATATATATATATATTAATATGCATATATTTACATATATACTAAAATACATATATATTTATATATATACAAAAAATAGTAAATATACCAATTAATATATTTATGTATATATACCTCATAGTATAAATATATAATATACTAATACACATTTATTATTATGTGCAATATATATAATAAATATATAAGAGTACAGTAATATACATAAAAAAATGTATTTCTAAAATATACATATACGTACACACATACATATATATATTTATTTGTATACTTATACATATTAGATTTTAAATATATAACCAGGTATTAAAATCATGTACACAATACATACTACATATATATCTAATATGAGCCACAAATATATATATATATATATATATATTTATATAACTGAATACAGTATATGTATACATATTTATACAGAATACATATACTTAAATACTAAGATAAATATAGAAACCTATATATAATACATGTATATACTCATTGCAACACCTAATACGTATAAAAATACATGTATTTATATATAAAATAATGTACCTGAACGGAGCTCAGGTCGAGGGGGTCTCGGTGGCTGGACGTCGCCGGCGGGGATGGCCGGACGGAGCTCCAGCGTCGCGCGGGGACGTTGGCTCAGCGGCAGCGGTTCAGGGAATACCGACGCTGCGGGGGCGATTGCGGGTGGCTGAGGCGTCGACCGGCGGCGAGGCTCGGCGGGGAGGAAGGGGGTTGGCCGGGGAAGAGTGAGGCTGAGTTGGGCGGTCGGCGGTGCAGTGGTGGCAGAGTACGGGGAGGTCGGGTGGCTCTGCTGTGCGTACGGGAGGGGGCAGTCGGGTTGGGGACAGCTGCTGGGGGGAGCTGCTCCGGTGACTAGGCGGCGAGTGGCGGTGGTGGCAGGTGGGGGATGGTCCGGCGAAGGTGGTCGGGTGACTATGGGGATGGCCGGAGGCGGTGGTTGGCCGGTAGGAGGCGGCGGGTAGCAGTTTGCAGGGGTCGGGCTAGGGGCTGGGGTTTTGGGAGAACTAAAGTTTTGAGTAGTTTCTAGGTTTGTGTGCCTTCTATGTGGTATAAATTAATGTATAAGAAGGAGAGAGGTTGAGGGGGGGCTGCCTAGGGATTAGGGCCGGCTGGACCTATTTTTTTGGGGAGTTGGGGATGTTCATCAAGATGAGGGGAGGGCTAGGAATGAGCCATTTTAAATGTAGGGCCTTGATGTGCCCTACATAAAGTAGTGTAAGTACAAAGGAATGGGGGGAAATAAATGGATACGGTTAGGGCATGACCAATTCTCTTCTCCATGATGCTTGGCCAATGAGAGGGGGACACCTCATTGCAATTTTGCAAATAGGTCCCTGAACAATTTGGTATTTGCATAATTCCTAAAATTGGGGATTTAATGTAAACAAACACCATGTTTGGTGTTCCTTATTGGGCTAGGATGGTGTATGATATTTTGTATGAGGCTTGTGGGTGTGGATGTGGGTTTGGGTTGGAGTTGGGTCTAATTCAATTGAGGTTAGATCACCACATTAATTAATTCGTAATTAATGCACCGGTGTTTCTAATTTAATTTAATAAAAATTTGGAGGTCTAAATTTGGTTGGACAAGGGTCATTAGTGTAGTAGGCTCGGTGTACAATAATGTCATGATCTGGGTTGGTCAAGACGGATCGAGGTGGGGTCTCAATTTCGATTGGAACGAACAACGAACGTAATTACACAATTTAATTAATTTGCGTACGGACGTTTGTAACGACTTTTGTGCGACTAAAATCAGACATGAAAATCGGTATCCGAGGTTTGTTCTAGGTTCAATATGATGGGTTGGCTGGTCTAGGTCAAATATGTGGAATTTGTTTTAGGGCAACAGCTAGGGTATCATCCCAAAATAACAAATCATTTCACAAGTATTTATAATACTATATAATAAATCATAATTAATTCAAGTTAACCCTAATTAGGTTAATGAAATTAATTAACACTAATTTCTGGTCGAGGGGGTTTACAGAGGGGATGTCAGTAAACGACAGTTCGGTGATATTTAATCAAATCCTCTGCATTAAATGCAGAGATCCGCCATCATACTTTGGGGCGCGTCCCGAGTGGTCTTCCATCTTTCCAGCCGTCGTCTGGGTAGCCGTGCAACACTTTTTGTCAGGAGTCAGATGTCAGGTTCACTGCGTGACTTGACAGGTTCATTTCGGGGAAGACGAAGCGTTCCTCGTACGCTTTAACGCTGCTATAAAAGCGGATGAGTTTTGCGCCATGGAGGCGATGAAGCACCCTGTCTAAGCTGAAGCTGCCTGGACATACTGCATCTTACGTGGATAGTCCCATCATTTTTTATGCCGTGCTTAGCAGAAAAGCTCTGCTGCACTCTTGATGGCCTTAAGGTCCCCTGCTTACGCTGCCCTACATCACCATGTTGCGTAGAGCCATCCAGCGTATTTTTCATGCTTCTACAGGACCCCCTTCAAAGCTTTCAAATTTCTTCAAAATTTAGAACGCTTTGAATGAAGCATGAACCGCTCCTCGTAACTCGAAACGTTTCTGAATGGAGCGTTGAAACGGTCGATGCTGACTTTATGGCAGATTTATTGGGGACCGGTGTGACCTCTCTCGCCTATAAAAGGCTGAGGAGTTTAACCTGTTCTCCCTGCATTCCTTTTGCCATACCAGGATGATCGCAGGAGTCCGTCGGGTCGATCTGAGGAAGAAGAAGACCATGTTCTTCCAGCATGTAAGGAGCCGAAAAAGACGGTATCTTCGAGCAAGTATCATCTACAATGATGGATCATGGAAGGATGTCATAGCCTCCCTTTCTCGGGATAATCAGCAACTTTGTATGGCGGTTCTCCGGGAGAGAGGAAGGGTCGTTTTAGACCATGGCGCTTGCAAGTGGCGCCTTCTTCCGTTACCTCCGGTGACGAGAGTCAGACAGACTAGCTCTTTCCCGGCTTAAGCGGCGGTGGTCTGTAGGACAGCAGATTTACCCTGCTTTCCTTCTGTTGGAGGATGGATCTATGCCCATTTTTGTATCCTCCCGCCACTGATCATCTTCGTGGAAGAAGAGGAAGACCTTCACCAATGTGAGAACCTGTCAGAATAGCTTCTCGGTGCGATCTTCAGACGATGATGAGGAAGCCCTTTGTAGACGGGGTTTCCCTCAGATGTAATCATGAAAATGAAGAAAAATCCTTGTAGATTGGATTTCCCTCATATGTAATCATGACTTTAATCTTTAATAAAATCGTCTTGCTTCTTCATATGATCATCTTGCCATACTTTGCTGTGAAGTCTGAATATGTGTAGCTTCGACACGTCTGATTTTTTACGCCGACTCTGTTTAGAAAGAGTGCTAGGTCCTGTCCTGTGTTTTACGCATAACTAAAGATGCGTAGAAAGCCGTTGTAGCATTCGAGTTTTCGAACCGTCCTGCTATTTTAGGAGTGAGGAACCGCGTAGAATTCTGAACTGCTGCTTCTGATGAACAAAATTTCTTTGTTCAGACATCATCTTCAAGAATAATTTCTCAAAAATCCCTTGGAACAGGGTCGAGAAATGGCTGTCAAACTGAGTTGCCATCTTGATAGATGAAATATTCAAACTGGAGTCTGGATGAACTTCGAATCGACCCATGAAGAAGAGTAGTTTTTCAATATTGAACTCTGTATGCTTCGGGTACTTGGGATATCTTGAGGTCAAGAACGAGTATCTTCTGCGTGAACTCTTTGCAATTGACCACTTTTGAGGACCGTTCAGATGTACGCGTGATTTGGCCGACGTATCCTTCAGATGTGCGGGAAGTTGTGGAGCATGAAATCATTAGTCTGTAGCTTCTGAGCATAAACTAAACACCATCGAGTGTGAAATCATAGACTTGTAGTTCCTGAGCGTGAAGTCGTAGGTTTGTAGCCTCTCGAGCATAAAAGCTACTGAGCACAAAGGCATCTGGGCGTAAAACCCGACTTGTAGCCGTCGAACGTAAAGCCGTAGATTCGTAGCTGTCGAGCGTAGAAAGCTCCTTAGCGTAGAACTGTAGATTTGTAGCTTCTGAAAAGAATTTTTTTTTTGAGCGTGAAGTCGCGGATCTGTTGCTTCTGAGTGTAAACTAAGCGCCACCGAGCGTGAGATCATCGATTTGTTATCTACTGGCATGAAGTCGTAGGATTGTGGCCTCTCGAGCATAAAAGCTACTGAGCACAAAGGCATCCGGGCGTAAAACCATAGACTTATAGCTTGCGAGCGTGAAACCGTAGATCTGTTGCTGTCGAGCGTTGAAAGCTCCTTAGCGTAAGAGCTGCTGACCTGCTTTGCACGAAAACCTTTTCAAATTCGCTGACTGTCCTCCTTCTCTGAATAATAGGCCGACGTAGGACCCAATCATAACCGAATATTAATTAGGAGATTTGGTTCGGGGTCCAAGAAGTCCATCCGAACTCTATATATATCCCAAGTTTTCTGAGAGAAAAACTTTTCATCCGTCTTCTGCGAAAGAAAAAGCCTCCGACTGTTCGTGCTCTTCTCCGAGTCTTCTCTGAGTCTTCAAAGTTTCCAGTAATGGCCTCTAAGCAATCCTCCACCTCTAAGGGAAAGAAGATTGATTCCTCTTCTCGTTCTTCTGCCCAAGCAGGAGTGCCTCCGGTTGGACAGGGCGAACCCCATTCTTGGCTAAGCATCCCGCCGATGAGCAGTGCACCCGGCCTGATAGGTAGAGCTTTTGGGACGAATGAGAACGACTGAAAAATCCTTCGCACACGTTGAACGTGACCGCGCTACGTCGTCTTCTGTGCTGATAGCCTCTTTGAGGAAGATGATGCACGGAGACGTTTTATCTTTTTACGCCCATATTCCTAATGTGTCAGCGTAAAAACTCTATTTTTTTGCAATCGAGCGTAAAAGCTTTGACCGCCGAAAACTTGGTGTATACCATTAAAATTTGAGTTTTATGATTGTGGATGAAAATCCTGGCGTAATAACTCAATTTAATCAATCTGGCGTAAAGCACAGACCGTATACTGCCAACCTTGAATTTTACGTTTTTTAAGGAAATGGATTCCATCGTAAAGGCTCAAGTTTCACAGTCTCGACGTAGAGCACGGACTATTGTTTTTTCTTTTTTACGGATGCTGCAAGTCCCGAAATGTCTAGTTCGGAACTGACGTGTTTCTCCTGTGCTTTTTCAGTTAACTTGCATGAGTCTCCGCTGGCTGAAGTAATAGGCTCTGTCGCCGGGATGCTGCACTCCAACTATTTGGAGGATCTGTCACACGTGACATTTCCTATCTCCGGGCCCCAGTACCCCGAAGGAAGGAAAATTCTGATATCGGCTCAGGGCGAGCGAATGCTGCTGAGCAAGATCAACGGGGAGCCTTTGACGTATGTAGACGGGGACCAGTATATAAAGCCGTCCTTTCTTTTCGGGGACATGATTGATAGGCAGTCCCAGACGAAGCCAAAGAAAGAACTCTGGGTTTTCCCTGCCGGGAAGTTGGTCATGGGTCTGCCCAAGACGTCGAGAGATTATCCCATCTCGGCATTCTTCCATGCTACACATTTCAGGAAGATGTCGTGGACGCTGACTTTCGATCTTCACGGTAGGCCGGGGAAGATCTTCTACCAGAAAGGGTCTGGCCTATTTGTCAGCCGCCCTTCCGGTCATGTAACGTTGTTCAGGGGATTGTACTCGAGCAGTGTCCCTAGTGAAGACAGCTTGGTGCTCCAGCCGGTGCAATTGCCGACCTTTTGTAATAATTTTATGGGGCACAGAGGAGTATACCCCAAGGCGAATCCTCGATGTAACGGGTGGATGACCCTAACAAATCTTCGATGGGCTCGCTTAGTTGATTGGGCCCTTGTGTATTTTTGGATCGAGTTGGAGAACATCGGTCTGTTGGCAGCTGTGAGTGCCACCAGCGTTGGGTTACCTCCTAACCCTAACCTATTTTTGGCACTGATGGAGCGATACATTCTGCTCACCAGGACTTTCGCCACTTTGCTGGGGGAGTTGGGACTGGCCCTTCATGAGATGGCAGAGATCTCGAGACTGCCGATGGGGGATACTCCGTACGAAGAGCATGTTCCCACGAACCGGGAGTTGGAGGATTCAGACCCTCGGGTAGTTGAAGTGTATCAGGAGCTGATGTGCCACTACCTTGCTTGCACCGCCTTCTACGCTGAGCCTTCAGATTTGGCTCACACCAGTGAATGGACGTCCTACCTCTTTTTCACCGGGCTAGGGCTGCTCAGCCAGAGAAAGTCTTGGAAGTCAAGGATGAGCCTGTGAATCCTCTGAGCGTGCTGACTGCTCAGGAAGTCGACGATCTCCTGGAAGAAGCTAGGGCTCCGGATCAGATCCTCATCGAAGGGATAGGAAAATATCCTGCAGGTACTAAGGCCTACAATTATCTGAGGCATTGTCGCAGGGCTCTATACAAGGAAGCTCAACTGGATGGCTTTCTCTCTATATGGCTGCGCCGACTGGTAGTACCCGGCATCGTATCTGCGGATCGTATTCACCGCAATATCTTGTGGCCTACAGTGCGTCTAGTGTTTGGGGCGAGACTGGGCTTGCTCCCTGCCATGGTGTGCCGCATACAAGCTGGCCTGAGGGCGATGACTGAGGCGCTGCTTGCTGATGAAGCTCGACGTGAAAGCTTTCCCCGGGTGGAATTACCATACCTGTATTTGATGGGATGGTTAATTCTCCATAACCCCCGGGTGATGTCTCCCGGTTCCGGCAGTAGCTTGGGGGGGGGAAGTTTCTTGCTGAATTACAAGAAATCCTCTTGGAATGTGCTCACAGTTTTAGACTGTCGGCGGGTGCTGCATTACGGTCACAGCTGAAAGCTTTTTTGCAGTGTCCCCCTTGTTCATCGCAACCAATCGGGGACTAGGCTTGAGGACTCAGGTAGAGATAAGACCACTCTTTCTCCTGAAGCCTTCAATTGGTTGGTCTGCATTAGACCTTCCCACCTGTTGTATTGAAGTGAAGATCACTGCTTCTTCGAACCCTACCTGCCTAGTCGGTTTGCCAGGCAGTTTGGGTATGATCAGTTGCATATGGGCAACGCCGTCACCAGCTTCAGGTCCAGAGGTGGACTCATCGATGGAGCAAGGGGATGGCGATATTTTATCATGGGTTGCACCGGGGCAATTTTTATTGTGCCATTCGTCACACCTTCCACGGAGCTGCGCATCCGGCACTCGTATGCCCAGTTCTTTGTGGCAACGAACACCTTCCATCGCGATTTTGATATTGGTAGAAGTTTTAGGGTGCCCTCTTCCAAGCCTGGAGGAAGGGTTGAAGTCCCCTCGATTTCTTCTAACGAGGGTGACGAGTCCGCTACTCCGGATGAGCCTCTCGTATCGGTACCGAGGGGTAAAATACCTCCGCCTGCAGGGGCGTTGGTAGTCTCTGGGAAACAAAGGGCGTCCGCTCTGAAGGAGGCTTCCCCTTGTAAGAGGACGAAGAGGACGATTATTCATCCTCTCCAGATTCCTGGTATTGAGGCTCCTGGAAGTGAGCCTGCTTCTCCCTATGTCGGGGATGATTCTATGATTGGGGGTTCCTCGCCTTTTAGTGAGGAACCTTCTACAGTTTTGGCCGGTGGCGTCGGAGAATCTCAGCTGGAGGCTGCTACCGCTGCTACTGCTTCAGGTAGTGGAACGAAGTCGCCTTCGAGGCTGGTTATAAGACTCCATATACCTTTGTCCGGATCAGCATTGGAAGAGGCCCCTGCCGTGCCCGTTAGCGCTTCTGACGAGATTCCAGTTGACGAGCCTCAAGTGGATCTTGGCGAAGACCTGGAAGAGTATTTGCCAGTGTCAGTTAGCAGGCCCTTGTCTCCAGGTATGACAGCTTGGCTAGCATCACTGTCGTCTTTTCGTGCCACTTCTTTAGGAAAATTAATATCGTGTGGACATTAACTTCCTCTTTTCTTCTTCTCAGGGGATGACCTCTTCGGGGAGGGCAATGCACATGCGTCCTTCGGTTCCATGCCAGGTCCTGGCGTTGATACGGAGGTGCCTGGTTTTGAAGGGGAAACATCTTCGGGTGCCGGCTCGCTTGCCGATGAGGCTTCGATACCTCAAGAGGACGACCCTGTCGTTGCGACAATGCCTCCTTCGAGTATGCGGGTTGGCGTTTCCTCTTTTGTCGCACCCCCTGTTGAGACGAGGACTTTGGCCACGTCGATTACGGTTGTCTCTGGAGCGAGGTTCGACAATATTGCAGCCACTCCTAGCGTGCATTCGGGCCTAGCTGCGCTGACCGAGCAGTATACCAGTATCTTCTACAACACTTTGAAAACGCTAATATCAATGGTGTTGGAGAATAATCTGAACTTTGCGCGCCTGAAGAAGTCCTCTCGGTTTTTGATAGAGGCGATCAGGGACCTTGGCGATACTGGTTTAGGCGGAGGTAGTTAATGGTTTGGAGCAACCCATTAACGAATACTCGCAACTATCCCAAGATAGTATTGACGATTTGGTCCAGGATGAATACGACTCGCTGACTGCAAGGCTGGGAGAGTTGGAAGCTCTGAGCAGGTCCCTCGAGATACGGCAGCAGAAGATGAGCGACGAGCACACCCTCTTAGAGTGTGTTGTTCCCCAGTTGGCCAAGAGTAAAGCTGAACATGAGAAAAATGAAGCGAGGGTCCGTAAGTTGGAGGCTGAGCTCGCTTTAGAGAATGAGTGGTCTCGTGCTTCAGCCGTCGATGTGCATGTGTTACAGAGCCAGATGGAAGAAGCTCAACAGAACTTGGCATATGCGAGTGCCATGCACGCCGATCTTACACATTCTCTGTCTGATTTATCCGGTTTGAATGATGAGGAGACGAGATGGGAGCGAGCTCGAGCTGCCGTTTTGGACTCCAGGAATGCGAAGATGGCCAGACTGGCACAGCAGATTCGTGATTTGACCGCTCCCCCTTCATGATGTACTTTTGCTTTTGCTTTTTAATGTACTTCCGCTCTTTTTCTTTGGGGAATAATAAAGAGGCTTTTCATCTGACTTTGTGGACCCGTTATTTCGAAATGTAAATGACGGGTTTGGGTGAGAGTAATATCAGAGGTAGTATGGACGTGATAGTCTCTCGGTAAACCCTTTTTTAGCAGGGCGTATCTATTCAGAGGTCATATGGACATGATAGAGTACGACCCAACTAGTTTTATTTTGGAAGTAATTTTGTCAGAATAAGATTTTCGCCTTTATTCCACTTGAGCAGAGGAGTTTAAGCATAGTACCTTTATAGGAATTTGCCATTGATAGGAGCCATTAGTAGGTCTCCATTAGGCTGGACTAACCTGTAAGCGCCGTTTGAGAACGTTGTCTCGATCACGTAGGGGCCTTCCCATTTGGGCTGAAATTTGCCCTTGCTTTTATGAGTGAGAATCATTGGCCTTCTTACAGCTAAGACTAGCTCGCCAACTTTGAACACTCTTTTCTTTACTTTTTGATTAAAAGCTCTAGAAATGCGCGCGTGGTAGAACGCGATGCTCTGTTGAGCTTGAAGGCATTTCTCGTCTAATCCTTCTAGCTCTTGAAGCCTTAAAAGGTCATTCTTTTCCCGAGTTAACTCATTGGCGACTGCTATCCTGATTGACGGGATTTGGATTTCGATGGGAAGAACTGCTTCGCTCCCGTAGACCAGTGAGAACGGGGTACAACCTGTCGGTGCTCGGACCGTTGTGCGGTATACCCAGAGATATTCTCCCAGCTTCTCGTTCCAATCTCTTTTGTTCGAAGAGACGAACTTCTTCGAGAGTTTGATAATGGTTTTGTTGAAGGCTTCGGCCAAACCATTAGCAGCTGGATAATACGCCGTAGAGGCGACATTTTGTATCCGATTTTTATCGCAAAATCGATGAAATGCTTGGCTGATGAACTGAGGCCCATTGTCATGGATTATCCTTCGAGGAATCCTAAAGCGATAAATGACGTGATGCTTGATGAAGCTGATCACATTGGATGTTTTTACCTCAGCGAGAGGGATCGCCTCTGCCCATTTGGAGAAGTAATCCGTGATGGCCAGTATGAACTGGTGACCTCTGGAAGAAGACGGGTGAATAGGACCAATGATGTCCATACCCCATGCTTCGAAAGGCCAGGATACAACCGTAGGATGTAGATGTTCAAACGGCTGGTGTATGAAGTCTGCATGGACCTGACAGACCTTGCATCGTTTGGCATACTGGATTGCGTCCGCGATCATAGTGGGCCAGTAATAGCCCATTCTCCTGATACGATCCTGTAGCTTAGGATCGGGTTGATGCGCCCCACATACGCCATCATAAGCTTCACGGACGATCTGTTGTGCTTCGTCATTAGAGAGACATCTCAATAGCAGTCCGTCGTAGGTCCGGCGATATAGGCATTGTGAAGATGCATCGAAGTAGAAGCGTAACGATTGTCTTTTGACGGATGCAGCTTCTTTAGGGTCCTCTGGCAAGATTTCGTATGCCACAAAATCTATAAAGGGACTTCTCCAATCTCTCGTAGGAGGATCGATGTTCACAGCGTAACTGCGTTCGATGTGAGCATTGTTCTTCACGCAAAATAGATCTCTGTTAAGAAGGATTATCGAATTCTGCCTTCTTATAGGAGTAGCTAAATCTGCAGCTAGACTGGCTAGGGCATCGACTTCCAGATTCTGAGATCGAGGTACATGCTCTAGGAAGAATCCCTTGAATGTCACGGCTATCTCGACCGTTGCTTGGTGATAGGGGACGAGGTCTGGATTTCGGACTTCATATATTCCCCTGACTTGATTGACGATAAGCAGAGAATCACCAAAAGCTTCCAGAGATTCGACCCCCAACTTTTTAGCGACTTGGAGGCCGATTAGTAGAGCGTTGTACTCCGCCACATTATTGGAACATGGCTCGTTAAGAGAGTATGCTCGATAGACGACGAGTTTATTGGGAGTAACCAGGACAATTCCTACCCCTGAAACCACGTTTCCTTTGGGACCAGTCCTGGAGGCGTAGTCGAAGAACAGTTGCTATGCGTCACTTTCCATTGTGGAACTACATTCTGCAACTTCGTCGGGAATGTCCTCGTATAATTTGGAGGCCTCCGGGATCGGATGAGAAGCTAGGAAGTCAGCCAATGCTTGGCCTTTGATGGACTTCTGAGGGACGTACACCATGTTATATGGTGTCAATAACATTGTCCAAGTCACGAGTCGGGAGTTAAGAACACTTGGCTTGCTCATCAGTACCCAAAAAGGATTGATCTTGGAGATGATGTGAATAGTCTGGCAGGTGACATAGTGCCGCATCTTTTGGATAGCGAACATCAGAGCCAAATATTCTTTTTCCACCGAATTGTATCGGTGCTCAGCTCCGATCATCATTCTACTTAGATAGTAGATAGCCTGTTCATGTCCCGCATCGTTCTTCTGCACGAGAAGAGCTCCCAGAGAATGGTCTATCGCTCGAACGTACAGGAAGAATTATCTTCCTACGACGGGAGGCACCAGTACTGGCGGACTAGTGAGGTAGCGCTTGATATCCCCGAACGCTTGCTGACAGGCTTCGTCCCGTATGAAGGATACACCTTTCTTCATGAGGCGAGAAAAGGCTGGCATCTTCCAGAGAGGTTGGATATGAATCTCCGGATATAGGCCAGACGACCTTGAAATCCCCTAAGTTCCCTCAGATTACGGGGTGGTCGTATTTCCAAGATGGGCTTGACTTTATCAGGGTCCACTTGAATGCCTTTGGCGGTAATGACGAATCCCAGAAATTTACCACTAGATACACCCAGAAAGGACTTTGTAGGATTCATTTTCAGTTGATGTTGGCACATCAGCTCAAATACCGTCTTTAAGTCTTGGATGTGATTGACCCTGAGGCGGCTTTTGACAGCTATATCGTCTATGTAACATTCCACTGTCTTGCGTAAATGCTTGTGGTATATGTTACTCATAGCCCGTTGGTAAGTAGCTCCGGCGTTCTTCAACCCGAAGGGCATGACCGTATAGCAATATACCCCCAGTGGTGTCCGAAAGGCAGTATGCTTCTCGTCTTCGGGATGCATCTTGATTTAATTGTATCCTGAGAATCCGTCCATGAAAGACATACTTTCGAAACCGCAGGTATTGTCGATTATAACATCTGTGATGGGAAGAGGAAACTCATCCTTGGGGCAGGCTGCGTTCAGATCTCGGTAATCGATGTAGACTCGTACTTTCTTATTCTTTTTCATGACCGGGACAACATTGGTGACCCAGTCGGGATATTGTTCCTCCCGGATGAAACCGCAGGCTATCAACTTCTTGACTTCAGCTTCAATGGCGTCCGTCATATCCGGGCGTAACCGACATTGGTGCTGCTTTACAGGCTTTGAATCAGGCAATATGTTGAGTTTATGAGTAGCCACCTTTGGATCAAGTCCTGGCATATCCTCATAATTCCACGCAAAGACGTCGATGTATTCTCTTATCAGTTGAATGACTTCTTCCCTTTCAGCTGGGGAAAGATTGTTACTGATAAATATCGGGTTTGGTGAAAGTTCATCCCCAACATCAATCTGGATAACTTCATCTTTGTTGGGAGGTTCTCTCTGCTCGAAGCAAAATTCCTACTGTGTATCCATTTGCTGAGCCCAAGCGTCATTCTCGAATAGTTTGGATTCTTGTTCGTCTGATTCGAAGGGATCCGTCACTACCATATTTACTGGTAATGTTTGCTCGAGAGCACGAGATGAGTTGGAGGGCGATGAGCCATTTTGAAAAGGGGAAAAGGTGTCCTCATCTGACTTGGAAGTCGTAAGGGAGGTGGCATACCCTAACCCGAAACGAGTTTGTTGATAGTGGGGATTGCCGTGCGGCGGTATTCGTCGGCCTTTCCCATAGTTGAGACTTGGCTTCAGTTTCAAGTCATAACCCATATTTTGCATGATCTTTAAGGCTTACGGGCTGTACCTGTGAACTTATATTTCACCAGCATCGTCATTGAAGGAATCTTCTCATATAGTCGATTCGTTGCGCGTTCGGCCGAAGACTATTGAATGCTGACTGCTGCGGGCTGGCAGAATAATGAAGATAGAGTCCTCATGTGGTCCATATGTCATGACGACATTGGATGATGACGCTACTTCCCATATGTACGGATGATAGGAATCTATAGTTTCCAAGAATTTTTGGGCTATAGGTTCTATATCGTCATGGGGAGAGGATTCCGGATTTGGAATCTGAGCGTCGATATACTAGAAAAAAGGATGTTTATTATCATCTGGAACTCCATTCCTAGTTGCATTTACATCAGCCGGCTGCTTGTTGCGCCGAAGGTTGATGACCAAGGGTGGAGGCTTCTGGTTCAAAGTGATCACTAGAGGATCACCCCCTTTTTCTGACCTGGTTTTGTTCAGGTGGATAGCCATAGGCTCCATGGCTTTTGGACGAGTAGTTCGCCCTTTCACTCTGATTTACAGTGGTCGTTCGGCAGAGGGTCCTTCAGGCTCCCGGTGGGATTCCTTCTCTGCTTGGGCTGACACCTCCTTCGCGTAGTATTGAGAGTACAACATGACATCGGAATAGTATGATTCTATTCCTTTGAATGGATTTAGGTCAGTAACCTCCGTTTGTACTGTCCCTTGGGCGTCTACATATTTAAAGCATTGATGTAGAGTTGAAGGAACGATGTTGTGGTCGGGGATCCACGGTCTACCCAGCAAAATGTTGTAGGATACCTCCGAATCGATGACATAGCATGTAGCCACCGATCTGAGGTTGCCAATCTGGATCCTCAGGCGAATTTTCCCCAGCGGCTTACTTCTTCCGGCATTGAAACCCACGATCGTAGTGGTGGTGTAAGCCAATTCGCTTGTAGGAATCCTCAGCGGTCTGAGCAGACTATGAGGAATGATGCTGATTGATGATCCCAGATCTATGTGGATCCGGTCGACCTCCATGGAACCGATGTATCCGGTGTAATAGAGGGGTCTGTCATGCCTGTTATGTTTTAACAGCATGTCATCTTGTGTGAAAGTGATGTTCGATATCACCTTTATCACACTGTGGCATTGAGGACACGCCACTGGTTCCTCGTCAGGGGACTTGAGCTGGGTCAAGTATGCTTCCGCCTGTATCAGTGCTTCATTCAGGGCTAAACGAGTGTCTTGGGAGAGCCTGAGTAGCTCAAAGACGGACAACCTGGCTGGTGTATTAGCCAGTTGGGCCAGGATGTCAAAGTTGTATGGCTTCTCTAAACCTTTGTTTTGAATGTTTTTTACAGGTTTATCGAAGCGTACTTCTTTCTGCTTCCCCTTGTCCGCCGAAGTCGGTCTTGCAGGATCGGCCTGTGGTATGGCAGGTTCTGTAGCTGAAGCGTCTGCTGGTGCATCTTCCGGACTTGCTCCGTAGTCCTTGAGGTAAGCTTTCCCTGAACGGGTCGCAGCCAAAGCCTCATCTTCGTCTGATGGCGAAGAAGTTGCAACCATATGGCATGGTTTGGAGTTCTTCCTAGACTTAGCCTTAGCAGCATTAGTCTCTTTTTCGAGTTTCGATACTAAATCCGGATGAACCCACATGATCTCGCCCCGCCGGGTGGTTAAGGGTACCAGGTTATGATTTTGACCCCTAGCCGGGGGAAGATTGACGATGTTCATTGTTGTCCAAAAAATAGGTGTCACACCGTCCGGGACTTCCTGGGGAGGCAGATTGCCAAATTGCACGGAGATTATATTGGCTGTGACCGTCTTCTCGGTGTTATGCAGAGTGATGGCTTTAGCATCGATCAGCCCCTGGATCTTCCTTTTCAGTATGTAACATGCCTTGGTCGGGTGGTGTACGTATCTGTGGAAGATACAGTACTTGGGGTTGTTGGCACTGCCGGCTTCACTGGGCCGCTTCTCCTCCGGAAGGGTGATCTTGCCACTCTTGACGAGACACTCGAATATACTCGGAATATCGTCGTCGTCGTCGAAAGAGTATACTTCGACGGGCCTAGAAGTCCCAGGTTTCGTCTGCGTGGTTGCCGCAGTCTTTTGTCTGGACGTATTGATTGCCAGAGCTTCTTTTCCTTTGGAACTGCGAGGATGGTCGCCGTTGGGGGATGAACTTTTGCCTCTATCGGAGGTAGAGATCATAATGCCATTGTCGCGTGCCTTGCGACTGTTGTCATCGGTGGCCACTGCTGAGATGATGAACGAGGGCCAGTCGTGGAACTGATATGGTCCTGTGAACACCGAGACCACGGGAAGGAGGTTCTTCCTGCAAATATCCACCAACGCAGAGTCTGGAACTCCTGGAGGCATCTGTAGCGTGGCTTGACGAAAACGTTCGATGAAGTTACGAACGTCCTCCTTTTCCCTCTGCTTGACTTCGATGAGAGAGGACATAGACATGTCCATTCCTCCCTCTTAGAATCGTGTGAAGAATAAAGCCTTGAAGTCTTCGAAGAAAGTAATGTAGTTGTCCGCCAGGCTGCGGTACCACTGGTAAGCCACTCCTGAGAGACAACCCTTGAACACCCGAGTGAGTAGGGCGTCATTCCCTTGTAGCAACACCGCCATCATACTGAAATAGTTTATGTACTGACTTGGCGATATTTTCCCCTCGAACAGAGCCATAGTCTAAGGTTTGTACCTTGGAGGGAAAGGGACCTCTTCCCAGATAGCCGGGTAAGGCTGGTTGATTCCCAACTTCTTGAGCTGATCTTTGTGCTTCAAGGCATCGAATTGGGCTCTCACTCCCGTACTGCTTGCATCAGATTTTCAGCCAGTAGCGAGACCACGGATTGGTGCGGAGTCGGTTGTATCGTGATTCCCGCAGGAGGTAATGCAATCTCCGAGTGAGGAAGTGGAGGACCAGCTGACTCTTGATCTAGAGCAGGTTCTTGGACCGTGTTGGATGGTAGCAAGTCCACCCCCACATGTATCTGTGCTGGAGGGACTGATGTTCGAGCCATAGCAGCCGCCTGTTGAGTTAGCATCATCTGGTGCATGTTCTCCATCATGGATTACATTTGTTTCAGAGACGTCTCCAGTGTAGTGATGCGCTGTTCCTCGCTTCCTGATGGCGAAGCTTCCTCTTGTTCATCTCCAATGGCGTATACTCCTATTTCCCTGGGCATCGTTGAAGGATGTGTATAGGTCGCTGCAGAAGTCGACTCTATACTCTCAGTATTTGATTCGGGAGAATGGCGACCCCCAGCGTCAGAATCAGAGGAGTATGAAGTCAGTTGTTGTGACCTCGAACGAGTGTTCTGGAATACCCCGTCTTCAGTGTCTCTGAGGAGCATGTTGAATCTCCTTCGGCTCGGAGTTCCAGAGGACGGACATCTTGAGCCTGAGCTTCCTCCAGGTATATGTGAAGCCATGTTCACAGATGCATGCGTGGGATCTTCTTCTAGGAAAGATGGATAGTAGCTCAGTCGGTCAAAAACTGGCCGTTTTGCTTTAGAACAGCAGCAATTAATTACAATTTTGTGACCATCACAACAGTGTTCGCTAGGAGGCGTAATAGCCATGCTGGAAGATTCCTTCTCCTTGCGTCTCTGGATTAGATATTTGCACAGGTCAGGAGAAGTTGCAGAAGAAGAAGATGATGGCTTGTTTCTCCTGTTCCCATTGGTAGGCGTGCGGATGATGGGGATCCTAGTCTTCCTTGTGCCACTCGTATACAACAGATTGGCCATCTGGGTGGCGGATAATCTCCGAGGAGCGCGTCTTTCCGTCAATCGAGCCTTCTGTACGCTTAGGGACTTTGCCTGGCGTAATTTTGAGCTTCGCTCTGGTTGGCATAAGGCTGAGGATGTCCCCAGGCGGCCATCAGCTTCTCGTATAATTTGGAGGGCGGGTAGATTGTTCCCTTGCTGGCGTGAATGCCGAGAAGTTAAGTAGCTCGCCGCTTGCTTTCTCTTACGGAGATCACGGGTGTCATCTGGTTCCCCATCGAGGTCAGATGTTGTCTTACGCGCGAAGCGTGTTTTGTAATTCCGATTTGGAGCTGAGGCATCATCAGAAGTTTTGTCTATTCCGCCACGGACGGGAGACTGGTTTCTACGCGTAGAGCGCAGTGGATACCTCTGGGTTAGCGCTGAGGCTTTGCCCGAAGTTTTGTCTGTACCGCGCATAGCGGGAGACTGGTTTCTACGCGTAGAGTGCAGTGGATACTTCTGGGTTAGCGCTGAGGCTTTGCCCGAAGTTTTGTTTGTACCGCGCGTAGCGGGAGACTGGTTTCTACGCGTAGAGCGCAGTGGATACTTCTGGGTTAGCGCTGAGGCTTTGCCCAAAGTTTTGTCTGTACCGCGCGTAGCGGGAGACTGAAATTTACGTGCAGGGTACGGAGGGAGCAATGCTACAACCTCATTGGTCGGAGAGATCAGAGAGATCGGAGAGTCCACAGGAATGGTAGAGGATGTCTTGGGCATCCAGACATTGCGCAGCTTCCTGTTGTTTTGTACAGAGAGAGAGTGAGAGCTACCCCCCGTCCGAAGCATGTCTTCATAGGCAGACTGGTCGAACTGGACGACCAGTGTCTTCTTCATGGATCCCACGGATATCGTATCATATTGAGCAATCGCTTCCTCATAAGAAGAGAAAGATGTCCCCAGCAGAGTCGTCATCTTGTTTGTGGTATTTAAATGAAAGAACGAAATGTATATAATACGAGGTTTGTACGAAACCCGCCTTCTTTGGTTTACAAACAAACTTGTACAATTTGATCCTATACAAGGATGTGGGAGTACAATTTATTTAATCTGGGTAGATGATTGCTATAGGTGTCTGATCTGCACTCGATCACTTTAGCCCTTGGACTACACGATGGTGAAGAAGTGCCTTGGAAGACGGAAAGCAGCTTCGTAGGTGGCGAAAGAGGATGGATGCACGATGCCAATGTCGTCGATCGCTACTCTTTGCCTGAGCTCTGGATGCTTCTCTCTCTCTCTCTAAGACTCTTGATCTCTCCTCAATCTCCAATGTTTTGACCCGTGGTTCGATCTTCTTTCAAAGCTTCGACCTTGCTCGATTTTTAAAGTCTCGACCTCGTCCGATCTTTAAAATCTCTCCCTCTTTTCCTCTGTTGATAGAGGTCTCTATTTATAGAGTTTTGGTGACAGTGACCACTCAATCGATGTGGAAACCGAGTAGTAGAAAGTACAGCACCCTTTTACACAACGTTTAAAATAACCAAAGCCTGCGTATAGATGATCTTTTGAATGAGCGTGTGACGCGGGTCCAACTAAGGGACAAAATGCGTATAATCGCTACGAAGATCACGGCGTAGAAGCCACGTAGGTAGGTATCCCTCGTGTAGAAGAGGTTGGCATAGCAGCCAATGTTTGTCACCATGGCGTAGAAGCCAAGTAGGCATAGAAGCCGAGTAGGCGTAGAAGCCTGATGGCATAGAAGTCGAATAAGCACAGAAGGCCGAATGAGCATAGAAGCTGAACGAGCATAGAAGCTGAGGAGGCGTAGAAGCCGAGCGGACACAGAAGCTGAATGGGCGTAGAAGCTGCTGCGTAACGTGCCAGAGTGGTCGTAGAGGCCGATCAGTCACAAAAGCTGAATGGGCGTAGAAGCCGCGGTGATGTGGACGTCTTTAGCCGAAATCACGGCTCTTGGAGATATAATCAAATCTTTCACATTAAATACAGAGATCCGCCATCATCATTAATTACAGAGACGTGTTCCGAGGGCCTGCCACCGTTCTGAGCATTAGGTGTAGAGACGTGCCTCGAGCCTGTACGAAGAGCAGCTTTTGATGTGGCAGTCTGTTTGTCTTCCGCGGAGCGTAAAATAGTTCGCGTTTGCCTGTGTAAAATAAGGCAGCGTATCCCCTTGTATGCGTAAAAGCAGTCTCCGCTGAGGGGATGTCAGTAAACGACGGTTCGGTGATATTTAATTAAATCCTCTGTATTAAATGCAGAGATCCGCCATCATACTGTGGGACGCGTCCCGAGTGGTCTGCCATCTTTCCAGCCGTCGTTTGGGTAGCCGTGCAGCACTTTTTGTCAAGAGTCAGATGTCAGGTTTACTGCGTGACTTGACAGGTTCATTTCGGGGAAGACGAAGCGTTCCTCGTATGCTTTAACACTGCTATGAAAGCAGATGAGTTTTACGCCATGGAGGCGATGAAGCACCCCGTCTAAGCTGAAGCTGCCTGGACATACTGCATCTTACGCGGATGGTCCCATCATTTTTTATGCCGTGCTTAGCAAAAAAGCTCCGCTGCACTCTTGATGGCCTTGAGGTCCCCTACTTACGCTGCCCTGCATCACCATGTTGCGTCGAGCCATCCAGCGTATTTTTCATGCTTCTACAACCCACTGCTACACAATCTCTGCAAACACTTGCACTGATGATTGAAACCACTTATCCTCACACCACTCACAACCACAACTGATAACTCATAACACAAATAACCAAACTTCCCTCATCACCCGACACCTTACAAAACCCTCATAAGACCTCTTGTTGTTAAATGATCGCAGGCATTGCTTGATGCCAATTCCCCTTTTCATTTGCTGCTGTTGTTGCTCTGTCCCTACTACCTTAAACTCAACTTCTTATCAAACTGCCACACCCGATCCTAATACCAGAAACACAAGAGTGTATTATACATTGCTACTCCTAATACTACTTGTTGAACTGACACCCTCTCACCTAACACACTTTGAAGTATCAGTCCAACATATGCAACCCCTCTAGACCTACTGATACATCCCAGTATCAGTTACTTCACTGATCACTCACCTTCAATACAATATTACAACCCAACCAACTCGAGTCCAACCACCCGGCTGCTACTCATCCCTACACCACAATGTGACCAACACACCAATATTCACACTCAAAGAATAAGACACACACACACACACACACATACACACACACACACACATCTGAACACAGTGCACGTCCATATCTGGTCACAGTGTATTCCCCCCTCTACATGAACACACATCTAGTTTAAATATCTATATATAATTATATATCAATGTATAATATAAAGATACACACAAGTGTATATATATATATATATATACACACACACACACACACACAATGGTGTACTAAATGCATAAATTCTACACTAAAGGCTATTTCACCAAACACATAGAGTGCACAATATGGATACTTATGATACGCATCCCCATAAAGTACCTAATCTTTCAATTCTCTATGATGATCATACACACATATCAATTACATATAATAATAGCTATTATAACTAGTTACAATAGGAATTAAAGAGAATTTTACAAGCCCCCAAAATGAGCTCCGTATCTCACCGTATCGTGATACGGTCTGATCATATCGAATTATGGACACGTAGCTAATATCCGAACCCCGATCTAAGTCTAATATGATAAATTAGTGTCATAACACACACTTGATGTGTCAATCTCATAATTTTCTCAAAATGGACACAAATCACATTAGCCTAGAACTTCTTTCTATAGGTGGCCCAATGCCAGTGGAGGGTTCCTAATGGTCAAATACATGATTTGAAACCTACAATGAAGGTGAATTCTAAATTATACCTATTGGGAGATGGATTTCAAATAAATTGTTCCCACGGATACGATTTGGACACAATCTTCTTGCCAAAGCTACTTCTCCTAGTGCTCTTTGCAATTCCAAGCTCCAATGCTCCTTGAGTGATGAGAATGAGAGGAAATGTGAATGAATTGAGAAGGATTGATAGAGGGACAAAGTGAATTGGGGATCTAGGAATTTGGAGATCTAGAAATGAGTGTAAATGAAGAGGAGAGTGAGAGATTAGCCCCTCTATAGTGGCCGATCCCTTTCCCATCTCAAAGTCACCACCGAATGTCTATGTTGACCCTACATGAAGAATTATGAAAAATAATTAAGGAAGGGCTATTTGGGAAGTTTCTACACTAATGCAAATTAGTCTAATCCTCTTAATTAATAAGAGGCAACTGATCTAATGGGCCTAGTCCATGTTGTGCTCACTAGTTATCATGACAAGTCTTATTGGGTTCACTAGTGTCAAGTCTAAATAATATGCTAGTCCACTACTATAAATAAATAATACAAAGCACCAAATAATTATATAGCACACTAAGAAATATTTAATTCCTAAAAATAAAATAATTATGCCAAATTACTAAGTTACCCCTATTTGGAAAAGTGAGGGTGACAATATACACATTACCTAGATATTACCTTATTACCTTGTCCAAATACTTACCTAGACCAATACCTAGTCTAGGTTTCTCTTATATCTGAGATACTATAATTGACACTTACCTATACATTCTAGGATACACTATTGCACATATCTTATTAAAGACACTATGTATGTATCCATACTAACTCTAACACATGCACATTACCTCTTAACTGATATGCATTTCATATATATAATTAGACCTTTATATCAAAACCTAAACTCTTTTAGCTATAGGAACACCTATTCACTGCTCTATAATGTCAAGGTTCTGACACTATAATGTTGTTGTACACTCAAAACTCATTGATACACTACTTAGGAAACCCTCTCTACTCCCAGGTACACACACACTAAAGTATTTTAAACATGATATTATACCTCTACCCAATGTCCATTATCCAAGTATCTCAATCCAACTCAAAACATATAATAACTTAGCTATTATAGTATCCTAATTTACCTTAAGTTGAAACTCTATCATTACCTTAATCTTTTCAAGGTACCCCTAATACTAGTCCTCTAATACCCACATACAACTAGGTATGATACTCAATCTAAGTGAACTACCTATTCACTAATACCCGACACTCACATACTTTATTTTACAACTTCACCACTCTCAGGCTAAAACCCAAAAAATCCACACACACTAGCTCCCACACATTATCCTCACTGCACTCATACTCTAACTTGCACATGTGTGCACTTATCCTGTGTCCAAGCCCATGCCCACGTCCTTAAACCTGATACCAACTCCTCTACTGCTACAACTTGATACTCAATTACACCCTTACTTTTGAGCACAACCTACACCATCACTACCAACATCATCACCAATCCATCACTCCCACTCTACTGCTACTATTGCTGCTATATCTACTTGTTGTTACTGTGCTTGTTGCTTGTCACTACCACATTGCTAGATGAGAATATTTTGGTTATTTAGTATAATTATTATTGAGTAATAAATATCTATTTATATGGTGCTATTTATTTAAATTGTGCTTGTGCTATTTAATTATTTGTTAGTGGGCTAGCCTATGTTTATTTGGCCTTGACACTAGTGGACCCAAATTAGTTAGTCATGACAACATTTTGAGCCCAACATGAGACCAAGCCCATTAGACCATCTTCCTTAGTTAATTAAGGAGATTAGTTTAATTTGTATTAGTTTAGAGCATTTTCAATATAGTCCTTCTTAATTATTCTTCATAATTAGATAGAGAGGGGCACCTTTGACATTTGTTGTTGCTTGGAGAAGAAGGAAGGGGGGCCGGCCATATGTGGCATTCCCATTCTCTCTCTTCTTTATTAGTTTATTTCAATTAGATCCCCAATTATGTTCTTCCCAAAATTGACTCATACCTCCACAAATTCAACCCAAATCACTACCATCCCCTCTCAATTTTATCATCTAAGAAGCATTGGAGCTTGGATTGCATGGACCACTTGAAGAAAGAGGAATTGGCAAGGAGATCGTGTCCTAATTGTGTCCATTGAGCATTTTATTAGGAATCCATCTTCCAATAGTTAATTCTAAATCCACTCCTTAAATTAGGCTCTAATTCATGCATTTAACCATTAGAAATCATTCATTAGCTTATGGCTACCCATAGGATCAAGAATTAGGTCCATATGACTTGTATTATGGAAGTTACATGGTAATTTATGTCCAATTAGAGGAAATTACGAGATTGACACATCAATTATGTGTCATAAGACCAGTTAGATCTAACTAGACTTAGGTCAGGGTTGTAGGACTAGGCTTTATATATTTAGTATTGATATATTTGATTTTTGATACGATGGTTTCACATATTGGTATACGCGGATCTTGGTCATGAGATGTTATTGTCGTTGTTACTCAGTGATCGCCGTGTCATATTTCCCGATTACAGTAATATCGTAGTGATTATATAGACCATGATCATAGTGCATGATATTATAGATCGTGCAGTGTGATATACATGTTATAGCGTGTCATGATTTGGATTCCTGTACTAGTCGGGGGTTGGGAAAGTATTAGTGGATATGTGATCATACCTTATAGCCCGTAATTTAGTATAGCCCATGATAGATAGCAGATCATGTCACTCACGCGTGATCACACTAGATCACCTTTTATATATAGCCTGTGTTAGGCCCAAGGCGATCATATTATCTTACTAATATTTCAAGGCACATTTATATGTATTGTTTTCTCTATTCCAGTTCATTATATTATTGTTCCTCACTATATTGTTCTCAGTTCTTGCCATTATTTATCGTGATGCTCTTTCACGTGATACATGCTAATTCAGTTACTTCCATCATTTATTTTTATTGCTATCACTATTTCATAGTTTCTGTCAATTATTGGAACTGCTATTTGAGTTGTACTTTACTCTAATCCTGACTGAATATATTTTTTAGATGATTCATTAGAGGATTGGTGTCCTATTCACTATGGACCACATGATGGTGAGCCAGTTGAGTTATCACCCGTATAGCCGGTTGAGTTAGTTTCAGCTGTTGATGAGGCATAGTTAGTTTATTCTTTATTATATATGTCAATTAGACTTTGGTATTGTATTATTATTTGATGTCTTATGATAAGATCAGACTTGGACTTGTGATGTATTTGTGACTTATTTTCTTTCCTTCTATTTTATATCATGCCTTATCATCCTCTAGTTTGTTATTGTCATTGAGTAAAGTTTACCATTGCCATATTATCTTTTTGTCTTATATTTGGAGTTGAGATAGCATGACCTGTACCTTATATATATTGTGTGAGATGTATAAATAGTATTATTGACCTTGACAATATTCTACTGTCGATGTTGCAGCGTAGGCTGGATGTACCCACATATTTATGCCCTTACACCGGGTGTGGGTGGTGATACGTTTTTGTGGTGGCCCATGCAGGTCTCTGGCTTCAAAACTAGTACGATGTCAAGGTAGTAGTAGTCAGACTTAGAGTATTACTAGAAGTTTACTATAGGATATATGACTAAGGATATATGATGAGAGGATACTCAATCACTACTAGAAAATATATCTATCTATTGATATTGCTATGTTTATCATTCAGAATAATTATTTCTTGGGATATTACTGTCCTTCCTTGATGCTATCGTATTTTGCGCAATAGTGATTTCTTTGAATTTGTCTTCAGGATGCCTCAGAAGACTCGATCGCAGCGCTTTGGAGCAGTTTCAATGAGGTCTGTTACTTCGTCACCTTAGAGAGAGCCGACAATGACTATTTCGTCTTCTTTAGCTCAGAGGATTGCTTCACCAGTCCATGTGGGCATTTTAGCTGCAGCTTTTGGGGGCGCTCGACCACTAGTTCTGAGGACTGTTCCATCAGCCAGGGAGGATATCCCACCACCACCACCCATGCCAACAGACGGGACACAAATGTTTACTATGTTCCAGGAGATGATTGCGGCACAGAAGATACAAATGAATGCTCTACGTCAAGGCATTGAGAGTGCTCACCAACTAGCATTAGCCACTGTGGAGAGGGTAGCACTTGTTCAGCCACAGATTGTACCCTTCATCACGTACTGTACCGGCCGAGGCCGGGTACCATCATTGACTTCAAGATGATAGGGCCCAAGAATTTTAATTGCATCGAAGGGATATTGTACGCAGATGATTGGATCAAGGATTGTCATGCCCCAGTACCAAAATACGAAGACGGACATGGCCAGCTCCCCCATACTAGGTATAAAACTTCGTATATCGGTCACGACTGTAACTAGACAAGGGGGTTCATACTACAAGCATGTCGCTTAGGGTCACACAGAACATCTATTGTTTCAATCAGTCAAATAAGAACATCAAACATATAACATATTTGATAAGGAAGTAAGGCATCCCAAACGTCCTGCCACAACATTCAAGAAATCAGCTATGCAAAAATGAGAAGGCTGGCAGAGTAACAAGAGTACATGACCATGATCAGCTACAGTCTGATTAATTATAATCGTGTAAGGAACTAAATATCCCGATTCACGGCTAACAAGTGTCGGTGGTTAAACACCCAAAATGAGTAAAATATGAAATAATGAGTAGGAAAAAATAGATCCACTCATTTTCCTCAGTGGCCATCCGCCTGGTGTGTGCCATTATTCAAGGAGAATTATGCTTGAACCTCGGGTACTGGCTCTAAACCTGGCCATGCAAAATCAGTGCAGTTAGACCCCAAATAACAAGTACCACAAATAAAGCACGAATGCAAAAATAAAACCAGGTTAAGAAATATATATATATATATATAGTTTTGTCTCATAGTTTTGGTTCATATTCTATCGTGACACTACAATCTAAACCTACAACCAAAGAAGGACAAGTGTTAAACCATCGCCCTATGATAGTCCATGTCCCTAGACTATTTGACAACAGATACAATACACAAACATTCTCAGTTACATAATCGGCCATTCACTTGTACTTCTTACTAGATGGAGTCTGGGTTATCCCAGAGTTATTATATATATATGAATACTCAGATCGAACCAGGTACTAGCAGGGTTAGTCGAGCCACAAATCGCCGTATAGCACATAGTAGTATGCACTGGTCCCTCGTAAGGCCACCGTGCTAAGATCACAAAGGACACATAGTATCATATAATAGTCGAATATTGCCATCCACTAATGAGAATTTAAATAATATCCATGGGACTAGCCTGCACACCCCAATTCAGATGACTGTAGGTGGCTAGTTAGGCATGATCTCGAGATTTCATTCCCTCCAAATACTCTGCAAGTTTAGTTGCCTAGTTAACCCTAATTTTAACTGGAATCTCATGGTATGGTCATATGGTATTCCCCTTATATGACGTACCATAGTACGACCATGCTAGATATAAATCTACTTTGTCACTTGATAGTTCAATTTGGATTTACCCCAGCGTGATGCAACAATCAACAGATCCTAACCACGCTTGGTCATTGACTAACCCTTATGTCCATGCTGGAGATTCAGTCATATCATATATCATGTAGCGTATAGGTACACCGTAGTATAAATATGTAATATAATCGCGTAGGAACACTTAGCACGTAGGAACACATAATACGTAGTAAGTGTATCAACATGGATACAAGTGGTCGGGTCATGATGCATAGATGGATCTAATACTTTTGTGGTCATCAAAGTCACATATGAAAGTCATAGTGTCCAAAGGAACATTAAACCAAAACTAGTTCAATAAAACGTGTGCTAGACCCTTCACATGTGCGCAGAAGGATCAAGGCCGCATGCGAAGTCGGGCATGACAATCCTAGCCGCATGGAGTCATGCCGCATGGAGTCAGGGCTAAGGTCTACTCTTCGGGATAAGTGAAGAAGCAACGAAAAATAAATAAAGTGTGAATAATGTGACATAAAGTGTGTCAGAAAGAAAAGACAAAACCATAGAAAGATCTACTATAGTTTCAGAGTTATGTTTTCAAGGATGGTGGCCGCATACTCTACTTGCCGCATAAGTATCGGTGTCATATAGAGTTCGATCCCGCATAGAGTATTTTGGACTTACATTCAGCCAGTGAACACAAGTGTTCAAGGACACTTATATGATGACAGTCATGCGTCCAACAAGATGGACTCATGCTGGTCAATATGCGGCAAGAGCTCTGGCCACATAATTCTCTCGAGCCGTATAATACTAACAGCAGCATAGCTCGCTGGACGCATGAAGACTTCGTCTTCTCAAACAGTAGGTTCGGCCATGGCAGAAAGGCTCCAAAATCTGAAAGTATTTTTCTATATAAAACCTATATTTTAACTCCGAATTGAGTGAACCAAAAGCTAAAATATTTAAAATGAAGTGCGCCATCCTTCATAAAATTGTTTTTTGAAAATACTATATTTTAGTAAATCAAAACCATCAAAAACTCAAGGAACACATGAAACCCTAAGTTAGAAAAGTAGATCTAAGCAAATATATCCATCAAAGCCGAGAACTACAAGTATTAAAAGCGGCCAGAATCGTCATAAGCACATAATAGACTAATAAAATGCAAAGAAAGAATAAGAAACAAAAATCAAAAGGTTTCTCCATGTAGTTTAAGGTGTACTTGAGCAGAGGATGACTTGGAGCTCAAATTCAAGAGGATGTGAGACACACCAGGAGGAGCTGGTGGTAGTGCGGTTCCAGCCAAATGATCACACTTCTAGCAGCAGAGTACCTTTCAGCAGTAGAGACAGCAGTTTCATGCTCCATTTCGAGCACCGACACAATATGCATACCAAGTTCCGAGACCAGCACAACAGGCCTCGTAGTGTACACACTGTAGAAAGATTGGACATATAAGAGAGGTCTATAGGAAGAGGCTTGAAGTGTGCCTCTATTGCGGAGAGCCAAGCCACCAATTGAGGGAGTATTTAGTGCTTCAGTTCAAGCAGTCCAAGGAGAGCACCGACACAGAGAGCACCAGTGAGACTACCTGCCGGACAACAGAGGGGACCTCCTTTACAGACTCAACAACAGTATTTTGACCAGCAGCAACAGAGTGGTGCACCAAGAGAGCAAGCTTTTGCCATGGCAATTGAGAAGAAGAAACCGGTCGAAGATTTGAAATTAGGTTTAGTTCTTCTTGATTCCATTCCAGCTTATACTTTGTTTGATTCTGGTGCTTTTTTATTCTTTTGTATCTGTATCTTTTGCTCTTAAGCATCGATTAGAGTCTGAACCTTTTGCTAGGACTTACAAGATCATGACTGGAGGAGGCATTATCCTGGTCAGTGAATTTTTCAAGGATCAAAGAGTTATATTGGGAGGCCGGGAGTTGAGCGCGTGGTTACTAGTAATGCCAATTCCGAGCTACGAAAGTGTACTCGGGACGGATTGGTTGAGTAGGCACCATGCTAGTATAGATTGTCATAGAGACAGATTTTTTTTGACCGCCAGTAGAGCCAGAGTTTGAGATTGCCAGAGGAGCAGCAGAGCAGAGCGATGATGCCATCTGTGGAGTCATGGTAGAAGAGAAGGAGTTGTCACATACATTGATAGCAGAGTTCATAGATTTTTTTTTTGGAGGAGTTTTCGGGTTTGCCTCCAGAATGAGATATTAATTTCTCTATAGGTTTGGTGCTAGGCGCAGAGCCGATATCTCAGCACATCTATAGAGATAATAATAGCAAATTAGTAGAGTTAAAGAAGAAGGTGGATGAGTTATAGGACAAAGGATTCATTCGATCCAGTTCATCATCATGGGGTGCTCCGGTATTATTTGTAACAAATAAGGATGGGTCGGTCCGCATGTGTATCGACTATAGGTATCTTAACAACCTCACTATCAAAAATAAATATTCACTACCGAGGATTGATGATCACTTCGATAAGTTAAGCATAGTGAAGGTATTTTTGAAGATAGACTTGAGGTCTGGATACCACCAGGTGAAAGTGAAGAAGAAGGATATTTTGAAAACTTTTTGGACTCGGTATGGCTAGTTTGTGTTCATGGTGATACCGTTTGGGTTGACCAATACCCCAGCGATATTCATGAATCTGATAAACTAGGTGTTCCACTAGTATCTGAATAAGTTTATGGTAGTATTTATTGATAATATTTTAATATATTCGAAGATCCCAGAGGAGCATGAGGAGCATCTGAGAATAGTTCTGGAGACTCTCATAAAGGAGAAGCTTTATGGCAAGCTTTTGAAGAGTGAGTTCTTCCTTGACAAGGTTGAATTTCTTAGGCATGTGATTATAGGTGATAGGATCTCAGTGGATCCGAATAAGATTTCAGTAGTGGAGTCGTGGGTTACTCCGAGTTCAGTGGCAGAGATCAGGAGTTTTCTGGGGTAGTACGTTATTATCAAAGATTTATACATGTCTTCTCCAAGATTGTATAGCCGATGACTAGGCAGACCAGGAAGGATGCAGAGTTTGTCAGGACAAAGGAGAGTTAGGCCATATTCGAGGAGATAATGAAGAGGTTGACGATAGCTCCAATGTTGACGTTGCCATCAGGAGTAGGTGGATTCACTATCTATAGTGATGCTTCAAGGAAGGGTTTGGGTTGTGTATTGCAGCAGAATGGGAAGGTGATTTCCTATGCTTCCAGACAATTATGTTCTCATGAGAAGAATTATCCGACCCATGATTTGGAGTTGGCATCGGTCATTTTTGCTCTAAAGCTGTGGAAACACTTTATGTACGAAGAGCGTGTGAAGATCTTCACAGACCACAAGAGCTTGAAGTACGTATTTATCCAAAAAGAGCTAAACATGAGACAATAGTGGTAGTTGGTGTTGATGAAAGACTTTGATATATCATTGTAGTACCATCCAGGGAAGGCCAATGTAGTCACTAATGGCTTGAGAAGGTATCTAGTGGCTATGTGCTTGACTACAGATATATATTTATTCGCCGATCTTGAGAGCTTGAGTATTGAGGTGCTAGTACCAGGTATCGAGATACAAATATGGGAACTACAGATACAGTCAGAGCTGATGGACATGATTCGAGCTATGCAGTATGACGATGAGTTTCTGAGGAGCATCAGAGCTAAGGTTTGGATGGGGTTATCCGAGGACATCACTATTGCTGAGGATGGATCACTACGGCACGGTACCAGGTTGTGTGTGCCAAGTGGGACATTACGCAAGGATGTTCTTCATAAGGCACATGGATCATAGTACTCTATACATCCAGGTGCCAACAAGATGTATAGATATCTGAGGGAGCATGTATGGTGGTATGGCATTAAGCGGGAGGTATCATACTTTGTGTCCAGATGTTTAGTATGCCACAAGGTAAAGGCGGAGAGACAGAGTCCAGGTGGTATACTTCAGCCTTTACCCATTCCAGAGTGAAAATAGGAGCATGTTACCATAGATTTTGTTTCAGGGCTTCCGCATTCTCCAGGAGGTAAAGACGCAATTTGGGTCATCGTGGACAGGTTGACTAAATTAGCCCACTTCTTGCCATTTAAAGTAGGTAGATCTACAAAGAAGCTAGCAGAGATTTATATGCTACAGATTGTCAGATTGTATGGAGTTCCTGTGAGCATAGTCTCGGATCTGGATAGTCTTTTCATATCCTACTTTTAGAGAAGTTTGCAGGCTAGCTTCAACACCCAGCTCAACTTTAGTACCGCATATTACCCCCAGACAGACGGACAGTCAGAAAGGACTATTCAGACTCTCAAGGATATGCTTTTTATTTATGTTTTGGATTTTAGAGGCTCTAGGAAGGATCATCTTCACCTGGTAGAGTTTGCTTACAACAACAGCTACCAGGCCAGTATCAAGATTTTACCATTCATAGCTTTATATAGACGGAGATGTTGCACTCCTCTATCTTGGGATAATATTAGTGAGAGAGTCTTGTTGGGACCGAAGATAATTATGGATGTAGCTGAGAAGGTGAAGCTCATCAGGGATAGACTTCAGGAGGTACAAGATAGACAACGGCATTGGGCCGATAGCCACCGGAGACCTTTAGAGTTTGAGGTATAGATTTTGTTTGCTTCCTTTTGATTGATTATTAAGTCTGTATTTTATTCTAGGTGGGCGATCTAGTGTTCTTGCGGATTTCTCTGATATGGGGCACTATTCGCTTTGGTAGAGGCGGGAAACTTAGTCCACGATACATCGAACCCTTTAGTGGTCTTGCGAGGATCGGTGCAGTGGCCTACAGACTATACTTGCCACCTGTATTAGAGGGAGTGCACGATATGTTTTATGTGTCTTATCTGAGACTGTACATGGCAGATTTTAATTACATATTAGATTACTCGGAGATCGAGGTGGGTCCAACTCTCTGCTACCTAGAGTAGCCAATGGAGATTCTGGATCGCAGGAAAATACATTGTGGAACCAGATGATTTCCTTGGTATGCGTTGGGTGGAGGCATCACTCTCCGGGAGAGTCTACCTAGGAGAGGGAAGCCGAGTTGCGCAAGCGATACCCTTATCTCTTTGAGCCGTGAGGTATCATTCTTTCTTGCTTGTTGTGATGGCTTGTTGTAGTACTAGTTCTTCCTTAAATTTTGAGGACAAATTTTTTCTAAGGAGGGTAGACTTGTCACTACTATATTTCTAGATGAGAATATTTTGGTTATTTTATATAATTAATATTTAGTAATTAATATCTATTTATATGGTGTTATTTATTTAAATTGTGCTTGTGCTATTTAATTATTTGTTAGTGGGCTAGCTTATGTTTATTTGGACTTGACACTATTGGACTCAAATTAGTTAGTCATAAAAATATTTTGAGCCCAACATGAGACCAAATCCATTAGACCCTCTTCCTTAGTCAGATAAGGATATTAGTTTAATTTGCATTAGTTTAGAGACTTTCCAATATCGCCCTTCTTAATTATTCTTCATAATTAGATAGAGAGGGGCACCTTGGATATTTGTTGTTGCTTGGAGAAGAAGGAAGGGGGGCATATGAGGCATTCCCATTCTCTCCTCTTCATTAGTCCATTTCAATTAGATCCTCATTTGTGTTTGTCACTATCACATTTTTTAGCAAGGGTATTTTGGTGATTTCATAATTAGTTAAATATGTTCTTGTAGTATATTTATTTATTATATTATTTAATTATTGTTAGATGTTAGATTTAATTTTGGACTTGTGTTAGTGGACCTAACTAGATTAGACTAGACTCATGGACTAATATTTAATTCTAGTTAGATTGAGCCCAACAAATATGCCCAATAGTTAGCCTATTCATTAGGATGATGACTTAATTAGTTAAACCAATTGGATTAGAACCTTCCTTCCTTAATTAATTTCTTCATGACAAGCCCCAAGGGGTATTTTGAAATTTTTATAGTGACTTGGAGTAGGGGGCAAGGCCAGCCACATAGGGGAGGAGAGAGACTCTCTCTCTGTATTCATTCATTACAATTCTAGATCTAGAATTTCTCTCTTCCAAATTTTTTTATCCCTACACCAATACGTATCCAAATTCTATCCTAATTCCTTATCTACTCACCATTAGAGGCTATTGGAACAAAGAGGAGGCAAGGATCTACAATGAGGAGAAATGAGCACAAGTTGAAGGCTCTTGACACACAATTTGAGACTTGCATTAGGAATTCATCTCCTAATATATACAATTCAGCTTTCTTTCTTTTATTAGACTCTAAATATATAATTTAATTATTAGGAACCCTCCCATATACTAAGGCTACCCATAGAAAGTGGAATTAGGTTCATAGGAGGCCTACGGAGAAAGTTATGTGGTATTTTGTGTCAATTTTGGGAGAATTCCGATATTGGCACATCATGTATTTGCCAATAGGTCAATTAGACCAAATTGACATGTGTTTGATTGTATGAGACAAGTGTCCTGTCCACAATTGGATACGTGTAGGCTGTATCACGATAATTTTGGCAATACGGGTTAATTTGGGAGTTTTTCTTCCGACACGGGGGTTTGAGCATGTTATATTTTGATATGGGCACGTAGATGAGTAGCTAACACTTCATGTTGTTTCTGATTGTGACTCTAGACTTACTCGTATCCTTCGGCATAGGTTTGGTTGTGTGGTGTAGCCGTATCGCAAGCGTATCATAGATTAAGTGTGAAACGGGTGTGGTGCACTCCACGTGTTTGATACTTTGCTTTATAATTAAATTTACCTTGGTTATAACTATAAGAGTATTGTATTTATAGTTGTTATATGATATAGATATAAATATATATAGTTATATCTATGTATCTATTTCATTTGTGATGTGTTGGTGGTCATTGGAGAGTAGAAAAGTTCATATGCACCATTAGTATTGATATGTGTAAGCATATATATATATATATATATATATATATATATATATATATATATATATATATACGTATGGGTATAGGTGTGTGTATATTTGCTATGGGGAGCTGCCGACCAACCAATAACCTGCATCCACAATAATAAGCAGCAGCGACAATAATAAGCAGCAGCAATAAGCAGCAGCAGCAGCAATAATAAGCAGCAAAAACAGTAATAAGCAATAGTAGCAGCAATAAGAAGCAGCAGCAGCAATAAGCTGCAGCAAAAGTGATAAGCAGCAGCAGCAGTAACAGTAGTAATAAGCAACAACATCAGCAATAAGAAGCAGCAACAGCAGTAATAAGAAGCAGCAACAGCAGCAGTAAGTAGCAATAAGCAGCAGCAACAGTAATAAGCAGCAGCAGCAGTAATAAGCAGCAGTAGTAATAAGCAGCAGCCACAGTAAGCAGTAATAAGCTTCAGCAGCAGCAATAAGCAGCAACAGAAATAAGAAGCAGTAGCAGCAACAGTAAGCAGCAAAGTGAAGCAGCAATAAATAGTGCATAGTAGTAGTTGCAGTACTAAATAGGAGGGGTGTCCAAGAGATAAGGAATGTGTGGGAGTACTAATGTAATATGTGCTGTAGCTTTGTTTGATAGTAGTTCTTCCCATAGTTTTGTATCTATTTCTTTTGCTTTGAAGCATCGTTTGGTAGCTGAGTCATTGCTTAGGACTTGCAAGATTATGACTGAGGTAGGCATTATCCTGGTTAATGATATTTCAAGGATCGAAGAGTTACTCTGGGAGGCCGGGAGCTTAGTGCGTGTCTACTTGTAATGCCATTTCTGAGCTACAATATTGTACTCGGGATGGATTGGTTGAGTAGGTACCATGCTAGTATAGATTGTAGAGGAGGTAATGTTTTGTTTAATCTGCCAGGAGAGCCAGAGTTTGAGTTTGTTAGAGGAGCTGCAAAGCAGAGAGAAGGCATTATCTGTGGAGCTATAGTAGAAGAAAATGAGTTGCCGCATCCTTTGATAGCAGAGTTCTTGGATGTGTTTCTTGAGGAATTATGTCACGCCCCAGTCCCAAAATACGTAGGACTAGGAACACGTAAGCATGCCAGCCGCATATATATGGCAACTCCAATATATGAAAACCATAGCACATGCGTACGCTGTATTATGAACAATAATTCACAAGTGGTATATAATTATCACAATTCACAGGGCATAACTAAATCTTGTCCACAGAAATCATAAATAAATAAATAAATAACCAATATCTACGTGACTAAATCTCAATACGAAGTATCAAAGGATGATAGTCGGGTGGAAACAAATCCACTACCAAAATAGAATATAAAATAAACAAAATAATGTACAACAACTAATAATTACGAGGCTCGAAGAGAAGACCTCCTCGAAATATAAGTAGCAAGTCCGGATCTGCGCTCTTGCGAATACTCATGAACATCTACACCTGGAAAGGGACCAGGTCCTTAGTGGGACATAACAAAATACATAGAAGCATGCCATAAAGTAAATACTGAATAAATAAAGGGGGTGTGATAACCATCTAAGTGAATATAATTTGAGGACAACCTTGGTGCGTATAGAAAAGTGTAGGCTAGATATATGCTGACGTAATTCACCAATCACCGTGACTGGCTAGTATATGCCACATATGCCCCCATAACAAGGTCACTCTGCAATATAATAACGTCCAGCTCTGAGGAGCGTGGTCTCTGTATAAGTAATAACGTTCAACATTCTATAGAGTGTGGTATTAGCAAAACCACAAGTAACATCAAACACTCTAAAGAACGTGGTATTTGCATAAATATATACGTCCGTATCGCTCCAAAGAATGCAGTATCAATATAAAGGAGGTGTGTATCCCATACGCCTACTAGTCGTCCTCCCCGCCCAATGATCTATGCATGTTGTATCCACAACATGCTTTAGCTACTACGTCGAGACGGAGTGCAAGTATCGGCATCGTAACTCTGGCTCATAGTCTATCGTTAGAACAATAGCCCAAACTTACAACCAAACAAGGACAAGTATTGGACCACCGTACTACAATAGTCTATGCTTCTAGACTACTAATAACTGCTAAGTCTTCTAACATTCCTCACTATTAGCAGTTATACCCTATCCGTACCACGACCTACACGTACAGGTGGCAAACCGAATATGCAAGTCCGTGCCCTACATGAGACACACAACACGTGTAAGAAATATGTCAAGGCCTGGAGAGTCATACTGATAATTCCACGACTTTAGGTGCGTCCACTAGACACTAGGTCAGACACAAGTCCTAACGTTAACGCCTTCGTTGACTGCACTCGAGTCTTTCTTGGACGTGCACAGTTATATAATATTAAAATAAATAAATATGTAACTAAATTATAACTGAATTTAAACAGTACAACAAGACAAGGTATACTTGCCTGGCAAGAAAGCTGCGTAGTGCTAATAACCTGCTCCTGAAGTCTTACAGAACAATCTAATAGGTCCTATATACATATAATATAATACAATACAACATCTTATACTAGCACATACACAACCATAAATATACTGGAATCAGAGGGTACGCTAGGGGTGACACTGGTCGACTAACAGGGTCAAATGTGCGTCTAATTACGCGGGTGTCACGTCTTCAAATGCTGTACACAATCAGACAGTCATATAACACATGTCTCGCCAGTACGTCAGTGTACACAAGGCAGACATATCACTAATACTTAGGGTTAATGGTATAAGCAATTATGCGGGAGAAATCTACGGTGTCCTAGGGTCGTACAGCATAAATACATATATAGTCATAATTAGGTTTTAATATTTAATTACTTATACAATGTATATGTAAACCAATCTGAATATTATATACATACGCGTAAGTGTACGCGTACGGGTCATACGGTCAAATGTAAATACAGGGTATCTTATGGTCACTCAACATCTATAATACAGTCATACCTAGTACTAGCATTAATTACCATACAATGTATATGCACTAATTAATTATCCTACACACATGCATACTAGTCTTTAGGTGAACCGACACGGTCTGAACTAAACTGAACCATGAAGCAATACTAATCGCAAGCACACATAAAATGAAATAAGAGGGACAGGTTCGAACCATGGGTTTAGCGTACACGACATGAGGAACGGGGGTGACTGTTGCAGGTCATCTTTGGCGAGGGTAACGGGTCCACGATGACGACGATGATGGTGAGGATGATAATAATAATGATGATGTTGATGATGATGGTGATGATGATAGGGATGATGATTGTGATGATGATAGGGATGATGATGATGATAATGATTGATGATTAAGGGAAGGATGATGATGATTAAGGGGAGAAGGATTGGTCGAGGCCTGCTGTCGGAGTCTGTGGAAGTCCGACGAGGGGAGGAGATGAGGGCAGTGGTGGTGGTGGTCGAGGTGCTGGAAGGTAGAGGAGCTCAGGGAGGAAGGAAGAGGACAGGGAGGAGGAAGAGGAAGCTGTGGACAGTCGGGTGGTCTGCTGGCTCCGGCGGAGGGGTTGCAGTGGGGGAGGTCGAGATGGTCGGGAAGATACGGCAGGTCGAATTGTGGTGTAGTCGGGCTCGGGTGAAGGAGGTGGTGTCACCACCACATTCCGAAAACAGGGGTATTTTCGACTTTTATAATATTTAATATTATGGTAGTTAAATTAAGTAATTGCATGATAATTATTTGCTTAAATAATTATGTGATGTATAATTATATATATATTTATCTACAGTGTTCATTTATTTTGAGCTAGCAGACTTGACCTAGAGCCCAGTAGATAACACCTGTCCGAATTGTGGAAATTCGGTATTTAATTGTTTATTTTTAATTTAATTCTTGGAGATTGTATTTGATTACCGTAATTTATTTAATTATTGCGCATTGCCTTTGCTTCGATTTTTGGAGCACTATTCTGACTTTTGTCTTCCAACAAATTTCACAATCTTGCCCTAGACATGCCCGCCTTCCATTCTGCTATTTTTGCAACTCATAATTATGCTCTCTGTACATTATTTTTAGCCGCACAAAAATCGTCGCGGACGTTATTTAATAAATTCCTATTTTTGTATCGTTGTGCGTTCCAATCGAAAATTGGAGGCAATCTTGACCTATTTTTCGTGCAGCCTAAATTAGGGTAATATTTTGTTCTGAGTCTTCTTCATTATTGGTATTGATGACCTGACCTGATTTTGATCCCATGTACTCCTAATTAATTGTTGAACACAACTTGTATTTATTTCTAATTAATTTGAGGATACCATTTTATCTGATTCCGTAAATCCCAAATTAATTCCAGTGCCCTGCTAATTGAGCCCATACCAGTCTTACAGTGCCCCCTGACCCAACAAAACACCGGACCCCGAATCGTCCGCCAAATTTTCGTCATTTTATGTGTTTGTGCAAATTCCCAAATTTAAGGGGCTAAGTTACAATTATTCAATTTTAGGTGTCATCACCCCATTGTCCAAGACCAATGGAGAAGCCCAACATTGACTGGTCAACACCCTCATCCCCCATGAATTATTTTTCCTTCATGTTTAATCTGGACCCCTCATTCTAGAGGGTCAATCACAACCCTTCATTCAACAACCTCTCTCCCTATATAATGTCACATCAACACATCCCCCTAGAAAACCCTAATCCCTAAGCAAGCCCCACCTCTCTCTCCTCCAACCTCAACCTCAACCGTATGTAAATTCTTCTTCTCCTTCTTCCTTTCTCTTCCTCTTTTCTTTTTCTTCCTCTTCCCTTCTTTTTCTTTCCTTTAGGATTCAAATTCAAAAGAGTGTTCCCCCCCATCTCTGCATCCCGGCCATCCTCTACTGTGCAGACCCCGACTTCCACCTACATCCACCGGACAGCTCCTCCGGCGGCCGTCAGTCCGGCGCCCGACCATTCCCGGTTCCCGGCTGCTCCCTCCATCTCCTCCTCTCATCCATCCATCCATCCACTGCAGTCGCCAACAGCCCGGCCGAACCCATCCCCCGGCGGCCCACGGTCACTCCACCCCGGCGGCCAAGTCGACCCGCTGGCCGGCTGCTCGACCGCCGAACTGTTCCCTGCTCCGGCGCCGGCACGCTCCACCTGCACAGCCCGCTGCTCCGGCCGAGTACCGACCCCCAACTCACGAGCTCTTCCCGCTGGACTGCCCCCTCCGACCCGTTGTGTACTCCGGCGGCCAACCCCCTGTTCCCTGCTCCGGCGAGCGGCCAACCCAGCGGCCGATTTCCCTCCCCTGCTGTGTGCTCCGGCTCCCGCTGCTCCTACCACCCCATCTTCACCATCCACCACCTATCACCACCACTACTATCATCTCCACCACCACCTATCACCACCACTACTCCCCTCCGATTCCGCTGCACTCTCCCCCGCCTGAATCGAACATCCCCCGCCGAGGACCACGTTCCTCCTCCCCTGCACTCGGCCATCTTCTCCGGCCTGAGTTCGGTTCGACAGCCGCTGTAAGCTCCTCCTCTCCCTCTTCTTCTTCCCTCTTTGGTAGCAATACATGTATATATATACAATGTATGTAAGTATGTATTTGTGTAGGTAAATGGTGTATACGTCTATGTGTATGTGCGTATTTGTGTATATAAGTTCGTATATTTTCTCCCTATAAATATATATGTATGTTAATGTATGTATATAGCATATTTTTATTTGCGTATACATGTTTTATATATATATATATATATATACATCTTGCGTATTTCTTTATATACGTACTAAATGTATATGTATTAAACTATCTGTATATATATATATATGTGTTAGTGTATATAATGGTATAGGTACAAATATGTAGTTGATATATATATATAAATGTAATTTGGTATAATTATATATATAGTATAAATTAAATTGGTGTTTTAGTCTTGGTATATTTAATAATATTGTAAATCGTATTTTTGACATGTATATAGGGTACATAAATGTTGTTCAACTAATATATATATTATACGTGAAATAAATGGTACATATATATATGTTGTATATGTATTTAATTTAGTGCATGTATATATGTATAAGTATATTAACGTTAATTTGTATATGTATTTAATAGTGTATATGTATATATATATTTAATATAATCTGTATATCTGTACATGTATATTTTAATATGTACATATATATATATATATTTTATGTATATACTTAAAAATATATTTCTTTATGTAAATTGGTATAGTATAATATAAATACGTATTATATCCCTTTTCAATGAACTATGTTTATATAGATATACATACAAGTATTATTTATTATGTTATATATATATACAAGTATTATTTATTTTAAAGTATATATATACTAGTATAAATTAAATTCATGTATTAGCATAGTCATTGTACCTTGGAATTTAGTATATATAGTAAAATTCTAACTTGGCTTATTTTTATGAATATACCTTGTACAACGTATTTCCTAGTAGCTATTGTAATTAAAAACATACAGTATTAATATTACTTAAGGTATATATAAATACACTTATCTATTTTCGTACCAAATGTATTTGATGTATATGTTAGTGCATTGTGTACACTTCTATGTCTCTAATAGACGACCCTAGTTGACTGAGTCCCATGCCTGACATAGCCCCTGAGTTAGTATTTGCTTGTGTGTTTAGTATAGCTTCTGATGCAAATATTGTATTGTTTATTATATGTCATTAGGACTGTTGGTTCCTCCAGGCGACACTCTGGAACAGGACCTCGGTATTCACCAGCTAAGGACCCAAGGCAAGTACATTCTCTGATTAGTTTCTAATTTATGATATCTCCTATGTTCACTGTATCTAGTGTAAATATCCATGTTCTTGACACATTGGTTACACGGATTGGTATACACGGATCTCGTCATGAGATGTTATTCCTTATTCATGGTGTAGCTTGTACAAGACTTATTTTCCTTGTTATCTTGTGCATGTACAAACACTGATTCCTGGGGAGATTTGCTACCTTCCTAGGGAATCCCGTGCCATAGCGTACCATGATTGGATCTACTATACCAGTCGGGGGTGGGGAGTATTTTAGTATAGATATGTGATCATATCCAACTTTTTATGCATCATAGCTCACCCCACGTCTCACGTCGGGTGCGGCCTGACCATCTCAGTGCCTCATAGCTGTTACGTGTGATTAGCCTGACCTCTACATGCATCATAGCTAACCAACGGTTAGCCTGACCTTCGTGAATCATAGCTAATCACATGTAACCAGCCTGATCAAGATCCCAAGCCGATCACATGTTAAAGCTAGTACTCACACACTTAGTCATAGGATTCTTGCTCATTGACATATTGTTCATTTCCTGCATTTACTTACAGTATTTCCAGTATTTCTTTCTTGTATATTTCTCGTACCTATACATGCATCTTGAATATTTCCATCTAGAACTGCTACATAGTTTATGTCATTTATATAGAACTGCTAATTAGAGATGTACTTTGCTCCTTCCTGACTGGAAATATTTTTCCAGACTGTGACCTTAGTAGACTGGTTTCCGACACACTTGGGGAATTGGATGTTACTGATTGCAGGTATGATTATTGTGTCATTAGACTTGTGTTGTATTCTTTTATTTCTTTATTTCCTATCGTGCTGTAGTTGTGATTGAGTAATTCTAGATTTATTTTATGATATCCACGTCTCCTTGTGGAGTTGGATACTAGCGTGAGATTGTTTAGATAGTACTTGACCTAGACAGCGTTCTACCGCCGATGCTGCAGCGTAGGCTGGACGTACCCACGCTCTCGTGCCCCTAAACCGGGTGCGGGTCGTGACACGTTTTTAGTGGTGGCCCATGCAGGTCAGACTTCGCAAGTTGTGCGATGTCGTGGTAGTGCGACGTATTAGTTGTACTACTGCGTGCCTGCTATAGAATATAGGACATAGGATACTAGGATGAGAGAAGGATACTCAATCACAAATTCTTGAGAGATTCCTGGGACGACCCCTTGAGAATCTTATTAAAATTTCTAATTTTAATTCCTTCGCCCTTATTTCCGTCCGTCCTTACTCGTTGATATTGAGTTGATTCTTGTTGACCACTTGTTAACTTTAATTCCTGGTATCGTTGTTGAGTTGATTTCATATCGAGATGAATTTTACGGGCTAAAATTTACGGTATCATCTGATGACATATATTGATGAGGACAATGAGAAAGGTAAAATGTCTACTTTGGTTATGGAACCTAGAGTTTATCGCAGCCATATTAGCTATCGTGACGAGAACGTAGGAACCTGACTTGGATGTACATACTGTAGTTATGAAACTTAGGGTCTCTCGCAGCCATACCGGTTGGCGTGGCAAAGATTCTAGATGACATGATTATAGGGTTGTATACCTTAGTTACGGAACCTGTCGTTTATCGCATCTATGCTTACTGGCGTGGCGAGGATTCTGAGTGTCATGATTTCGGATAGACGTGTATGATTATCAGGTTGTATCTTAAATTGGTTCTTAAAATATCATCTCCAGACTTATCTATTTCTGTTATTCCAGGACTTTGTTCCATCGCTTCTTTCTTTACTAGCAGTAAAGATACCTTCTGTCCTCAATTCAGTCTTTGAGCTCCTATTCCTTGAGGATTCCTTGTTAAGTATGATAATTAATGACTTGTAATTTTGTTTGTGTTTTGTATTAGTATTGACTGTGTTGCTAGTGAGTTATAAGTGTTTCTTAGTTGGACATGTGAGCAGTAGGCTTTAATCTAGAGTCAGCCCTTAGCATAGTACCTTGTACCAATGATTCTAGGAGTAGTGCCATTAGAGACTGAGAGTTAAGGAGAGTATAGAGTATCAGTGATAGTTCTCAGAGTTAGTATCAGAGCCAATTACCCGTCCTGGATAAACATGATTATGTAATTGAGTGATCTATGTAAACGATTAAGTATCCAGGAATTGTGTTAAGGTTTTATGGAGCATGATGTCCAATTTGATGATTGATATCGGGCGTGTTAAAGGTAAGGAATTGTATATGCATAAAAGAGTTAATGGACTGTCATGAGAAGAGAAACATCGGAAGTGGTAATGAAGATGGTGAAGCGTATCACAGATCAGTTTAACAGACTGAAAAAGTTAAAGGGGAATACCTATACATCAATCGAGATGAGGAACCATACACATACCCATGAGAGTAAAGAAACATAAGTGTTATAGAGGATACAGGTGATCATGAGTTCTAATGAGCTTGATGAGATAATCCATTAATGCAGCTAGTGATATAATACCAAGAGTGCTAATAATTCTATATCGAGGATTAGTCGAGAATAACGTTAATAACAGTAAGCACTCTGTGTGATGATAATTAAATGATATACCAGTTTACATAAATTGAAATCATGAAAGAAAACACAGTTGATGATAACTTTGATCATTGGAGGTAATAGTACAAGTGATTCAGGCAGTACAATTTTAGTATACAATTATAGACACTAGATGCATTGAGTGCACCTTGAGTATCAGAGACCGTGAGCACTGATATATACATTGTGGAGTTATAAATTAAAAGGTGGAAATAAGATTTTATTTTTGAATAATTGAGGAGTTGAGATTACGTCATTAAATTTTTGAGGATTTCAAATATGAATTCAAGGCTACAAAGATTATAGAAGTGATTAAATTTTTCGATGTTGAGTATCAAATTATGAGGAGGTATATACAATTCATTTTGTTGATCGAGAAGTTAAACCTTGACGATTATTTTGAGGATTAATTTTATGGTAGATGAGAGATATGAATATTAATATATGATTAGATGATATACATGTGTAAGGATCTGATAACTTGAGTAGGATTGAGATGGCACCGCAGACTGACTTGGGTGTCCATCTAGAGTTGTATTAGAAAGGGCTTAGCACTTAGTATGGTGTTGCACTTGACGTGTATTTGAGTAATAAGAATAGTATGAATAATTGTAGTAGGAACGGGAACTGGCAGAGAGTGTGGTACTAAAGAGATAGAGGTATCAAACTTAGATGCATTATTGAACCATGGTTATATTATAGGTTCTTGGTATCAGATTTTGGTATTAAGAGACTTGTGTGTGCAATATTGATACATTCATGGATCTTGGTACCAGTATACAGGAATATGAATTAGTTAGTGAATTGCTAGAGTTAAGTGTATGTTAGAGATAGGAAATACTGCAGGTAATGTGTTAGCAGGTTCTGTTCTTTCCTTCATTCTGTTCCTATCTATTTGATTGATTGACTGATACCTTAGTACCGTAGCTTGTATGCATGATTCTTGTTATAATGTAGTTAGTAGTACCCCTGATACAGAGACTACAATACCATAACAAAAGATACCATGACCGTACATATTCCCTTTAGGTTGCATGTTGTATAATTATAGGACAGATTTTTAGACCAAGATTTTTGGGGTTTGACCATGACGAAGATCTATGACAAGGTTATGACTTGACAAAGGGATAAGATGATTCAAAATTCAAGGATAAGCATTTATTAAATAAAGAGTTAATGAGTTAATATAACAGAATTGATGGAACATTGATCTTTCGAAGATCGAGGTATGATTGAAAATTGAGGATAAACATTAATTTAAATAAAGGATTAAAAATTTAACATGGCAGAATTGATGATTTATTAATTTCAGGAAGATTGATTATGATATATTGGAAATTTGAGGAAAATTGGGAAAATTATCATTATATATACTTGATTGCAATACAGTAATTTAAATTTTATTATTGCGGACGTTGCATTTGAAGGATCCATAAGTGTCGTATTATTAAGTATTTTGAGGAAAAAGAAAACTGAAGAATCAGATCGTTGATGGATTATTGTTTGGATTCAGATTTTTGGGACGAGAATCAATACATTGATTGAAATTAAATTTGAGGAACAGATATCAAATTCCGAGTATAAATTTTTATTTAAATTCGTGGGAATTGTGAGGAGATGGAATCTGATTTTTATTTTGAGAATAATTCAGAAATTTTTGAAAATTGCGAAACAACAAGGCGAATTATTTCAGGATTTTGTGGGTTGTTAAATTTCACTATTTTTGGAAATAATAATGTGTATGAGTAAATACTACTATTGAGGATTTTAAATTTTGAGGACGAAATTCTTTTAAGGTGGGTAGACTTGTCACCACCACATTCCGAAAACAGGGGTATTTTCGACTTTTATAATATTTAATATTATGGTAGTTAAATTAAGTAATTGCATGATAATTATTTGCTTAAATAATTATGTGATGTGTAATTATATATATATTTATCTACAGTGTTCATTTATTTTGAGCTAGCAGACTTGACCTAGAGCCCAGTAGATAACACCTGTCCGAATTGTGGAAATTCGGTATTTAATTGTTTATTTTTAATTTAATTCTTGGAGATTGTATTTGATTACCGTAATTTATTTAATTATTGCGCATTGCTTTTCTTCGATTTTTGGAGCACTATTCTGACTTTTGTCTTCCAACAAATTTCACAATCTTGTCCTAGACATGCCCGCCTTCCATTCTGCTATTTTTGCAACTCATAATTATGCTCTCTGTACATTATTTTTAGCCGCACAAAAATCGTCGCGGACGTTATTTAATAAATTCCTATTTTTGTATCGTTGTGCGTTCCAATCGAAAATTGGAGGCAATCTTGACCTATTTTTCGTGCAGCCCAAATTAGGGTAATATTTTGTTCTGAGTCTTCTTCATTATTGGTATTGATGACCTGACCTGATTTTGATCCCATGTACTCCTAATTAATTGTTGAACACAACTTGTATTTATTTCTAATTAATTTGAGGATACCATTTTATCTGATTCCGTAAATCCCAAATTAATTCCAGTGCCCTGCTAATTGAGCCCGTACCAGTCTTACAGTGCCCCCTGACCCTACAAAACACCGGACCCCGAATCGTCCGCCAAATTTTTGTCATTTTATGTGTTTGTGCAAATTCCCGAATTTAAGTGGCTAAGTTACAATTATTCAATTTTAGGTGTCATCACCCCATTGTCCAAGACCAATGGAGAAGCCCAACATTGACTGGTCAACACCCTCATCCCCCATGAATTATTTTTCCTTCATGTTTAATCTGGACCCCTCATTCTAGAGGGTCAATCACAACCCTTCATTCAACAACCTCTCTCCCTATATAATGTCACATCAACACATCCCCCTAGAAAACCCTAATCCCTAAGCAAGCCCCACCTCTCTCTCCTCCAACCTCAACCTCAACCGTATGTAAATTCTTCTTCTCCTTCTTCCTTTCTCTTCCTCTTTTCTTCTTCTTCCTCTTCCCTTCTTTTTCTTTCCTTTAGGATTCAAATTCAAAAGAGAGGGGGGGAACACTGTTCACCCCCATCTCTGCATCCCGGCCATCCTCTACAGTGCAGACCCCGACTTCCACCTACATCCACCGGACAGCTCCTCCGGCGGCCGTCAGTCCGGCGCCCGACCATTCCCGGTTCCCGGCTGCTCCCTCCATCTCCTTCTCTCATCCATCCATCCATCCACTGCAGTCGCCAACAGCCTGGCCGAACCCATCCCCCGGCGGCCCACGGTCACTCCACCCCGGCGGCCAAGCCGACCCGCTGGCCGGCTGCTCGACCGCCGAACTGTTCCCTACTCCAGCGCCGGCACGCTCCACCTGCACAGCCCGCTGCTCCGGCCGAGTACCGACCCCCAACTCACGAGCTCTTCCCGGTGGACTGCCCCCTCCGACCCGCTGTGTACTCCGGCTGCCAACCCCCTGTTCCCTGCTCCGGCGAGCGGCCAACCCAGCGGCCGATTTCCCTCCCCTGCTGTGTGCTCCGGCTCCCGCTGCTCCTACCACCCCATCTTCACCATCCACCACCTATCACCACCACTACTATCATCTCCACCACCACCTATCACCACCACTACTCCCCTCCGATTCTGCTGCAACTCTCCCCCGCCTGAATCGAGCATCCCCCGCCGAGGACCACGTTCCTCCTCCCCTGCACTCGGCCATCTTCTCCGGCCTGAGTTCGGTTCGACAGCCGCTGTAAGCTCCTCCTCTCCCTCTTCTTCTTCCCTCTTTGGTAGCAATACATGTATATATATACAATGTATGTAAGTATGTATTTGTGTAGGTAAATGGTGTATACGTCTATGTGTATGTGCGTATTTGTGTATATAAGTTCGTATATTTTCTCCCTATAAATATATATGTATGTTAATGTATGTATATAGCATATTTTTATTTGTGTATACATGTTTTATATATATATATATATATATATATCTTGCGTATTTCTTTATATACGTACTAAATGTATATGTATTAAACTATCTGTATATATATATATATGTGTTAGTGTATATAATGGTATAGGTACAAATATGTAGTTGATATATATATATAAATGTAATTTGGTATAATTATATATATAGTATAAATTAAATTAGTGTTTTAGTCTTGGTATATTTAATAATATTGTAAATCGTATTTTTGACATGTATATAGGGTACATAAATGTTGTTCAACTAATATATATATTATACGTGAAATAAATGGTACATATATATATGTTGTATATGTATTTAATTTAGTGCATGTATATATGTATAAGTATATTAACGTTAATTTGTATATGTATTTAATAGTGTATATGTATATATATATTTAATATAATCTGTATATCTGTACATGTATATTTTAATATGTACATATATATATATATATATATTTTATGTATATACTTAAAAATATATTTCTATATGTAAATTGGTATAGTATAATATAAATACGTATTATATCCCTTTTCAATGAACTATGTTTATATAGATATACATACAAGTATTATTTATTATGTTATATATATATACAAGTATTATTTATTTTAAAGTATATATATACTAGTATAAATTAAATTCATGTATTAGCATAGTCATTGTACCTTGGAATTTAGTATATATAGTAAAATTCTAACTTGGCTTATTTTTATGAATATACCTTGTACAACGTATTTCCTAGTAGCTATTGTAATTAAAAACATACAGTATTAATATTACTTAAGGTATATATAAATACACTTATCTATTTTCGTACCAAATGTATTTGATGTATATGTTAGTGCATTGTGTACACTTCTATGTCTCTAATAGATGACCCTAGTTGACTGAGTCCCATGCCTGACATAGCCCCTGAGTTAGTATTTGCTTGTGTGTTTAGTATAGCTTCTGATGCAAATATTGTATTGTTTATTATATGTCATTAGGACTGTTGGTTCCTCCAGGCGACACTCTGGAACAGGACCTCGGTATTCACCAGCTAAGGACCCAAGGCAAGTACATTCTCTGATTAGTTTCTAATTTATGATATCTCCTATGTTCACTGTATCTAGTGTAAATATCCATGTTCTTGACACATTGGTTACACGGATTGGTATACACGGATCTCGTCATGAGATGTTATTCCTTATTCATGGTGTAGCTTGTACAAGACTTGTTTTCCTTGTTATCTTGTGCATGTACAGACACTGATTCCCGGGGAGATTTGCTACCTTCCTAGGGAATCCCGTGCCATAGCGTACCATGATTGGATCTACTATACCAGTCGGGGGTGGGGAGTATTTTAGTATAGATATGTGATCATACCCAACTTTTCATGCATCATAGCTCACCCCACGTCTCACGTCGGGTGCGGCCTGACCATCTCAGTGCCTCATAGCTGTTACGTGTGATTAGCCTGACCTCTACATGCATCATAGCTAACCAACGATTAGCCTGACCTTCGTGAATCATAGCTAATCACATGTAACCAGCCTGATCAAGATCCCAAGCCGATCACATGTTAAAGCTAGTACTCACACACTTAGTCATAGGATTCTTGCTCATTGACATATTGTTCATTTCCTGCATTTACTTACAGTATTTCCAGTATTTCTTTCTTGTATATTTCTCGTACCTATACATGCATCTTGAATATTTCCATCTAGAACTGCTACATAGTTTATGTCATTTATATAGAACTGCTAATTAGAGATGTACTTTGCTCCTTCCTGACTGGAAATATTTTTCCAGACTGTGACCTTAGTAGACTGGTTTCCGACACACTTGGGGAATTGGATGTTACTGATTGCAGGTATGATTATTGTGTCATTAGACTTGTATTGTATTCTTTTATTTCTTCATTTCCTATCATGCTGTAGTTGTGATTGAGTAATTCTAGATTTATTTTATGATATCCACGTCTCCTTGTGGAGTTGGATACTAGCGTGAGATTGTTTAGATAGTACTTGACCTAGACAGCGTTCTACCGCCGATGCTGCGGCGTAGGCTGGACGTACCCACGCTCTCGTGCCCCTAAACCGGGTGCGGGTCGTGACAGGTGGAGGTCCGATGGGATGAGTTCTCGGCTGTGATGGTGTGCAGGCTGTCGAGGTCCGGTGGGTTGGTTCAGGCGAAGGAGAACGGCGGGGTGGAGATGGCCGGGTGGATCCGGTGGAGGATGGCAAGGTCGGCGGCTGATGGAGGAGTTCAGGCGAGCGGGATGGAGATGGCGGGTCAGGGTCGACTTCAGGCAGAGGAGAGGTGCAGGCGGGTCTGGGTCGGCTGAGAGCTGCTCCGGTCGGCTTCAGGCAGAGGAGATGGAGGAGAAGAGAAGGAGAGGTGGTGCTGGCGGGCTCCGGCGAGAGCTCCGGCGAGTGGTTGACAGGAAGGGGGAGCGGGAGATGAACAGGAAGAGGAGATGTTTGGGTCGGCTAAAATAGGTTTTAGGAAAAATAAAGAAAAAGGAAAATAGGTTATATACATATACATGTAAAGGAGGGTTGGGTGTTTGACCTAGAAAATTGGGCTTGATCAACATCCTTGGGATGGGTTTGGTTTCACATGAAGATGTTTGGAGGGCTAGGATTGCATGGTTTGAAATAGGATGGCTAGAAATTTATGAGAGGGGTGATGTTGAATGCTACACACTCTAAAATCATGGGGAAAATTCACATGACCAAATAATGAAGGAAAATGGGTTTCTTCATATGTTGTGTCCAATGGTGTGGGCACCTTAATGCACTTTTGCAATAAAGTCCCTAACAATTGGAAAAATTCACAAAGATGAAAATTGGATTAATTTAATTAAAAGTAATGCAAATGATGTTCTTGAATTAATTGGAAGTACATGGGATTAAAATTAGGTGGGACACAAGTGTCATGGACATAGGGGACTCAGGATAAAATATTTTCATAAATTGGGTTGCACAAAACAGGTCAAGATTGTGTCTCCAATTTCGATTGGAACGCACAAGGATACAAAGTTGAATTTATTTAGAATTAAATATAAATGTCTTCGACGAATATTGTGCGAATAAAATGTAGCACAAGAGAGAATAATTATAAGTTACACAAAGGTCCGAATAGATGACTGGCACGTCTAGGACAAGGGTGTGAAATTTGTAGGAAGGCAATGGCTAGTGTAGTGCTCCATTTATCGAAGCAACGGTAAGGTGCACTAAGTGTTATAAATATTATAAAATTATTTAAAACACAGTGTTCTATTTCTAATTGGATTCAAACTAGCCCTAGTCTCTCTTTCTAAGCCCAGTAGGTCTAATTTTGGATGAGGGGGTTTACAATCTACCCAACTAAAAATAATTTCGTCCTCGGAATTAAAATAAGGCATGGTTTGTTAATTCCTTCACATTCGCATATAAGGCAAGTCAATCGCAATCTCTTCCAAAAATTTAAAACATATTCAAATCCATCGTAATCACTTTCAAATTAAATTAACCATTGTTTAAATCGAAATTCAACATATCGTACTATCTTCTCGATTTTTTTAAATAATCAACATCCAAATGTAATTTAAATCTATATGACATCCCACATCAAAATTTATATCACAATCTCCAACTATCATAATCTTCTCTAGAAAATAATTATAATAAAATATTATTTCTATTTTCAACTTGTGAATTCCGTACTCTTCAAATTTTAAATTCAATTTACATCCTCAATATTTCAAATAGGTGATCCAACAATCAAAATTTAATTTTTAATTCAAATCATCGAATTTGGAATTCAATCCATCGATGTTCATGTTTAGGGTTCTATTTATTTTTCTCAAGATTTAGATCGATGATTCAACCTTCAATATTCAAAATTTAAATCCTGTGCTCAAATTATAAATATTTATCCAGTGCTCAAATTATAAATATTTGGTCCAAAATATCATGATTTCAAAAATTCATTAAATACTCATCCTCTAACTCCTTCTTCTAAAATTCCCCACATTTCTCTCTCAATATAATCTTACTTAATCAAAATCTAAAAGAAATCCACCTTAAGTTAACAATGCAACTTCTACCCAACTTAGAATTTACCCATCTATCACATAAGGCTATACATTTAAGAAAAATATTCTTCAAATTATTTAATTATGTTATTAAATCCTCAAAACTTTAACAACAAATATATTACATATGATATGCCCTTAATTACAAAAGATAGTCACCAAGTAATATGATTGGCCTATAGGGTATATCGAGTACTCTCTGTGTATCAAACTTATATCAAGCACGAGGTTTCGTCTTTCCGAAATAAGGGAAGACGGGAAACAATAATAAAGAGTTCAAGGAGGGGGGGTAATATAATAGAAGTATGGGGATCAAGGCGTTTAAAGAATTCAAATAGAAATTGTCAAGGCAGTTGTGGGTTGAAATCCTATTTGGTAAATTCTTATTCACATGCTCGTATCAGTATAGTTATGTAAACGATACAACATGCTCAGGCATGTCTAGAGGGCAAGTACATTCGTTTAAGAAGCTAAGTCAATTTTATCTCAATCTACATAAGTAGTCATGCGAAGAGCGAACCAAGTGTACTAAGGTTGTCCACACCGTAATATACTGATTATGATTAGACAATTGTATCATTGTGTGGTTGATCAGGCCCCAATAACACATATGTCATGAACAAGCTCGATAAAAGAACAAGCTAGCAAAACTAGGCTATAATAGCGGCAAAAGTCAAGGTAGTACAAAAAATATAAATATGCTGGATTATGATGGAAGAAGGTATAACCTATATGGAGATATGGGTATAAATTACGTGATTTAAAAACTAAAGAATAATCATCAAATCATAATCTAAAAGAACTCCTCAAACTATCAAGTTCTAACTACCAAGCACAGAAATTCAAAATTTAATATTTACAACTATAATCCTAGCAACTATATATCTTAACATAAAAGAAGTCACTTGGCCTACAATCAGAAGGATTAGGTGGCTTGAATTGAAAGAAAAGAAAAACATAATTAGTTGTCGCATAAATAGCGAACGTAAAGGTTCCGGGGGAACAAGATATGAATTTAGAATGAGAGACTCTTGATAATATCATGGTTCTCTAAGAATGGTGGTATGCTAATCTCTGTGTTCGAGGTATGATCAAGAGAAATGTTATATTCATTCCTCTTGGCTTCCTAAGGTATTATCCTGCTAGTATCAAGACAATGAGCTAAATTTATGGTTCTCTAATACTATCTCGCTATGAAAGTTAGGTTTAGTCCTAATATTCAACCTTGAATTTCTATTGGTTCATCGATACTAGGGTCAAACAATACGGTCAAATTTCTAACTAACGCTAGCAGTGTCTATACTACTCTCAAGTCCTTCATAAATATATCAAGGGATAATGGTAAACCAATCTACAGGTAAGGGATGCTAGGGTTCATTAGGTATTCTAAACTTTGTGATGTGTCAATATTCTAGTTGTATTCTTAGTAAGAAAGTTACCCTAATTATCATCCTAAGAACAGGGATTCCTATATTCTAGCAGAGGCTATACTCAAGGATCTACTAGGAAAGCACATAAATCAAGCAGGATACAATTATTCAAATAGAACAGATTGGAAGGAAAGTAAATTCAAGAATTCGGAACAAAATTAAGGAGCAAAAGTCAAGTATGTGGATGAGACCTAAAACTCTAATCCTAGGTGCAGGCTTGCTCAGTACAGTAACGTAACCAAGACAATATGCTCTCGACCTGCATGGGCCACCACTAAAAATATGTCACGCCCCAGTCCCAAAATACGTAGGACTAGGAACACGTAAGCATGCCAGCCGCATGTATATGACAACTCCAATATATGAAAACCATAACACATGCGTACAATGTATTATGAACAATAATTCACAAGTGGTATATAATTATCACAAGTCACAGGGCATAACTAAATCTCATCCACAGAAATCATAAATAAATAAAAACCAATATCTATGTGACTAAATCTCAATATAAAGTATCAAAGGATGATAGTCGGGTGGAAATAAATCTACTACCAAAATAGAATATAAAATAAACAAAACAATGTACAACAACTAATAATCACGAGGATCGAAGAGAAGACCTCCTCAAAATATAAGTAGTAAGTCTGGATCTGCGCTCCTGTGAATACTCACGAACATCTACACCTGGAAAGGGACCAGGTCCTCAGAGGGACATAACAAGATACATAGAAGCATGCCATATAGTAAATACTGAATAAATAAAGGGGGTGTGCTAACCATCTAAGTAAATATTATTTGAGGACAACCTTGGTGCGTATGGAAAAGTGTAGGCTAGACATATGCTGACGTAATTCACCAATCGCCATGACTGGCTAGTATATGCCACATATGCCCCCATAACAAGGGCACTCTGCAATATAATAACGTCCAGCTCCGAGGAGCGTGGTATCTGTATAAGTAATAACGTCCAACATTCTATAGAGTGTGGTATCAGCAAAACCACAAGTAATGTCCAATACTCTAAAGAACGTGGTATCTGCATAAATATATACGTCCGTATCGCTCCAAAGAATGGGGTATCATTATAAAGGAGGTGGGTGTCCCATGCGCCTACTAGTCGTCCTCCCCGCCCAATGATCTATGCATATTATATCCACAACACGCTTTAGCTACTACGCCGAGACGGAGTGCAAGTATCGGTGTCGTAACTTTGGCTCATAGTCTATCGTTAGAACAATAGCGTAATCTTACAACCAAACAAGGACAAGGATTGGACTACCGTACTACAATATTCTATGCTCCTGGACTACGAATAACTGCTAAGTCTTCTAACATGCATCACTATTAGCAGTTATACTCTATCTGTCGTACGACCTATACGTACATGTGGCCAACCGAATACGCAAGTCCGTGCCCTATATGAGACTCACAACACTTATAAGAAATGTGTCAAGGCCTGGGGAGTCATACTGATAACTCCACGACTTTAGGTGGGTCCACTAGACACTAGGTCAGATACAAGTCATAACGTCAACGCCTTTTTTGACTGCACCCGAGTCTTTCTCGCACGCGCACAGTTGTATAATATTAAAATAAATAAACATGCAACTAAATAATAACTAAATTTAAACAGTAAAATAAGGCAAGGTATACTTCCCTGGCAATAAAGCTGCGTAGTGCCAATAACCTGCTCCTGAAGTCTCGTAGAACAATCTGATAGGTTCTATATACATATAATATAATGCAATACAACATCAGCCATTACACTTGCACATACACAACCATAAATATACTAGACTCATAGGGTACGCTAAGGGTGACACTGGTCGACTAACAGGGTCAAATGCACGTTTAATTATGCGGGTGTCACGTCTTCAAATGCTGCACACAATCAGACAGTCAACTAACACATGGCTCGCCAGTACGTCAGTGTACACAAGGGAGACAGATCACTAATACTAAGGGTTAATGGTATAAGCAATTATGCGGGAAAAATCCATGGTGTCCTAGAGTCATACAGCATAAATACATATATAGTCATAATTAGGTTTTAATATTTAATTACTTATACAATGTATATCTAAACCAATCTGAATATTATATACATACGCATAAGTGTACGCGTACGGGTCATATGGTCAAATGTAAATACAGGGTATCTTATGGTCACTCAACATCTATAATATAGTCATACCTAGTACTATAATTAATTACCACACAATGTATATGCACCAATTAATTATCCTACATAAATGCACACTAGTCTTTAGGTGAACCGACATGGTCTGAACTAAACTGAACCATGAAGCAATACTAAATACAAGCACACATAAAATGAAAGGAGAGGGACAGGTTTGAACCTTGGGTTTAGCGTACACGATACGAGGAACGGGGGTGACTGTTGCAGGTCATCGTTGGCGAGGGTGACGGGTCCACGATGACGACGATGATGGTGAGGATGATAATAGTGATGATGATGTTGATGATGATGGTGATGATGATAGGGATAATGATTGTGATGATGATAGGGATAATGCTGATGATAATTGATGATTAAGGGGAGGATGATGATGATTAAGGGGAGAAGGCTCGGTCGAGGCCTGCTGTCGGAGTCTGGGGAAGTCCGACAAGGGGAGGAGATGAGGGCAGTGGTGGTGGTCGAGGTGCAGGGAGGTGGAGGAGCTTGAGGAGAAAGGAAGAGGACAGGAAGGAGGAAGAGGAAGTTATGGGCAGTCGTGTGGTCTGTTGGCTCCGGCGGAGGGGTTGCAGTGGGGGAGGTCGGGATAGTCCGGAATATGGCGGTGGGTCGAGTTGTGATACAGTCGGAATCGGGTGAAGGAGGTGGAGGTCCGGTGGGTTGAGTTCTCGGCTGTGATGGCGTGAAGGCGATCAGGATCCAGCGAGTTGAGGTGAGCGTGGTGGTTCAAGCAGGGAAGAACGGTGGGGTGGAGATGGCCGGGTGGATCCGGTGGAGGATGGCGAGGTCGGCGGCTGATGGAGGCGTTCAGGCGAGCGGGATAGAGATGGCTGGTCGGGGTCAAATTTAGGCGGAGGAGAAGTGCAGGCGGGTTAGGGTCGACTGGGAGCTGCTCCGGTCAGCTTCAGGCGGAGGAGATGGAGGAGAAGAGAGGGAGAGGTGGTGCTGGCTGGCTCCGGCGAGTGGTTGACAGGAAGGGGGAGAGGGCGATGAACAGGAAGAGGAGATATTTGGGTCGGCTGAAATAGGTTTTAGGAAAAATAAAGAAAAAGAAAAAGAGGTTATATACATATACATGTAAAGGAGGGTTGGGTGTTTGACCTAGAAAATTGGGCTTGGTCAACATCCTTGGGATGGGCTTGGTATCACATGGAGATGTTTGGAGGGCTTGGATTGCATGGTTTGAAATTGGATGGCTAGGAATTTATGAGGGGGGTGATGTTGAATGCTACACACTCCAAAATCATGAGAAAAATTTACATGACCAAATAATGAAGGGAAATAGGTTTCTTCATGTGTTGTGTTCAATGGTGTAGGCACCTTAATGCACTTTTGTAATAAAGTCCCTAACAATTAGAATTTTTTTACAAAGATGGAAATTATATTAATTTAATTAAAAGTAATACAAACGGTGTTCTTGAATTAATTGGAAGTACATGGGATTAAAATTAGGTGGGACACAAGTATCATGGACATAGGGGACTCAGGATAGAATATTATCATAAATTAGGTTGCACAAAATGGATCAAGATTGTGTCTCAAATTTCGATTAGAATGCACAAGGATACAAAGTTGAATTTATTTAGAATTAAATATAAACGTTTGTGACGAATATTGTGCTACTAAAATATAGCACAAGAGAGCATAATTATAAGTTACACAAAGGTCCGAATAGATGACTGGCACGTCTAGGACAAGGGTATAAAATTTGTAGGAAGACAATGGCTAGTGTAGTGCTCCATTTATCGAAGCAACGGTAAGGTGCACTAAGTGATATAAATATTATAAAATTATTTAAAACACAGTGTTATAATTCTAATTGGATTCAAACTAGCCCTAGTCTCTCTATTTAAGCCAAGTAGGTCTAATTTTGGATGAGGGGATTTATAAATTGCTAGGATTGCCGCCAGATCGAGATATTGAGTTCTTTATTGACTTGGTGCCAGGTGTTGAGCCAATTTTATAGCATGTCTATAGATTAAACAACAACGAGTTGGTCAAGCTGAAGAAGCAAGTAGATGAATTATAGGATATGGAGTTTATCAGATCCAGTTTTTCACCGTGGAGATCCCCGGTATTGTTTGTACCGAAGAAGGATGGATCGATGCGCATGTGCATCGATTACAGGACATTGAATAATCACACTATCAAGAATAAATACTAGTTGCCCTGGATTAATGACCTGTTCGATCAGTTGAGTGACGCTAAGGTATTTTCCAAGATAGACTTGAGATCAGGCTACCACCAAGTTAAAGTGAAGCCGGAGGACATTCAGAGGACTGCTTTTAGGACTCGGTATGGCCAGTATGAGTTTTTGGTGATGCCGTTTGGGTTGACTAATGTCCCTGCGGTATTTATGAATTTGATGAACAAGGTATTCCACCAGTAACTTGACAAGTTCGTGGTGGTGTTCATTGATGACATACTCATATACTCGAAGACACCAGAAGAGCACGATGAGCATTTGCATATTGTATTGGATGTACTGAGGAAGGAGAAGTTGTATGGAAAGCTTTCCAAGTATCAGTTCTTCCTGGATAAGGTGGAGTTCTTAGGACATATTATGAATGGTGATAGAATTTCAGTGGAGCCAAAGAAGATCGCAGCAGTGGAATCTTGAAAGACCCCGAGTTCAGTGGCAGAGATCAAAAGTTTCTTGGGTCTAGCAGGCTACTACAGGAAGTTTGTGCAAGATTTTTCAAGGATTGCCGAGCCGATGACTAGATTCAGCAGGAAGGATGCAGAGTTGGTTTGGACAGAGGAGTGCCAGGTTACTTTTGAGGAATTTAAGACGAGGTTGACATCTGCTCCTATTTTGATGTTGCCATCAGGGTCTGGAGGTTTCACTATTTATAGTGATGCGTCGGGGAAAGGGCTGGATTGTGTTCTTCGGGAGAATGGAAAAGTGATTGCCTATGCATCCAGGCTGTTGCGTCCTCATAAGAAGAACCATCCTACCCACTATTTGGAGTTGGCAACAGTCATCTTTGCCTTAAAAGTTGTGGAAATACTATTTGTACGGAGAACGTATTGAGATCTTCACAGATTATAAAAGCTTGAAGTACGTTTTCACTCAGAAGGAGTTGAGCATGAGGTAGCATCAGTGGCTAGAATTGATAAAGGATTTTGACATATCTTTGCAATATCATCCGGGAAAAGACAATTTAGTTTTTGATGCCTTGAGCAGGTATCCAGTAGCTATATTTTTGACGCAGGATCAGTATTTTTTTGAGGATCTGGAAAGCTTGGGCATTGAGGTGATAGTTCCTGGTTTTGCCATGCATATATGGGGATTGCAAATACACTCAGAGTTGATGGACATGATCAAGGTAGCCCAGTATGAGGATGTATCTTTGAGAAGCATCAAAGCTTAGTGAGAGCAGGATTAGAGAATAATTTTACCATTACTGAGGATGATTTTTTGCGACATGGTGCTAGATTATGTGTGCCTAGTGGAAAGCTGCATAAGGAGGTATTTTAGGAAGTGCATCGCTCTCAGTATTTTATGCATCTAGGTGCCAACAAGATGTATCAGGATATGCGAGAGTGTTTGTGGTAGTATGGCATGAAGAGGGAAGTGGCACAGTTTGTATCCAGATGCTTAGTGTGCCAACAGGTGAAAGCCGAGAGGCAGAGGCCAGGTGGATTACTTCAGCCATTACCCATTCCATAGTGAAAGTGGGAGCATATTACTATAGATTTTGTGTCCGGACTTCCACGATCTCCAGGAGAAAATGACGCGATTTGGGTCATCGTTGACAGGTTGACCAAGTCGGCCTACTTTTTGCCTTTCAAGGTAGGCTTATCTAAGGGGAAGTTGGCAGAGATGTATGTGAGACAGATTGTCAGGATACATGGGGTTTCCGTCAATATAGTCTCAGATCGGGATAGTCATTTCACTTCTTATTTCTGGAAGATTTTGTAGGCGAGTTTGGGCACCCAGCTCAAGTTCAATACTATATATCATCCCCAGACATATGGGCAATCAGAGAGGACCATTCAGACTCCCGAGGATATGCTGTGCAACTGTGTACTAGATTTTGGGGGATCTTAGGAGAACCATCTCCATTTGGTAGAGTTTGCTTATAATAACAACTACCAGGCTAGTATAGAGATATCTGTCTGAACAAAGAAATTCTGTTCATCAGAAGCAGCAGTTCAGAATTCTACGCGGTTCCTCACTCCTAAAAAAAAGCAGGACAGTTCGAACACTCGAATGCTAAAGTGACTTTCTACGCATCCCTAGTTATGCGTAAGAGACAGGACAGGACCCAGCACTCTTTCTAAACAGAGTCGGCATAAAGAATCAGACGTGTCGAAGCTACACATATTCAGACTTCACAGCAACAAAGTATGGAAAGATGATCATATGAAGAAGCAAGACGATTTTATTAAAAGATTAAAGTCATGATTACATATGAGGGAAATTTCATCTACAAAAAGGATTTTTTTCGTCGTCGTCGGAAGGCCACCCCCAGAATCTGTTCTGACAGGTTCTCACATCGGTGAAGGTCTTTCTCTTCTTCCATGGCAGTTCATCGACTTTCAGAGTCATGAACAAGAAGATGATTGCTGGCGGGAGGATACAGCACTGGGCCTACCTGAACTTCTTCAGGGCCCATCCTCCATACGCCATATCAGATCCAGTTGAGGCTTCTTTAACCCAACTCGATCGAGGACGAAAGTTATAGTTTGTCTTCTCTCGTCCACGAAAGTCGCAGGAGAAAATATGCAGCTTGCAAGCTGTGTGGTCTAAAACGACCCTTCCTCTCTCCCGGAGAACCGCCATTCAAAGTTGCTGATTATCATGAGTAAAGGAGGCTATGATATCCTTCCATGATCCATCGTTGCAGATGAGACTTGCTCGAAGACGCCGTCTATTTCGGCTCCCTACATGCTGGAAGAACATGGTCTTATTCTTTATCAGATCGACCCGACGGACTCCGGCGATCATTCTTGTGTTGCAAAAGGAATGCGGGGAGAACAGGTTAAACTCCTCGGCCTTTTATAGGCGAGAGAGGTCACACCAGTCCCCAATAACTCTGCCATAAAGTCAACATCGACCGTTTCAACGCTCCATTTAGAAACGTTTCGAGTTACGAGGAGCAGTTCATGCTTCATTCAAAGCGTTCCCAATTTTGAAAAAATTTGAAAACTTTGAAGGGGGTCTTGTAGAAGCATAAAAAATACGCTGGATAGCTCTATGCAACATGGTGATGCAGGGCAGCGTAAGCAGGGGACCTCAAGGCCATCAAGAGTGCAATGGAGCTTTTTCGCTGAGCACGGCATAAAATATGATGGGACAATCCACGTAAATGCAGTATATCCAGGCCGCTTCAGCATAGACGGGGTGCTTCATCGCCTCCATGGCGTAAAACTCATTCGCTTTCAAAGCAGCATTAAAGCGTACGAGGAACTCTTCGTCTTCCCCGAAATGAACCTGTCAAGTCACGCAGTGAACCTGACATCTAACTCCTGACAAAAAGTGCTGCACGGCTACCCAGACGACGGCTGGAAAGATGGCAGACCACTCGGGATGCGCCCCACAGTATGATGGCGGATCTCTGCATATAATGTAGAGGATTTGATTAAATATCACCGAACCGTTATTTACTGACATCCCCTCAGCGGAGACTACTTTTACGCGTACAAGGGGATACGCTGCCTTATTTTACACAGGCAGACGTGAACTGTTTATGCTCCACGGAAGACAAACAGACTGCCACGTCAAAAGCTGCTCTTTGAACAGGGCTCGAGGCACGCCTCTGCACCTAATGCTCAGAACGGTGGCAGGCCTTCAGAACACGTCTCTACAATTAATGATGATGGCGGATCTCGGCATTTAATGCGAGAGATTTGATTATATCTCCAAGAGCCATGATTTCGGCTAGAGACATCCACATCACCTCGGCTTCTACGCCCATTCAGCTTTTGTGACTGCTCGGCCTCTACGACTACTCTGGCACGTTACGCAGCGGCTTCTACGCCCATTTAGCTTATGTGCCCGCTCGGCTTCTACGCCTCGTCAACTTCTATGCTCATTCAGCTTCTGTTCTCACTCGGCTTCTACGCCCATTCAGCTTCTGTGCTCACTCGGCCTCTATGACCACTCGGCTTCTATGCCTATTCGGCTTCTATGCCTACTTGGCTTCTACGCCATGGTGACAGACATTGGCTTCTACGCCCACCTCTTCTACACGAGGGATACCTACCTACGTGGCTTCTACGCCGTGATCTTCGTAGCGATTATACGTATTTTGTCCCTTAGTTAGACCCGTGTCACACGCTCATTCAGAGGATCATCTATACCCAGGCATTGGTTATTTTAACCGTTGTATAAAAGGGTGCTGTACTTTTCACTACTCAGTTTCTACACGACGGAGTGGTCACTGTCACTAAAACTCTATAAATAGAGACCTCTATCAACAGAGGACAAGTTCGAAAAATTGGTCAAGAAATCTAATATCAGATCCAAGGTCGAACTTCCAAGAAAGATCGAACAAGAGGTCAAGAGAGAGAGAGAGAGAGGGAAGAATCCGGAGCTAAGGCAAAGAGTAGGGATCGATGACTTTAGCATCGTGCGTCCACCCTCTTTTGCAACCTTCGAAGCTGCTTCCTGTCTTCTACGGCACTTCTTCATCATCATGTGGTCCAAGGGCTAAAGTGATCGACTGCAGATCAGACACCTATAGTAATATTTACCCAGATTTATAAATTATACTTCGACATCCTCGTATAGGATTAAATTGTACAAGTTTGTTTGTAAACCAAAGAATACGGGTTTTGTATAAACCCCGTCTTAAATATATTTCATTCTTTTGTTTTCCACCACAAACAAGATGGCGACTCTGCTGGGGACATCTTTCTCTTTTGATGAGGAAGCGATTGCTCAACACGATACGGTACCCGTAGGATCCGTGAAGAAGACACTGGTCGTCCAGTTCGACCAGTCTGCCTACGAAGACATGCTTCGGACGGGGGGTAGCTCTCACTCTATCTCTCTGTACAAAATAACAGGAAGCTGTGCAAGGTCTGGATGCCCAAGACATCCTCTACCATGCCTGTGGACTCTCCGATCTCTCCGACCAATGAGGTTGTAGCATTGCTCCCTCCGTACCCTGCACGTAAAATTCAGTCTTCCACTACACACGGTATAGACAAAACTTCGGGCAAAGCCTCAGCGCTAACCCAGAAGTATCCACTGTGCTCCATGCAACGCGTAGAAACCAGTCTCCCGTCCGTGGCGGAATAGACAAAACTTCGAATGATGCCTCAGCGCCAAATCGGAAGTATAAAGCACGCTCCGCGCGTTAGACAACATCTGATCTCTACGGGGAACCAGATGACGCCCGTGATCTCCGCAAGGGAAAGCAAGCGACGAGCTACTTAACTTCTCAGCATTCACGCCAGCAAGGGAACAATCTACCCGCCCTCCAAATTACGCAAGAAGCTGATGGCCGCCTGAGGACATCCTCAGCCCTACGCCAACTAGAGCGAAGCTCAAAATTACGCCAGACGAAGTCCCTAAGCGTACAGAAGGCTCGATTGACGTGTACCTCCATCTCCAAAGGAGTCATGATCAAAAGTTTGTCATGTTCATATTACCTCTGAATAAACTTTTGGCTATCTACTATCTTCTGATATAGGTTTCCATCTACACTTAACACCCGTACTTAGTCATAAGTACGCCAGTGGTGTTAAGTCCACAAAAACTGCCATGTCCATATCACCTCTGAGCAGACGTGTACCTCCATCTCCAAAGGAGTCACGATCAAAAGTTTGTCATGTTCATATTACCTCTGAATAAACTGTCGGCTATCCACTACCTTCTGATATAGGTTGCCATCTACACTTAACACCCGTACTTAGTCATAAGTACGCCAGTGGTGTTGAGTCCACAAAAACTGCTATGTATATATTACCTCTGAGCAGATGTATGCCTCTATCTCCGATGGAGTCACAACCCAGGGAGTTTGTCATGTTCATATTACCTCTGAACAAACCTTCCTAAATTTGGCTATCGATTATCACGTTCATATTACTACTGATATCGATCGTCATCTCAGCTTAGCACCCGTACTTAACTCTAAGTACGCCAGTGGTGTTGAGTCCACAAAAACTGCCATGTCCATATTTACCTCTAGCTGGGCTTGTCCCTAAACCTATTTGCACTCTCATGCGCAACAAATGATAGGTCCACAAAAAATTTCCCCTTTGGAATGCCCGCAATGGAAAGTAGCGCATGGCAACTGTTCTTCGACGGTGCCTCCAGAACTGGTCCCAAAGGAAACGTGGTTTCAGGGGTAGGAATTGTCCTGGTTACTCCCGATAAACTCGTCATCTATCGAGCATACTCTCTTAACGAGCCCTGTTCCAACAATGTGGCGGAGTACAACGCTCTACTAATCGGGCTCCAAGTCGCTAAAGAGGTGGGGGTCGAATCTCTGGAAGCTTTTGGTGATTCTTTGCTTATCGTCAATCAAGTCAGAGGAATATATGAAGTCCGGAATCCAGACCTCGATCACCAAGCAACGGTCGAGATAGCCGTAACATTCAAGGGGTTCTTCCTAGAGCATGTACCTCGATCTCAGAATCTGGAAGCCGATGCCCTAGCCAGTCTAGCTGCAGATTTAGTTACTCCTATAAGAAGGCAGAATTCGGTAATCCTTCTTAACAGAGATCTATTTTGCGTGAAAAACAACGCTCACATCGAACGCAGTTACGCTGTGAACACCGATCCTCCTACGAGAGATTGGAGAAGTCCCTTTATAGATTTTATGGCATACGAAATCTTGCCGGAGGACCCTAAAGAAGCAGCATTCGTCAAAAGACGATCATTACGCTTCTACTTCGATGCATCTTCGCAATGCCTATATCGCCGGACCTACGACGGACTGCTATTGAGATGTCTCTCTAATGACGAAGCACAACAGATTATCAGCGAAGCTCACAACAGCGTATGCGGGGCGCATTAACCTGGTCCTAAGCTACAGGATCGTATCAGAAGAATGGGCTATTACTGGCCCACTATGATCGCAGACGCAATCAAGTATGCCAAACGATGCAAGGCCTGTCAGGTTCATGCAGACTTCATACACCAGCCGTCTGAACATCTACATCCTACGGTTGCATCCTGGCCTTTCGAAGCATGGGGTATGGATTTTATTGGTCCTATTCACCCGTCTTCTTTCAGAGGTCACCAGTTCATACTGGCCATCACGGATTACTTCTCCAAATGGGCAGAGGTGATCCCTCTTGCTGAGGTAAAAGCATCTAATGTGATCAGCTTCATCAAGCATCACGTCATTTATCGCTTTGGGATTCCCCGAAGGATAATCCATGATAATGGGCCTCAGTTCATCAGCCAAGCGTTTCATCGATTTTGCGATAAAAATCGGATACAAAATATCGCCTCTACGGCGTATTATCCAGCTGCTAATGGTTTGGCGGAAGCCTTCAACAAAACCATTATCAAACTCTTGAAGAAGTTTGTCTCTTCAAACAAAAAAGATTGGAACGAGAAGCTGGAAGAATATCTCTGGGCGTACCGCACAATGGTCCGAGCACCGACAGGTTGTACCCCATTCTCACTGGTCTACGGGAGCAAAGCAGTTCTTCCCATCGAAATTCAAATTCCGTCACTCAGGATAGCAGTCGCCAATGAGTTAACTCGGGAAAAGAATGACCTTTTAAGGCTTTAGGAGCTAGAAGGATTAGACGAGAAACGCCTTCATGCTCAACAGAGCATCGCGTTCTATCAAGCGCACATTTCCAGAGCTTTTAATCAAAAAGTAAAGGAAAGAGTGTTCAAAGTTGCGAGCTAGTCTTAGCTGTAAGAAGGCCAATGATTCTCACTCACAGGAGCAAAGGCAAATTTTAGCCAAAATGGGAAGGCCCTTACGTGATCGAGACAACGTTCTCAAATGACGCTTACAGGTTAGCCCAGCCTAATGGAGACCTACTAATGGCTCCTATCAATGGCAAATTCCTGAAGAGGTACTATGCTTAACCTCCTCTGCTCAAGTAGAATAAAGGCGAAAATCTCATTCTGACAAAACTACTTCCAAAATGAAACTAGTTGGGTCGTACTCTATCATGTCCATATGACCCCTGAATAGATGCGCCCTGCTAAAGTTTACCAAGAGACTATCACGTCCATACTACCTCTGATATTACTTTCACCCAAACCCGTCATTTACATTCCGAAATGACGGGTCCACAAAGTCAGATGAAAAGCCTCTTTATTATTCCCTAAAAAAGAGCGGAAGTACATTAAAAAGCAAAAGCAAAAGTACATCATGAAGGGGGAGCGGCCAAATCGTGAATCTGCTCCGCCAGTATGGCCATCTTCTCATTCCTGGAGTCCAAAACGGTAGCTCGAGCTTGCTCCCATCTCGTCTCCTCATCATCCAAGCCGGATAAATCAGACAGAGAATGTGTAAGAGCGGCGTGCATGGCACTCGCATGTGCCAAGTTCTGTTGAGCCTCTTCTATCTGGCTCTGTAACACATGCACACCGGCAGCTGAAGCACGAGACCTTTCCTTCGCTAAAGTGAGCTCAGCCTTTAACTTGCGAACCCTCGCTTCATTTTTCTCATGCTCAGCTTTACTCTTGGCTAACTGGGGAACAACACACTCTAAGAGGGTGTGCTCGTCACTCATCTCCTTCTGCTGCATCTCGAGGGACCTGCTCAGAGCTTCCAACTCTCCCAGCCTTGCAGTCAGCGAGTCATATTCATCCTGGACCAAATCGTCAACACTATCTTGGGATAGCTGTGAGTATTCGTTAATGGGTTGCTCCAAACCATTAACTACCTCCGCCAGGGCGTCAGCTAAACTAGTATCGCCAAGGGTCCCTGATCGCCTCTATCGAAAACCGAGAGGACCTCTTCAGGCGCTCAAAGTTCAGATTCTTCTCCAACACCATTGATATTAGCGTTTTCAAAGTGTTGTAGAAGATACTGGTATACTGCTCGGTCAGTGCAGCTAGGCCCGAATGCACGCTAGGAGTGGCTGTAATATTGTCGAACCGCACTCCAGAGGCGACCGCAATCGACGTGGCCACAGTCCTCATCTAAACAGGGGGTGCGACAAAAGAGGAAGCGCCAACCCGCATACTCGAAGGAGGCGTTGTCGCAACGATAGGGTCGTCCTCTTGAGGTATCGAAGCCTCGTCGGCAGGCGAGCCGGCACTCGAAGATGCTTCCTCTTCAAAACCAGGCACCTCTATATCAACGCCAGGACCTGACACAGAGCCGAAGGGCGCATATACATTGCCCTCCCCGAAGAGGTCGTCTCCTAAGAAGAAGACAAGAGAAAGTTAATGTCCACACGATATTAATTTTCCTATAGAAGAGGCACGAAAAGACGACAGTGATGCTAGGCAAGCTGTCATACCTGGAGATAAGGGCCTGCTAACTGACACTGGCAAATACTCTTCCAGGTCTTCGCCGAGATCCACTTGAGGCTCATCAACTGGAATCTCGCTAGAAGCGCTGACAGGCACGGCAGGGGCCTCTCCCAATGCTGATCCGGACAAAGGTATATGGAATCTTATAACCAGCCTCGAAGGCGACTTCGTTCCACTACCTAAAGCAGTAGCAGCGGTAGCAGCCTCCAGCTGAGATTCTTCGGCGCCACCGGCCAAAACTGTAGAAGGTTCCTCTCTAAAAGGCGAGGAACCCCCAATCAAAGAATCATCCCCGACATAGGGAGAAGCAGGCTCACTTCCAGGAGCCTCAATGCCAGGAATCTGGAGAGGACGAGTAACCATCCTCTTCGTCCTCTAACGAGGGGAAGCCTCCTTCAGAGCGAGAGCCCTTCATTTCCCGGAGACTACCAACGCCCCTGCAGGCGGAGGTATTTCACCCCTCGGTACCGATACGAGAGGCTCATCCGGAGTAGCAGACTCGTCACCCTCGTCAGAAGAAATCAAGGGGACTTCAACCCTTTCCCCAGGTTTGGAAGAGGGTACCCTAAAGCTTCTACCAATATCAAAATCATGATGGGAGGTGTTCGTTGCCACATAGAACTGGGCATACGAATGCAGGATGCGCAGCTCCGTGGAGGGTGTGACGAAGGGCACAGTAAAAATTGCCCCGTTGCATCCCATGATAAAATATCGCCATCCCCTCGCTCCATCGATGAGTCCACCTTTGGACCTGAAGCTGGTGACGGCGTTGCCCATATACAACTGATCATACCCAAACTGCCTGGCAAACCGACTAGGCAGGTAGGGTTCGAAGAAGCAGTGATCTTCACTTCTGTACAGCAAGTGGGAAGGTCTAATGCAGACCAACCAATTGAAGGCTTCAGGAGAAAGAGTGGTCCTATCTCTACCTGAGTCCTCAAGCCTAATCTCCGATTGGTTGCGATGAACAGAGGGGACACTGCAAAGGAGCTTCCAGCTGTGACCGCAATGCAGCACCCGCCGACAGTCTAAAACTGTGAGCATATTCCAAGAGGATTTCTCGTAATTCAGCAAGAAACTCCCCCCCAAGCTACTGCCGGAACCGGTAGACATCACCCGGGGGTTGAGAATTAACCATCCCATCAAATACAGGTATGGTAATTCCACCCGGGGAAAACTTTCACGCCGAGCTTCATTGGCAAGCAGCGCCTCAGTCATCGCCCTCAAGCCAGCTTGTATACGGCACACCATGGCAGGAAGCAAGCCCAGTCTTGCCCCGAACACCAGATGCACGGCAGGCCACAAGGTGCTGCGGTGAATACGATCCGCAGATGCGATGCCAGGTACCACCAGTCGGTGCAGCTATATAGAGAGGAAGCCAGCCAGTAGAGCTTCCTTGGATAGTGCCCTGCGGCAATGTCTCAAATAGCTGTAGGCCTTAGTACCTGCGGGATATCTTTCTATCCCTTCGACGAGGATTTGATTCGGATCCCTAGCATCCTCCAGGAGATCGTCAACTTCCTGACCAGTCAGCACGCTCAGAGGATTCACAAGCTCATCCTTGACTTCCAAGACTTTCTCCGGCTGAGCAGCCCTACCCCGGTAAAAAAAGAGGTAGGACGTCCATTTACTGGTGTGAGACAAATCTGAAGGCTCAGCGTAGAAGGCGGTGCAAGCAAGGTAGTGGCACATCAGCTCCTAGTACACTTCTACTACCCGAGGGTCTGAATCCCCCAACTCCCGGTTCGTGGGAACATACTCTTCGTACGGAGTATCCCCCTTCGGCAGTCTCGAGATCTCTGCCATCTCATGAAGGGCCAATCCCAACTCCTCCAGCGGAATGGTGAAAGTCCCGGCGAGCGGAATGTATCGCTCCATCAGTGCCAAAAATTGGTTAGGGTTAGGAGGTAACCCAACGATGGTGGCACTCACAGCTGCCAACAGACCGATGTTCTCCAACTCGATCCGAAAATGCTCCAAGGCCCAATCAACTAAGCGTGCCCATCGAAGGTTTGTTGGGGTCATCCACCCGTTACATCGAGGATTCGCCTTGGGGTATACTCCTCCGTGCCCCATGAAATCATTGCAAAATGTTGGCAATTGCACCGGCTGGAGCACCAAGCTGTCTTCACTCGGGACACTTCCCGGGTACAACCCCCTGAACAACGTTACAGGACCGGAAGGGCGGCTGACAAATAGGCCAGATCCTTTCTGGTAGAAGATCTTCCTCGGCCTACCGTGAAGATCGGGAGTCAGCATCCACGATATCTTCCTGGGATGTGTAGCATGGGAGAATGCCGAGATGGAATAATCTCTCGGCATCTTGGGCAGACTCAAGACCAACTTCCCGGCAGGAAAAACCCAGAGTTCTTTCTTTGGCTTCGTCTGGGACTGCTTATCAATCATGTCCCCGAAGAGAAAAGCCGGCTTTATATACTGGTCCCCGTCTTCATACGTCAAAGGCTCTCCATTAATCATGTTCAGCAACGTTCGCCCGCCCTGAGCCGATATCAAGATTTCCTTCCCTTTGGGATATTGGGGCCCGGAGATAGGAAATACCACATGGGATAGATCCTCCAGATAGTTGGAGTGCTGCAACCCGACGGCAGAACCCATCACCTCGGCTAGCGGAGACTCGCCCAAGTTAACTGCAAGGGTGCAAGAAAAACATGTCAGTTTTATACTAGACGTTACAATATCGCAGCACATGCCAAAAGGCAACAGTCTGAGCTCTACGCCGAGACTGTACAAACTTGATAGTTTATGCCGAAATTTTCCTCCAGAAGCGTAAAATTCAAATCGGTAGCATACTGTTTGTGCTTTACGCCAGACTGCCAAGGTTCGAGCTATTACGCCAGAATTTTCATCCACAAGCGTAAAAGATCAAAATTATACAGTATACACCAAGTTTTCGGCAGTCGAAGCTTTTTACGCTCAACTGCGAAAATCTAGAGTTTTTATGCTGACACATTAGAAATATGGACGTAAAAGATAAAACGTCTCCGTGCATCATCTTCCTCAAAGAGGCTATCAGCACAGAAGACGAACTAGCGCGGTCACGTTCAACGTGTGTGAAGGATTTTTCATTCATTCTCATTCATCCCAAAAAGCTATACCTATCAGCCCGAGTGCACTTCTCGTCGGCGGGATGCTCGGCTCGGAATGGGGTTCGCCCTGTCCAACCGGAGGCACTCCTGCTTGGCCAGAAGAACGAGAAGAAGAATCAATCTTCTTTCCCTTAGAGGAGGAGGATTGCTTAGAGGCCATTACTAGAAACTTCGAAGACTCAGAGAAGACTCGGAGAAGAGCTCGAACAGTCGGAGGCTTTCTTTCGCAGAAGATGGATGAAAAGTTTTTCTCTAAGAAAACTTGGGATATATATAGAGTTCGGATGGACTCCTCGGACCCCGAACCAAATCTCCTAATTAATATTCGGTTATGATTGGGTCCTACGTCAGCCTATTATTCAGAGAAGACGGACAGTCAGCAAATTCGAAAAGTTTTTTGCGCAAAGCAGGTCAGCAGTTCTTACGCTAAGGAGCTTTCTACGCTCGACAGCAACAGATCTACGGTTTCACGCTCGCAAGCTATAAGTCTCTGGTTTTACGCCCGGATGCCTTTGTGCTCGGTAGCTTTTATGCTCGAGAGGCCACAATCCTACGACTTCATGCCAGCAGATAATAAATCGATGATCTCACGTTCGGTGGTGCCTAGTTTACGCTCAGAAGCAACAGATCCGCGACTTCACACTCAATTTTTTTTTTCTTTTCAGAAGCTACAAATCTACAGTTCTACGCTAAGGAGCTTTCTACGCTCGACAGCTACGAATCTACGGCTTTACATTCGACGGCTACAAGTCAGGTTTTACGCCCAAATGCCTTTGTGCTTAGTAGCTTTTATGTTTGAGAGGCTACAAACCTACGACTTCACGCTCAGGAACTATAAGTCTATGATTTCACGCTCGATGGTGTTTAGTTTATGCTCAGAAGCTGCAGACTAATGATTTCACGCTCCACGACTTTCCGTACATCTGAAGGATACGCCTGCCAGATTATGCGTACATCTGAACGGTCCTCAAAGCGGTCAATTGTAAAGAGTTCACATAGAAGATACTCGTCCTTGACCTCAAGATATCCTAAGTACCCGAAACATGCAGAGTTCAACGTTGAAAAACTACTCTTCTTCATGGGTCGGTTCGAAGTTCATCCAGATTCCAGTCTGAATATTTTATCTATCAAGATGGTAACTCAGTTTGACAGCCATTTCTCGACCCTGTTCCAAAGGATTTTTGAGAAATCATTCTTGAAGATGATGTCTGAACAAAGAAATTCTGTTCATCAGAAGCAGCAGTTCAGAATTCTATGCGGTTCCTCACTCCTAAAAAAATAGGAGGACAGTTCGAACACTCGAATGCTAAAGCGGCTTTCTACGCATCCCTAGTTATGCGTAAGAGACAGGACAGGACCCAGCACTCTTTTTAAACAGAGTCGGCATAAATAATCAGACGTATCGAAGCTACACATATTCAGACTTCACAGCAACAAAGTATGACAAGATGATCATATGAAGAAGCAAGACGATTTTATTAAAAAATTAAAGTCATGATTACATATGAGGGAAATCCCATCTACAAAAAGGATTTTTCTCGTCGTCGTCGGAAAGCCACCCTCAGAATCTATTCTGACAGGTTCTCACATCGGTGAAGGTCTTTCTCTTCTTCCATGACAGTTCATCGACTTCCACAGTCATGAACAAGAAGATGATTGCTGGCGGGAGGATACAACACTGGGTCTACCTCAACTTCTTCAGGGCCCATCCTCCACATGCCATGTCAGATCCAGTTGAGGCTTCTTTAACCCAACTCAATCGAGGATGACAGTTACAGTTTGTCTTCTCTCGTCCGCGGAAGTCTCAGGAGAATATATACAGCTTGCAAGTTGTGTGGTCTAAAATGCCCCTTCCTCTCTCCTGGAGAACCGCCATACAAAGTTGCTGATTATCCCGAGCAAAGGAGGCTATGATATCCTTCCATGATCCATCGTTGCAGATGAGACTTGCTTGAAGACACCGTCTTTTTCGGCTCCCTATATACTGGAAGAACATGGTCTTCTTCTTCCTCAAATCAACCCGACGGACTCTGGCGATCATCCTTGTGTGGCAAAAGGAATGCGGGGAGAACAGGTTAAACTCCTTGGCCTTTTATAGGCGAGAGAGGTCACACCAGTCCCCAATAACTCCGCCATAAAGTCAGCATCGACCGTTTCAACGCTCCATTTAGAAACGTTTTGAGTTACGAGGAGCGGTTCATGCTTCATTCAAAGCGTTCCAAATTCCGAAGAAATTTGAAAGCTTTGAAGGGGGTCTTGTAGAAGCATAAAAAATACGCTGGATAGCTCTACGCAACATGGTGATACAGGGAAGCGTAAGCAGGGGACCTCAAGGCCATCAAGAGTGCAACGGAGCTTTTTCACTGAGCATGGCGTAAAATATGATGGAACCATCCGTGTAAATTCAGTATGTCCAGGCCGCTTCAGCGTAGACGGGGTGCTTCATCGCTTCCATGGCGTAAAACTCATCCGCTTTCAAAGCAGTATTAAAGCGTACGAGGAACGCTTCGTTTTCCCCGAAATGAACCTGTCAAGTCACGTAGTGAACCTGACATCTGACTCCTGACAAAAAGTGCTGCACGGCTACCCAGACGACGGCTGGAAAGATGGCAGACCACTCGGGACGTGCCCCACAGTATGATGGCGGATCTCTGTATTTAATGCAGAGAATTTGATTAAATATCATCGAGCCGTCGTTTACTGACATCCCTTCAGCGGAGACTGGTTTTACGCGTAAAAGGGGATACGCTGCCTTGTTTTACACAGGCAGACGTGAACTGTTTATGCTCCACGGAAGATAAACAGACTGCCACGTCAAAAGCTGATCTTTGAACAGGGCTCGAGGCACGCCTCTGCACCTAATGCTCAGAACGGTGGTATGCCTTCAGAACACGTCTCTGCAATTAATGATGATGGCGGATCTCGGCATTTAATGTGAGAGATCTGATTATATCTCCAAGAGCCGTGATTTCGGCTAGAGACGTCCACATCACCTCGGCTTCTACGCCCATTCAGCTTTTGTGACTGCTCGGCCTCTACGACCACTCTGGCACGTTACGCAGCGGCTTCTACGCCCATTCAGCTTCTGTGCCCGCCCAGCTTCTACTCCTCGTCAGCTTCTATGCTCATTCAGCTTCTGTGCTCACTCGGCTTCTACGCCCATTCAGCCTCTGTGCTCACTCGGCCTCTATGACCACTCGGCTTCTACGCCTATTCGGCTTCTATGCCTACTTGGCTTCTACGCCATGGTGACAGACATTGGCTTCTACGCCCACCTCTTCTACACGAGGGATAACTACCTACGTGGCTTCTATGTCGTGATCTTCGTAGCGATTATACGCATTTTGTTCCTTAGTTGGACCCGCGTCACACGCTCATTCAGAGGATCATCTATACGCAGGCATTGGTTATTTTAACCGTTGTGTAAAAGGGTGCTGTACTTTCTACTACTCGGTTTCTACACCGACGGAGTGGTCACTGTCATTAAAACTCTATAAATAGAGACCTCTATCAACAGAGGACAAGGTCAAAAAATTGGTCAAGAAATCCAATATCAGATCCAAGGTCGAACTTCCAAGAAAGATCGAACAAGAGGTCAAGAGAGAGAGAGAGAGGGAAGAATCCGGAGCTCAGGCAAAGAGTAGGGATCGACGACTTTGGCATCGTGCGTCCACCCTCTTTTGCAACCTTTGAAGCTGCTTCCTGTCTTCTACGACACTTCTTCATGATCGTGTGGTCCAAGGGCTAAAGTGATCGACTGCAGATCAGACACCTATAGCAATATTTACCCAGATTTATAAATTGTACTTTGACATCCTTGTATAGGATTAAATTGTACAAGTTTGTTTCTAAACCAAAGAACATGGGTTTCGTATAAACTCTGTCTTGAATACATTTTATTCTTTCATTTTCCACCACAAACAATGTCCCCATTTAAGGCTCTGTACGGTCGGAGATATCGTACTCCCTTGTCATGGGATGATGTTAGAGAGAGAGCTTTGCTAGGGCTAGAGATGGTTGTGGATGCAGCGGAGAAGGTTAAGTTGATCATAGACAGACTTCGAGTGGCACAGGATAGACAACGACATTAGGCTGATAGCCACCGGAGACCTTGGGAGTTTGAGGTATAATTTTAGATTTTTGTTTTATGCTTTATCTTGGTTGTTTGTTATAGATTAAGTTCTTAAGGTTGTGTTTTTTTCTAGGTTGGTGGTATGGTGTTTTTGAGGATTTTTTCAACACGAGGCACAATTCATTTCGGTGGAGGCGGGAAGCTTAGTCCACGATTTATCGGACCTTTCAGTATTCTTGAGTGGGTCGGTGCAGTTGCTTACAGACTAAACTTGCCATCTATATTGGAGGGAGTGCACAACGTATTTATGTATTGTAGTTGAGACGGTATGTGGCAAATCCTAGTCACATATTGGATCACTCGGAGATAGAGGTGGGTCATATTCTTATCTTTCCAGAGCAGCCAGTTGAGATTCTGGATCGGAGAGAGAAGGTGCTGAGGAACCAGACCATTCCTTTGGTATGTATCGTATGGAGGCATTACTCTCTGGGTGAGTCTACCTGGGAAAGGGAGGATAAAATACGAGAGCGTTACCCATATTTGTTTGTACCTTGCGGTATGTTCTTTCCTGATTTTATTTTATTTTCTGGAGGGTAGTTTTGTCTTTGAATTTTGAGGACAAAATTATTTTAAGGGAAAAGACTTGTGACTACTATATTTTCTAACAAGAAAATTTTGGTCATTTTATAATTAGTTAAATATGTGCTTGTTGTATATTTATTTATTATATTATTTAATTATTGTTAGATGTTAGATTTTATTTTGGACCTGTGTTAGTGGACCTAACTAGATTAAAATAGTCTCATGGACCAACATTTAATTATAGTTAGATTGAGCCCAACAAACAAGCCCAATAGTTAGCCCATTCATTAGGAGGATAACTTAATTAGTTAAACCAATTGGATTAGAACATTTCTTCCTTAATTAATTCCTTCATGACAAGACCTAAGGGGTATTATGGACTTTTTATAGTGACTTGGAGCAGGGGGGAGGCCGGCCACATAAGGGAGGAGAGAGACTCTCTCTCTCTCTCTTCATTTATTCATTACATTTCTTGATTTAGAATTTTTCTCTTCCAAATTCTTTCATATCCTACACCAATCCCTACCCAAATTCTTTCCTAATTCCTTCTCTACCCACCATTGGAAGCTATTGGAATAAGGATGAGGCAAGGATCTACAAGGAGGAGGAAGGAGCACAAGTTGAAGGCTCTTGACACATAATTTGAGACTTGCATTGAGAATCCATCTCCCAATAGATACAAGTTAGCTTTTTCTCTCTAATTAGACTCTAAATCTATAATTTAATCATTAGGAACCTTTCTATGTACTAAGGCTACCCATAGGAAGTGGAATTAGGTTTATAGGAGTCATATAGAGAAAATTAGGTGGTATTTTATGTCAATTTTGGGAGAATTTTGATATTGGCACATCATGTGTTTGTCAATAGGTCAATTAGACCAAATTGATATGTGTTTGATTGTATGAGACTAGTGTTATATCCATAATTGGATACGTGTAGGTCGTATCACGATAATTTGGTAATACAAGTTGATTTGGGGGTTTTTCGTCCGATACGGGGGTTTGAGCATGTTATATTTTAACACAGGTACATAGATGAGTAGCTAACACTTTGTGTTATTTCTAGTTATGATTCTAGACTTGCTCGTGTCCTTCGAAATATGTTTGGTGGTGTGGTAGAGTCGTATCGCAAGCGTATCATAGATTGAGTGTGATACGGGTGCGGTGCACTCCACGTGTTTGATACTTTGCTTACTAATTTAATTTACCTTGGTTATAACTATGAGATTATTGTATTTATAGTTGTTATATGATATAGATATAAATATATATAGTTATAGCTATGTTTTTATTTTTTTTGTATGTGTTGGTAGTCATTGGAGAGTAGGAAAGTTCATGTGCACCATTTGTATTGATATGTGTAAGCATATATAAGGATATATATATATATATATATATATATATATATATATATATATATATATATAAATATATATATATATATATATATATATACATATGGGTATAGGTGTGTGTATGTGTGCTAGGGGGAGCTGTCGGCCAAGCAATAAGCTGCAACAACATTAATAAGCAGCAACAGCCATAATAAGCAGCAGTAGCAACAATAATAAGCAGCAACAACAGTAATAAGCAGCAGCAGCATCAACAATAAGAAGCAGCAATAACAGTAAGTAGCAATAAGCTGCAGCAGCAGTAATAAGCTGCAACAGCAGCAATAATAAGCAGCAGCAATAATAGGCAACAACAGTAGTATTACGCAGCGCCAGCAGTAATAAGAAGTAGCAGCAACAATAAGAAGCAACAGCAATAATAATAAGCAGCAGCAGTAAGCAGCAATAAGCTACAGCAGCAGTAATAAGCAGCAGTAGTAGTAATAACCAGTAGCAGCAGCAATAAGCAGCAGCAACATCAATAATAAGCAGCATCAGCAGTAATAAGCAGCAACAGCAACAATAAGAAGCAGTAGCAGCAGCAAGCAGTAATAAGTTGTAGCAGCATTAATAAGCAGCAACAACAATAAGAAGCAGCAGCAGCAGTAAGCAACAATAAGGTGCAACAGCAGCAATAAGTAGCATCAGCAATAAGAAGCAGTAGCAGCAGTAAGCAGCAGAGAGAAGCAGCAGTAAGCAGTATATAGTAGCATTTGCAGTACTCAATAGGAGGGGTGTCCAAGAGATAAGGAATATATGGGAGTACTAATGTAATATGTGATCAAGGGTAGTAAGGTTGAGTATCAACTTTTGTGTATGATACCAAGAGTATAGGAGTTAAGTATTAGGGAAAGGTAAGATAACTATTAGTTTACAGTTAAGGTAAGTTTTATATAGTAAGGTATTAGCTAGTATACTCAATATAGCTAGTTAATCTAGTTAAGGTTTTGGTCTAAGTTGCTAGGTAATCATTAAGATATATGATATAGCCGTTGAGGGTATTAAGCTATTAAAATACTAAGATAATTGTTAGTACTAAGGTATTAGTTATATATTGGTGTTAAGTTATGGTATATAGTATAGTATAATTTATATATGTATAGATATTGATACTATATTAATTAGTATAGGTATTGGGTTTGTGTTTTAAGAGGGGTGTATAGGTGGTGTGATACTGTATTGGTTCAAAGCCAAGATATCCACTTAGCACGGATATTCCCTATATTTCTTGTATTTAGTGTAGATATGCTTGATTTCTGATATCCCTTATGTTTCTTGTATTTAGTGTAGATATACTTGATTTCTTGACACGATGGTTACACGGATTGGTATATCCGAATATCGTTATGAGATATTATTCCTTAGTATTTATGGTGTATCTTGTGCAAGCCTTGTTCCTTATTCTTCTTGTACATGTATAGATTTTGATTCTTGGGGAGACTCTAGCTACCAATCTAGTAAATCCTGTATCATAACGTACCTTGGTTGGATCCACTATACCAGTCGGGACAGTGAGTGTTAGTGTAGATATGTGATCATACCCTCCTTGTGCATGTCTTGTTCCTCGAATAGTGTTAATCCTACACCGCACGTATGATTAGCCTGGCCATAATCCTTGTGTAATTTTCTAAGCCGATCACATATTGAAGTTGGTACTCACTCACTTAATAGTAGTATTTTTTGCTCATTTCTATGATGCTCATTCTTGTATTTATTTTTGGTATTCCTATTGTTCATATATCTTGTACCTGTATATTGCATCTTGTATATTCGTTCCATTTTCTGTTACATAGTTTATGTCATTTATTAGAACTGTTGTTAGAGATGTACTATGCTCCTTTTCTGACTGGATATATTTTTTTCAAATGACAATGAGGAGTGATATCCCACTCACTACGGGCCTCATGACGTAGTTGGCTTAGAGCCAAAGACTTTGGCCCTGGAGGGTCTTATCCCGGTTGAGACAGATGACCTAGTACCCGTATCTCAGTAGATAGATTTATTTTGTACTAGATTTGTCTCCAGCATTTTATTATTAGTATTTCTTTAGATGACTCTTTGGGTATTATTTTGTCTTGTGAGTTATATTTGACTCTTCAGTTCTTTATATCATATTCGTGCGATTATTCCATCTTATAAATCTGTGATTGAGTATTCATATTTTATTGGTGGCATTATTAGATCTTGATTGCTAGATAGATAGTTTACCCAAACAATGTTCTACCGTCGATACTGCGGCGTAGGCTGGACGTTGTTCACTACTCATGCCCCTATACCGGGTGTGGGTTGTGATAGTGTTCTTCCCCAAATTGACTCATTTCTCTATAAATTTAACCTAATTCACAACCATTTCCTCTTAATTTCATCATCTAAGAAGCCTTGGAGTTTGGATTGCAAGGAGCACTTGAAATAAGAGGAATTGGCAAGGAGATCATGTCCTAATTGTGTCCATTTAGCATTTTATTGGAAATCTATCTCCCAATAGGTAAATTCTGAATTCATCCCTTAAATTAGACTCTTATTCATGCATTTATAGGAATCATCCCTTGGCTTAGGGCTACCCATAGGATCAAGAATTAGGTCCATATGACTTGTATTATAGAAGTTACATGATAATTTATATCCAATTAGAGGGAATTACGAGATTGACACATCAATTATGTCTCATGAGACCAATTAGATCTAACTAGACTTAGATTGGGGTTGTGGGACTAGGTATGTGTCCACATACGAGTAGGTCATTTCATGGTAATTTATGATATACTGTGATACGAGACTTATTTTGGATGTTTTGTATGAATGCTTTTCAATTCTTAATGTAGCAAGTTGTATTAGTTATTATATTGAGTATTTGATATATAGGAATGAGTTTTGTGTAGTATTTGGTAATTTGGTACTTTGTTGGATACGTATCATGGAGTATCCTATAGGTGCATGCCAAGTATTTTATTTAATACTCATAGTGTATATGTGGTGTATATATATATATATATATATATATATATATATATGGATGAAGATATAAGTTGCTAGTTATATATTTGATGAGGTTAGTGTTTAGTGTATTGGTGAGCATGTATAATGTGAGTGAGAGTGTCTGTGATTAATAGAGCTAAGTGTGCCTGTAGGTATCAGTTGTGAGGGGAGCTCTGGTATCATGCTACAACAGCAATAACAGTATTAGCAGCAGAAGCATAGGCAGCAGTAATAGCAGTATTAGTAGCAAAAATATAGGTAGCAGCAGCAATAGCAGTATTAGTAGCAACAACTAGGTGCAGCAGCAGCAGCAAGATGTATTGTCAGCAGTGCTCGAGCACAGGTAATAGGGGGTATTGGCATGCTGTGCACTCGAGTAAGGGGGTCTCTGTCTTAGCTAGGATAGTGGCATCTTGCAGTGAGTAACAACAATAATAACAGCATGTTTGCTGCTGTACTTGTAATTATTATTGTTGTTGTGGTCTCTAGTAGAGGTTATATGATGCCTGGGTGAAAGAAGCTTTAGTAGTATCAGTAGGAACTGATACTAGTATATCAGAAGTAAGGAAAACTTGAGTATTCAAGTGTTAAGATGGATTATCAGTTGAACAATGTGTGAGTGATTGTGAGGATAGCTTGGTGGAAGTATTGTGTAGTGTCAGTGAAGGAGAAGTATTGTAATAGATTATGGGTTAGAATCAGATTAGGATACCTGGTATTTGACTACCCGTCACCTTGAAGGTAATTAAGTACTAAGTATTTATTAAATACCAAAATATTAGATGAGTGTTAATATAAGAGATAGCCTAGTTTAAGTTAAGATAATAGAGACCAAGTGGTAGTTAAGTATGTATCTATTAAGTAATGTAATAAATAGAGATGACTATATATATAAGTTATACATATATATGTATTGGGTAATACTTGCTAGTATATCTTATATCTTAGTTTTTACTTACACTAAGGTAATGACCTAGTATAGCTAAAATAAATTAGTGTTAGCTAGTTAGTAGCTCATAGGAGTCTAATACATTAGGGTAGATCTAGAGTTGACCAAGTTTGACCCAAAAGTCAACCTTGATATAGCTTGACTAGTGAGACCTAGTATGGACCTAGAAAATCATCTTTAGTACATTTTGCCTCATTTCTCACTTTATTACACCAATTTGACAGGCCATTCACATTTAGGTGTGTGCGACATCAGCTCAGATACCGAGATATACTATTTGTTCAGGACCGCAGGCGAGTATATTCTCTGATAGTTTCCTTATTTAATAGACTCTATATTTTATTTATTTAGTATTGATATATTTGATTCTTGACATGATGGTTTCACGGATTGGTATACGTAGATCTTGGTCATGAGATATTATTGTCGTGGTTACTCAGTGATCATCGTATCGTATTTCATGATTACTCAGTGATTACCATGATATCTTAGTGATTATATAGTCCATGATCATAGTGTATGATATTATAGATGATGTCATGATTTGGATCCGTGTACTAGTCGAGGGTTGGGGAAGTATTAGTGGATATGTGATCTTACCTTATAGTCCATGATTTAGTATAGCCTTTGATAGTTAGCAGATCATGTCACTCACGCGTGATTACTCTTGCTCACCTTTTATATATAGCCCGTATTATTCCCAAGCTGATCACATTATCTTACTAATATTTCAAGGCACATATATATATATATTGTTTCCTCTATTCCAGTTCATTACATTATTGTTCCTCACCATATTTTTTCCAGTTCTTGCTATTATTTACTATGATGCTCTTTCTTGTGATACATGCTAGTTCAGTTACTTCCATTATTTATTTTTATTGCTATTACAGTTTCATAGTTTTTGTCAGTTATTGGAACTACTATTTGGGTTATACTTCGCTCCAATCCTGACTGGATATATTTTTCAAATAATTTATTAGAGGACTGATGTCCTACGTACTACAGACCACAGATGATGAGCCAGTTGAGTTATCACCTGTAGAGCCGATTAAGTTAGTTCCAGCAGTTGGTAAAGCATAGTTAGTTTATTCTTCATTGTATATGTCAGTTAGACTTTGGCATTGTATTATTATTTGATGTCTTATGATGATATTAGACTTGGACTAGTGATGTATTTGTGACTTATTTTCTTTTCTTCTATTCCATATTGTGTCTTATCATCCTCCAGTTTGTTATTGTGATTGAGTATTGTTTACCATTGCCATATTATCTTCTTTTCCTCCATTTAGAGTTGAGATAGCATGACAGGTACCTTATATATATTGTGTGAGATGTATAGATAGTATTGTTGACCAAGAAAGTGTTATACCGTCGATGCTGTGGCGTAAGATGGACGTACCCACATACTCGTGTCCCTACACCGGGTGTGGGTCGTGACATTGCTTCTCTATGTGGCCTGAAGCAACTTGCTCCTCCTTTCTTACATCCTGCAAGCCAACTTCCCAACACACACAACACGGTTCAATACTACTATTATTCCTCTTACCTCTTCACTCACAGACACTAAAACACATTCACAAAGTCACAGTCAGCTCAATCTTCATACAAAACCCTGACACTTCACTTACACTCACTGTACAGTCCAAAATTTATAGCAACTCGAGCCCCTCCCAAGTGCAGATAGTGCGCTATACTTGTGTGTTGCTCCCAAACATCATGTTGTTGGGGCAACATTTGAGCACTGATTGTAGTCCCTTGCAGACACCCCGCAATACCCTTATCCTCACTCACATATACACAACAATGAAAGACTCACGTGCAGTCCACGCAAATCCCTCACATATTTCAGTCACCATCACATTGACCCGATCACACACAGGCACTTATACATATATGTACACTTATTATACCACACACATCTAAGCTCAAAAACCCAAGCCATACTTCACTGTTTTACTGTATAAGGTGCACTGCAACACTCCAACCCGAGTACCTACTGCTGTCACTCCCATCACACCAAGCACACAAAAACTTGCATCCACACACCACACTCTAGTTATATATACTAATGCACAATTATGCATATATATACAAAAATATAAGCTCCTATATATATATATACTAATATATATATAGATATACACAATATACAATTGAGAACACCCTTATGACCATCACCAAACACTTGGTGTGCACACATCATGATACGCACCAATAGCTCATGATATGCACCCAAAACCTCACGACACTCTCCCCAAGCTCATGCAACACAACCAATATACTAAATATAGTATATATAATATATACATTAGCTATTAAGATACAACATAAAGAATTTGGCATGCTAGAGCTCCCTACACATGTAAATACTCCTCCTACGACACAGTATCACGGCGTTTCATGATACACACTCATCATATCCAATTGTGGACACGTAAACCTTCTTAAATCATAAACCTCACTCTAAAATCACTAAGGAAGCATTCTTATAAATACCTAGTGGTCCAAATTCGATTTTTTTCTAATTTGGCCAAAAAAGTCAATATAACTATCACAATAAAGCTCATATGGACCTAGTTCTTCTTTCTATAGGTAGTTCTTAGCCATGTGAGGGTTCCTATTGGTCTAATACATCAATTGTAATAGAAATTGATAGGGAAATATAAGTTATACCTATTAAGAGATGGATTTCTAATGTATCACCACCAAATAGACACAAATGAAGGTTGGACACAATCCTCAAGCCAATGCTTTCCTCCTCAAGTGCTCCTTTAGCAATGAGAATCTCCATAGCCTCCTTGGAATGAAAATAAGAGGGATGAGATTTGGGAATGAATTATGGTTTACTTTCAAATTTGGGGATAAGTTAATTAGAAAAGCAAATAAAGGCTATTAATGAATAAAGATGCTTATATAGCCTCTTAATATGGTTAGGGTTAGGTTGAGGAATATTTGAATTGACTGAAAGGCCCCTATCATTCTCTTATGAATATGATCAACTCATCCTATAGAAAGAATATTCTATTCTTGAGTCTAAATAGGTTTAATAGACTTAATCTAGTTATGACTAACTAATGACTGAAGTCAAATAGTCAAAACTCAATAAATAACTCAGTCTCCTAAACTAATGAGTCAAACCATGAGTAACTATTTAATTTAATCAATAGGTCAAGTCAAGTTCTAGTTGGGTCCCCTTGGGCTCACTAGCACTAAGTCAAACTAATGGATAACACACTAACCACTAACTATATTAACAATATAATAATATATATATTATTATTATTAACAATACAAATAATATAAAATGACATAAATATCCCTCTTCCTGAATTAGGTAGTTACAACCCTACCCCCCTTAAAAAAGTTTGTCCTCGAAATTTGAAACTTGGTAGTACCCTTTCTAGGTCAAACCCCCAGTCCAATCTAAATTAATACAAGCATGCAAATTAAAGAAATCACTAATTATTATCATATGCATGGTTATGGTCTTTGTCTGTCATATATTACAGTCTCCATTAAGGATATACTACTAAATATACTAACTATATAACACAAGCAACTATAAGGTACCAATGAATCAATCAAATTAATAGATGAAAAAAGGTTGGGAAGAAGAAAAGAACCGAGCCTGCTAACCCAATACTTGTAACATTGGTCCCCTCGACCGTCATTGTAAAACCCTGCCCTACTGGGGTATCTCTGTCACGACCCGCACCCAATGTAGGGATGCAATTCGGGAACAACACCCAGCCTACACTACAGAATCGGCGGTAGAACGCTGTCTGGATAATCTATCTAGCAATATAATGAATCGCCAACAATATCAATATACTCAATCACAGATCTAAGATGAAACGAGTATGAATACGATAAAGAATAGAATAGTCACATACAACTCATGCGTCTAAAATAATAACATCAATGAGTCTGAAAGAATACTAACAAATAAGCTGAAGATAAATTCAGTACAAAAGAATACTAAGAAGCTACAAGACCCGGGTCATCTGTCTCAGTTGGGATAAGTCCCTCCTGAGCCAGGGTCTCTGACTCTAAGCCCACAATATCCTGAGGTCCATAATGTGTAGGGTACCACTCCTCACTGTCATCTGGGAAAAATATATCCAGTCAGAAAAGGAGCAGAGTATATCTCTAATAGCAGTTCTAATTAATAATAAAAACTATGTAACAATAAATATATGTGAATATAAAAGATGCACAATAGATACAAGAGATACACAATAAGGAAATACTGGAATAAATACAATAATGAACAATATGACAATGAACAAGAATACTAATGACTAAGTGTGTGAGTACTAGCTTTAACATATGATCGGCTTGGGAACTTGTACAAGAGTATAATGGCCTGGTTAATCATACGTGCAGTGTATGATCAACACTCACAAGGAACAAGACATACAAAAGGCGGGTATGATTACATATCTACACTAAAATACTCCCCACCCCCGACTGGTATAATATATCCAACCATGGTATGCTATGGCACGGGAATCTCTAAGAAGGTAGCAAATCTCCCCGAGAATCAGTGTATGTACATGCACAAGATAACCAATAAAATAAGACTTGCACAAGATATACCATTTACAAGGAATAACATCTTATGACGAAATCCGGATATACCAATCCATGTAACCATCGTGTCAAGAAACATGGATATCTATACTAGATACAATGAACATAGAGGATATCATAAATGAAAAACTATCAGAGAATGTACTTGCCGAAAGTCCAAAGAATAGTCTCACAGATGTTTGATACGGTGCCTCAAAGACTTAGATATGAAATATAACATCAATACAAGGTTTCGGAAAAAAATAAGTTAAACAAGTCAACTTCTAGGTCAACAAGCCAATTCAAAGTCCAAAGTCAAACTAAGTCAACTCTAAGCTAAACTATGGTCAACTATGGTCAAACTATGGTCAATTATGTCAAACTACCTATTTCTAAGTTGCATGAGTCTATCTCAAGGATGTTGGGTCCAAACACTAGAGTCTAGGTCATTAAAAGCTATATCTTACGATACTAGGATACCGTATCTCAGGATACATATAACAATAGGTAAATATATATCAAACAAATATTAAATATATATAAATCCAAATTACAAAAGTTATGTGGACACCTTGGTTTCGAACCAACTTGGTACCATAATACTAAACCATAATCTTGATACCCAAACCCAATACCTTGGGTTTCCCCAATTACCTTGATACTTACCTTGGTATCTCATGGTAATATCCAATACCTTACTTATACTAACTACCCATAAATAATATATGCTAACAACTAAATATTATACACATAGTATACTAAAACATAATTAGCAATTAGGAACATATATACGTATATATTAATATCATATATATATACATATATATATATCTAATATATATAAATATCTAAAATCCCTAATAAATTATAGAAGTGTCGCTAAAGGCTGCTGGCCGTTGTCCCAATTGCTGCTGCTGCTGTGGCGGGAACTGCCGCTACCGCGACGGATGCCCGTTGCTGTCGTCAAACCCCCCGTTGCTGTGTCACTGTTGCTGCTGCAGCCGTCGCTACTGCTGCTGCGGTTGTTATTGCTGCTGTGGCTGTTGTTGCTATTAACTGCTACTGCTATTGCTATTGCTGCTGCGGCTGCTGTGTGCTAACGCTGCTGCTGTTGTGACGAAGATTTGTCGCCATAGTTGTTGTCGCCTTTCCATCTCTTATATATCTATATATATAACACAATATATATATATATATATATATATATATATATATATATATATATATATATATATATATATAACACAATATATAATTTTATATATATATATATATATATATATATATATATATATATATATATATATATACACACAATAATACATATAACAATATAGTATCATATATATATATAGTTCCAACTATATAGGATATATGTACATAATAAATACATATAAGAATAACATACATATATATAGTAACATATATATATATATATATAGTAACATATATATATATATATATATATATATATATAGCAACATATATACATATTTACACATAACATATACACTATATATATACTACAATATATATACATACACTACAATATTAAATAGCTCTTACATATGTAGAATAATAGCTACATACATATATACATAAATAGATACATAGATCTAAGACACAATAATACATAAATATATATACACCTCAATATACATATATACATATATATAATTACATATCACAATGACAAGAAAAATAGATCTAGAATTTAAATTGCACAACACATGGAGTGTATCACACCCGTATCACACTAGATCTAGGATACGCTTGTGACACGAATCTACCACACATCCCAACGTACCCCGAAGGACACGAACAAATATAATATATTATTTATAAATAATACGAAGAGTCAAACACAAATCTACGTGTCTGTGTCAAAATGTGACATATACAAAGTCCCGTGTCGGAGGAAAAATTTCTAAATCAACACGTATCACCAAATTATTGTGTTACGACCTACACGTACCCAATTGTGGACACGACACTAGATCCAAACACACAAACACATGCCAAATTGATCTATAGGACCAATTGACATATACAACAAATGTCAATCTCAGAATTTTCCTAAAATTGACACAAAAGGCACCATAACTTTCACAATAGGCCTCATATAAACACAAAACAAAATCCTATGGGTAGCCTATGCATATGGGTTAATTTTTCATGGTTAAATCTTAGATTTATAACCTAAATTAAGGGAAAAAACTTAATTATACCTATCGGGAGATGGATTCCCAATGAAACCTCTAAATATGATGAAATTGGACTCCAACTTGTGGATCCTTGCTCCTCTTTGTAGATCCTTGCTTCCTCCTTCTAGATCCTTGATCCACTAGCCTCCAATGGTGATTTGGGAAGGAATTTGGATGAAATTTGGTAGGAAAATGATATAGAAATAAAAAAATTTAGTTGAGAGAAATTCTAAATCTAGTTTGCAAATGAAAAGATGAGAATTTTCCCCCTCTTTAAATATAGGCCGACCCCCTTTCCCCTTCTTCATGTCACTATATAATATCTAATATACCCCTTGGGACCTCTCATAAAGAAATAATTAAGGAGGGAAGCTTCTAGTCTAATGGTTTATTAAATTAATCATCCTCCTAATCAATGGACTTTCTAAATGGGCTAAAATCTAACAATTAATACATGTTGGTCCAAAAGTCTAAACTAAACTAGTTAGGTCCACTAACACAAGTCCAAAATAAATAACTAACATCTAACAACAATTAAATAATACAAAAAATAATTATTTATCATGCACAATATTTAATTAATTATAAAATTACTAAAATACCCTTTCCTAGAAAATATGGTAGTGACAGTCCCCCTCTGTTGGTACGGGATAATTGGTGTGCCACAGATTGCATGTAAATCCTCTCACCTAAAAATAGGTATTTTGTGCGTATTTTATATTTATTATGTATTTTTAGATTATTAAAATCAATTAAAACTTAATTGTTTTATTAGAAAACTTTACCGTAGTTTGGATATTAATGATACAGAACGACCCCAAAATCTATATTGTCCTTCGTAGGAAGTAGCCTACACTGGAGACACTACTCGTATAATCTTTGCGTGACACAAAATTCGACCATTCAACATTAGTGTGGCACTAGTGTAATAACCATAAATTCTTGTATTTAATATTTAGATATTTTTATATATACAATTTATTTATGGTTAATTTCCAATGCAATCTTTCTTTAGTTAGTAACCCATAATTAAATTGGCACCATGATAATCCCATGCCAAACAAATCTAGGAAATTCTATTTATGAAAGATTTGTATATTATTTGCTATTATCTTACCCCTTTATAATCCAAATCAAATCTTAGTTATTAATATCTATTAGGATTAGTGATTTATCATAGATTGATACTAACCAAATTAGGAAATTTTTAATCCCATTCCTACCCTACCTTATACCCGCAGCCAACTCCATAACCCCCTCCCTCCTCATATATAATATTAAACCCTAACCTTAACCTAAATTCCCTTCACCCTCTCCTCCTTGTCGCCGACCATATCGCAGCTACCCCCCCCCCCCACGTGGACAACCCTAGGCTGACTCTACCTCCCCCTCAATTGGTGATCTCCCCGAAGCTTTTGCATCAAGTAAGCTTCGTCTCTCTCTCTTCTACAACTTATCTAATATATATAAATGCATAAATAAATATTTATATATATATATATATATAAATTATTCTATGTGTGTTTATAATTTATTGTCATGTTCTTTATTGTAGGATTTTATTTTAGAGTTTACATGTAGAGTTTTTAACCCATGAATGCATGTATACACCCATAGGTAGAAACCTTGATTAAACCAAGTTAATAATAGAGAAATATGATGATTAAATTATTGTATCCATATTTTACTATTTTATTCAGAATATTAGTTTAGTAAAATTTTTTTTGGAATAAAATTGCATGTACATATATATATAGGCACAGAGTAAAAATGCAGAGAACCAAAGTTGAACACATTTGATAGCACACAAAATACTTCCATTTTATTGAATACTAAAGATTTGGATTACAAAATGCTTGCTTGGCTGAGTTACAAAATATGCCTTAGAAGGCTTACAACTCTTTTTACATTCCCAAAACTAGCCACAACGCCCATTACATTATGCCCTTATAGTAGGACCAAAATAACCAAAACATCTAGCAGAAGAAGAGTAGCCCACTAGAGAGGTAAGCAGTAGAGGAAGCAGCACGAACACAGTCCTAGGGAAGGGTGCGCACACGCTGATTCAGGTTCAGGATGCTTGCCAAACTCTCGCTCCCAGCACCTGGATATTTGTCCACAAACGTGGGTCAGTACTACCACATGTACTGGTGAGCGACCGTGGCCAAACTCACCTAAGAAATCCACACTAAGTAAAGCATATGAAGCTAGCATTATTAGGTGGTCTTTCTGGTTGTCTAGTTTCTTTTTAACAATTCATGCAAGGAAACATAGATAATATATAGCATATGCATATGATATTTCTTACCAACGGCCGAGTGGTTATCCCTGCAGAAGACACACAAGTTAGCCACAATTTGCATATGAATAACTTATGAATAAATAAAGGCATCAAGTGTTAGGTATGCAAGAAGGTAAATCTAGCATACGCCCTAACTATATGATGGTCCCCTCCACGGGATTAGTAGTTGGGACGTACAAGCCCATCTCACTAATAGACGAGTCTCGGTCTACCCAAGGACGTACAAGCCTCAGGTATCTAGATCTTTTTCGGTCGAACGGTCCCCAGGGACCGCTCGAGAGATAAACCTTGTGCACAAGTTGTCCTGACCAAATGCATGAATGCAAGTCCTATCAGAAAAATATGCTATCATGCAACTGATGAACAATGCACAACAAGTCTATCTCTTTTCTCATTTTCAAGCTCAAGTCCAGAGTCTTCTCGCCACAATACTCAATACACAACATACAAGGGACAGTTAAGCATTCAATAAGCAACTAGTAAGTTAGCAGTTCTATACTAGAAGCATGCAATACTTTCTTTCTCTTTTAGCTTATCTTTTTAGTGAGGCAGCATATTTATGTGAACTAGAGATTCTTTATTAGGCATACAGACTTAACGGATTCATCGAAGGGCCTAAGCCACTTACCGAATAAATCGAACGAGAGGATGGGAAAGCCTTAAGCGACGTTCACTCTTTGGTTATGCGTCCTGAGAATGCAACAATACTTGATTAGCATACTTCGATCTCTTTCCCTTATGATTCGAAAAGAAAGCGCAAGCGAGAAGGCGAAATCATGAAAACCAAGTCATCGAAAGAAACTCAAAACACAAAGCAACACAAAACCAAAAAGCAAAGCAACCAACGAAAACTCTTGGACTCATTTCAATAGAAGCCGTTCGATTAATTCGAAGGGTTCATTGCACTTCGTCCGTGTTGATTTGGCGGTAAGGTTTCCCCGAGACTCGATTCTCAACCAAGTCGAAGCAGCGAAGTGTTCCATAAGTAACCGTTTGGAGCGGGACATTACATACTACCCCACTGAGAAAAAGTTTCATCCTCAAAACTTAAGAGATCAAGGAGGCAAGGATCAAACATCAAGAGTTCAAAGGAATAAGACTCACCAACATCGTGTCCGCTCTCATCACGCTCAATATTCAACTGATACACTCTAGGCCTTCTTATTTGATCAATTGGTTCCAGAGCAGGACCCGGAAAGGTCTGAGTCTCAACCCGAGCAGTCTTATTGTTCCCATTCTGGTATGGCGGCAGAACCCTCTGGTTTTGGCAGTTCACTGCCAGATGCCCCTTTTCCCCACAGTTATAACATTCCTTATTTGCAGCACGACAAACATCCATGGTATGGCCTGGTTTGCGACAGTAATTGGACGTAGGACTGGGCGCCGCTCGCCCGCTGTTTTCTTTTCTCTATCTTGGTATCTTTTAGTAGGAGGGTTTCGAGGAGCGGTTGCCTTTTCCTGAGCACCTTGTGGTGAAAACTGCTCATTCTGCACCGTTGTCTCAAATGCTTGGATGTATGTTTTGCATTCCCGGTTCATAACATCTTTCCTCAGATTATCATTTAAGCCTTTTATGAACCGATGTGTGCCGACTGCCTCATCGGGAATCATCGAGCTAGCGAACTTAGCAAGTTTGGAGAATTCTGACTCATAATCTTCGACGGACATGCTCCCTTCCTTAAGTTCGGTAAACTCGTCTTCTTTTCTCTGCCTGATAGCTGGCGGGAGGTAATGTGCAAGAAATGCTTCCTTGAACATTCCCCAAGTGATCCTACCATCCTGATGCTTGGTGGCGAGGTCTGCTTTCTTGACTTCCCACCAATCGTGTGCACGTAACCGCAGCTGCATATCCGCATACGCCACCCTCTTGTTCGCAGGTATTGAGGCAAAGCTAAACAAGCTCTCCATCTTTGCGACCCAGTCCATCACCTTATCCGGCGTGGTCCTGCCTTCAAACTCCGGAGGGTTCAACTTCAGGAACTCAGCGCCTTTAAAGGTAGACTTTCCGGCCGCGCGAGGAGGCTCATTCGTTTCTGCTAATCCTGCGCCTTGAGGCATGGTCGGGGCAGTCACAGGTGTTGCGGGGGTGCCCGATGCACCACTGTGCGCTGCTAGTGTTGTCACTATTTGAGTCAGGGAGTCAAGCTGCTTTTGTTGTGCCAAGGCTCTAGCATCAGCTCGTTGCTGCTGAGCCTCGAATCGTTCTTGTTGTGCAGCATGACGATCGTTTTGATTTTGTAGCATTGCAATCAGTTTATCCATTTGATCATCACTCATGCTAGCTGCGCGCGATGACTCAGGGTTACCAGCACCTGTTTTTGTCATCTCTGCTGCAAAAGAGAGTAGCTTGCATTAGTCTCATGACGTATTATGGACTTATTGCACGGGGCATTGGGTTTTCACACTCTTAGGGACCTCTCATACACTCGATTTACTTCTTATAGATTTAAAATCTATTTTTGAAATTCGGGACTTTTGAAAGGAACACATTAAATAATTATTTTCTAATATTTTAGAATTATTTTCAAAATTTAACATTTTTTTTATGAATTCATCTTTTGAGAACTTGCATGTCGGAGAAACCCTATTTAGCACCAATATTTGCATGACTAGTTGCTAACCTACGTAAAAACTCCTTGTGGGATGAAAAACATTAATTTTCTTATTTTATAATTAATTTTAGAATTATTATTATTATAAATTAACCATGTTATATTGCATGCCATTAAGTATGTAATCATAAAAGTCTACTTTCCAGTAACTTGTTTTACGAGTTATACAAGATGCATAGCTTTGTGAATTCATGTAATGAATAATTTACGATACGTAAGTGAGATTGTTGTCACCTTTGCATGAGAAATTATTAATACCAACTACCTAATTATCCCATCAACGTAGCTCAAACCGAAAGGCTAATAGTGTAATATTAGCAACATAGTATAGCGTCTAATTAGTGTGTAATATATACATTTATAGGAGCTCGAGACCATCCGGTTGAGGACTCAGGAGCATGTTTACTTTGTTTGTAGCTTGAGGGTGCAGGCAAGTGCACCTTGTTTAATTGTATTATTCAGTTACATTATGCCTAGTTGTTATTTGTTAGTTGTGTGCACGCGTCTTAGAGTAGTAGACTAACCTAGTATATTTTGAAAGTACGTGGCATCTTTTGACCTGACACTTGTTCAAAACATTCACTGAGTGAGAGAGAGTGCATGTACTAGCGTATTGACTGGCCATTGATAAGTGAGTTCGTGTCTTGTGTTAGTAGTTGATGTTAGTTTAGTTTCTAGATTTTTATTGGCATCATTGCATAATGCCTGTACCCCGTATACGGTTCAGATAGTACATTGGGAGGGGAGAATCTACTAGTGAGCGTATATGATTTTTGTTTCTTACTGTATAAATGGTGTACCCTCGAGTTCTGTTGAACGCCTGGTGGGATGACTAGTTCTTCTATTTCTCTCCCTCATGCGCCACTAGGGATGTCTCGAGTGCATATCACATAGATTGTTTAGTTACCCTATTTATTGTTTACTGCTTTACCTTTATGTATGTCGATTTCTTGTGTACTTATTATGTCCCTCTGAGGACCTGCCACCTTTTCCAGATCCAGACGAGCACTTTTATCCTACAGACTACGGAGTTGGAGATTTTGCCTACGAGGAATTTGAGGTGGAGCCGCATGAGTTTTCTTAAGTGTTATGGATGATATTTGCTTAATGTCTTGAGTATCCTTATCTAGTTAGCTTACGCTCGGACTATATCATTATTGTCTAGTTGTACTTCTTTCCGTATTCTTTCATACTTTATTACGTAGATTATTCTCTACTAAACTTTATTTTAGTGGGTTCTGAGACTTTATCTATTTATTCAGTTTCCTATTCTATGATATTTATGGATGAGACTTGATTATTACTTGCCTGAGATATTATGTCTTAGTTATATTCTACAGTGTACTAAGACTGGTTAGGTCCATTAAATTAGATTTTGATACTTGTTCGTACAGCTAGCATGCGTACGTATACTTGGTCCTACGTATTTTAGGACTGTACGTGACATATTTTTAGTGGTGGCCCATGAAGGCCGAGTTAGCCATTTCGGTTACGTAACTATACCGAGCGGGCCTGCACCTAGGATTAGAGTTTAAGGTCTCATCCACACTTGACTATAACTTACCTTCCTTCCAATCCATTCTATTTAAATAAATATTTGCATCCTGCTTGATTCATGTATTTTTCCTAATCTTTCGTCCATCTCTTGTAGAGAAATAAATTTGTGTAACAGACGTACCGTTACCAGGGGCAACACGTCTACAGGGGTCAATGACAAATCACCAGGAGAGGCCTCGACGACTCCTCGACTTCCAGGACCGGATGGACAAACTAACTATCCAGTTCCACTAGCTCATTCCAAGGTGCCTAATGGAGCCTTTTTAACTCCAGTGACACTACAGGACGGCCATACGCTGATGTTCCAATTCCTCCAGATGATGATGCAGGAACAAAGACAACAGGCCGTTGCACTGGCTGCCGAGCAAAGGCAGCAAGCGGCAGAGCAGAGGCGGGAAGCCGTCGAGATGAGATAGGGATTTCTGACAATACTTGAGAGGTTGGCTGCACCAGCACCCGCACCAGCACAGGCACTAGCTCTAGTGCCACAACCGCAAGTTGGATCAGTCAAGTATTTTATACAAATGAACCCCAAGCCATATAAAGGCAATGAGAGCCCAGAGGAGACCACAACTTGGATAACCAGCACTAAGAAGCTTTTGGAGGTGTCACAGCTGCCTATAAATTTATAGATGACAGGCATGAGGACTCCGTTAGATGGGAACGCTCTTCACTAGTGGGAATCGATGGAGCGCCAATTGTGTACACGCCAAAATTAGGATCAATTCTTGGAGTACTTTGAGAAGAAATACTTTCGACCACTATGAATGATGCATTGTACAACCAGTTCCTCCATCTAGAGTAGGGGAACAAGACGGTTGATGAGTACGATTCAGAGTTCAGCTGCCTCAGTAGATTTGATGCTATTCTGATACCCAATGACTTGGAGAAAGCTAAGAGATTTCATCACGGGCTGACTCAGGAGCTTCAGCACTATACCGTCTCACAGTCCCGGATCTCTTATGTTAAAGTATTGACAGAAGCCAAGATTCAGGAGGCCATCAGCAAGAAAAAAAGGGAACCAATAGAGAATTCAGCAAGGACCATCAAAGACGCAACAAGGAGGGCCTATCAAACGACCAATCAGACAACAGCAACAACAGAGAGCGGGGCCCGACCAGCTCAGAGAACCTCTGACTTGCCATTTCTGTGGCAAGAATAGGCACATGCAAAAGGAGTACAGGAAAAAATTGGGAACTTGCTTGATCTGCGGATCAAGACAACATCAGGCTCAGGATTGTCCGTAGTATAGAGCTATTATTCAATTTGGAGGGCAAAAGCCAGCAGTACCGACACCAGGAGCAACCAACCAAGGAGGAGGAGTAGTGCTTCGTCTACCAGTACTATGAGGGCAGCAGAGAGGACCACCCTTGGCACCAAAGACAGTGCAGTTCAAGAGATCCAGACATTAGGCAGGAGCTCAGAGTCAAGGACATGTATTTTTATTGACTCAGGGAGGAGAAGAGACTGAAGGAGAGGTTATTTTAGGTATTATTCTAGTTGGATCAGTACCTGCTACTATTTTATTTGATTCTGGGGCCACCATTTCATTCATATCATCTAGATTTGTAGCAATGCATAGAATAGCTACTTCACCCTTGCCTAAGAGTTGGAGGATACTTATCGGGGGAGGAATAATTCCTGTAACTAGTACCTATAGGACTTGTTCCGTTATTGTTTGTGGCCGGGAGATGAGAGCTCGACTTTTGGTATTTCCAATGCCAAAATTTGATATAGTATTAGGGATAGATTGGCTTAGTCAATATTATGCAGTATTAGATTGCCATAGAGGTTGTGCTATCTTTAAGCCGCCAGGTCAGCCAGATTTTTAGTTCACGCGAGAAACTATAAAGAAGGGAATAGGCCAGTACGATAGAGCTTGCATGACAATAGAAGTTGCGCCACCACCGATCAATAAGGAGTTTGCAGATGTCTTTCTAGACAAGTTGTTGGGTCTGCCACCGGACAGAGAACTCGAGTTCACTATTGAGTTAGTGCCAGAAGCAGTGCCGATATCTTCTAACGTGTAGCGACTAACAAAAAAGGAGTTAGATAAGATGAAGGTGCAGTTGTAAGAGTTGCAGGACAAGGGATTCATTAGGCCAAGTGCATCACTTTGGGGAGCCCCAGTGTTGTTTATGCCAAAAAAAGATAGAACTGTCCGTATGTGCATCAACTACAAAGCCCTTAATGCAATGACCATCAAGAATAAGTACCCTCTGCCATGGATTGACCACTTGTTCTATCAACTGACAGGAGCACGGGTGTTTTTTAAGATTGATCTAAGATCGGGATACCATCAATTGAAGATGAGGCACGAGAATATTAAGAAGACGGCTTTCAGGACTCGCTATGGTCACTATGAGTTCTCGATAATATTTTTTGGATTAAAAAATGCGCCAGCTGTGTTTATAAATTTAATAAACTGAGTATTCCATTATTACTTGGACCAGTTTGTGGTTGTATTCATCGATGACATTTTGGTTTACTCAAAGAGCTATGAGGAGAACGAGGAACATTTGAGGAAGATGCTAGAAACATTGAGATATCAGAAGTTATATGCTAAGCTGAGCAAGTACGAGTTTCTCCTAGATCATATCTTTTTTCTTGGGCATGTTATCTCGAAAGAAGGCATATCAGTGGACCCATCTAAGATATCAATAGTAGTGATGTGGCTGACCCCAACAGACATCTTAGAGGTACGAAGTTTTTTAGGACTTGCTGGATATGACCAGAGGTTCATGGAGAATTTTGCGAGGATTTTAGAGCCTATGATAAGGATAACCCTCAAGAACCAGGAGTTTATTTTGGGCGAAGGAGTGTCAGATAACATTTGATAAGTTAAAGAAGCGCCTGCCAACAGCGCCGATCTTGGCCATACCTACTGGACCGGGAGGATTTGTTATTTATAGCGATGCTTCCAAAAAAAGGATTATGATGCGTCATGATATACATGGTAAGGTGGTAGCGTATGGTTCTAGGAAGTTGAGGATTCATGAAAAGAACTACCCCACTCATAACTTGGAGCTTGCAACTGTAATCTTTGCTTTGAAGCTTTGGAGGCACTATCTATACGGAGAGACTATAGAGAATTATATAGATCATAAGAGCCTAAAGTATATATATACTCAGAAGGATCTGAACTTGAGGCAGAGATAATGGCTCGAGTTGATGGCAAAATTTGACATTGAGCTGCAGTACCATCCGGACAAGGCTAATGAAGTAGCAGATGCATTGAGCAGGAGATCGATGGCGTAATTCTTGACAACACAGAATGAATTGTTATATGATTTGGAACTGTTGGGAATAGAGGTAGTTATTCCACGAGAAGTCACAAATTTGATGAACCTTCAAGTGCAATCATCATTGTTGGAGCGTATCAAGGCAGTTATGCCGACCGATGCGAGACTTCAGCGACTTCGATAGAGGATTGAGGATAGATTGCATATTGGACTAAGGATACACGAAGATGGGACTTTGAGGTATGGGGATCGCCTCTATGTTCCTAATAGAGAGCTTAGGCAGGAACTAATAATGGAGGCTCATAATTCAGCATACTCTACTCATCCGAGAGGTATAAAGATGTACAGAGACTTGAGACAGCATTACTGGTGGCACGGGATAAAGCAAGAGATAGCACGGTTTGTGGCAAATTGCCTAATTTTGTACCAGGTTAAGGTTGAACATTAGAGATCAGCTGGACTACTTCTACTGCTTCCCATCCCAGAGTAGAAATGGGAGCATATCATCATGGACTTTGTTACGGAGTTTTCGAGGAGTCTAGCTGGCCAAGAAGTAGTTTGGGTGATTGTGGACAGATTGACTAAGGCGACACACTTTTTACCCTTTAGAGTTGGTCAATCTACAAAAATTTTGACAGAGATGTACATGAAGAAGATTGTACACCTACATGGAGTACCAGTCAGCATAGTTTCAGACAAAGATTTGTAGTTCACATCACACTTTTGGAGAAGTATGTAGGAGATCCTAGGAACTAGATTAAAGTTTAGCACTTCCTATCACCCGCTGACAGACAGACAGTCATAGTGCACTATTCAGACATTAAAAGACATATTGAGAGCGTGCATGCTTGACTTTAGAGGATCTTGGGAGGATCACTTGCACTTGGTAGAGTTCTCTTACAATAATAGCTACCAAACAAGCATTCAGATAGCTCCTTTTGAAGCATTATACGGAAGGAAGTGTTGATCGCCAGTATGTTGGATGATGTGGGCGAGAGACAAATATTTGGACCAGAGTTGGTAACTCGCACAGTGGAGAAGGTCAAGCAGATTCAAGGTCACCTTCGAGCATCACAAGATAGATAAAAGCAATGGACAGATACTCACCGTCGACCCCTAGAGTTCAAGTTGGAAGATCATATGTTCTTAAGTATCTCCCATACTTGAGGAACCATCATATTTGGAGGTAGAGGGAAGCTTAGTTCGAGATACATTGGACCATTATACATATTGGAGCATGTTGGCGAGGTTGATTACATACTAGCATTACCGTAGACCTTAGAGGGTATCCATGATGTGTTCCTTGTTTCATAGTTGAGGAGATATTTGGCGGATCCTAGCCATGTACTAGATTATTCAGAGATCACCGTGGGACCGAGTTTGTCTTATGAGGAGCAGCTGGTTGAGGTTCTCGACCGCAGATAGAAGGTGCTAAAGTGGAAGACCATTCAAGTAGTTCGTGTAGCTTGGAAGCATCGTTCACTGGACGAAACGACTTGGGAGCGGGAGGATTCTATCTTAGAGTGTTTTTACCACTTACGTAAGGCTTCATGTATGGATTTATATACCGCATTCTTGTTTTTTCTGGATCGTGCCATATTCGTAATTTTGAGGACAAAATTTTCTAAGGTGGGTAGGTTGTAAACCCCCTCACCCAAAAATAGGTATTTTGTGCGTATTTTATATTTATTATATTTTTTAGATTATTAAAATTAATTAAAACTTAATTATTTTATTAGGATACTTTACCGTAGTTTGGATATTAATGATATATGACGACCCCAAAATCTATATCGTCCTTCATAGGAAGTAGCCTACACTGGAGAAACTACTAGTAGGATCTTCGTGTGATAAAAAATTCGACCATTCAACATTAGTGTAGCACTAGTGTAACAACTATAGATTCTTGTATTTAATATTTAGATATTTTTATATATACAATTTATTTTATATATACAATTTATTTATTATTATTTTCTAATCCAAACTTTATTTAATTAGTAACCCATAATTAAATTGCCACCCTGATAATCCCATGCCAAACAAAATCTAGAAAATTTTCTTTTTGAAGATTTGCATATTATTTGCTATTATCTTACTCCTTCAGAATCCAAATCAAATCTTAGTGATTAATATCTATTAGGATTAGTGATTTATCATAGATTTCTACCAACCAAATTAGGAAACTTCCAATCCAATTCCTACCACACCTCATACCCGCGGTCCCCTCCATAACCGTGTGCACCCCCTCTCAAATTCGCGACCCCCCGTCTCTTGATATATATATATATATATGTATGTATATATATCATCTTAAAACCTAACCCTAACCTAACTTACCTTCACCCTCTCTTCCTTGCCACCAACCCCATACCAACAACACCCCCTACGTGGACAGCCCTAGGCCGGCTCTTCCTCCCCATCCATTGGTGATCTCCCCGAAGCTTTTTCATCAATTAAGCTTCATCTCTCTCTTATCCAAGCTCTCTAATATATATAAATTCATAAATAAATGTTTGTATATATTATAAATAATTGATTCTATATGTATTTACAATCTATTGCCATGTTCTTCATTGTAGAATTTTATTTTAGAGTTTACATTTAGAGTTTTGAACCCATGAATACATGTATCCACCGGTAGGTAGAAACCTTGATTAAACCATGTTAATAAAAGAGAAATCTGATGATTAAATTATTTTATCCATATTTTACTTTTTTATTCAGAATATTAGTTTAATAAAACTTTTTTTTGGAATAAAATTGCATGTACAATGTGTATGGTGACCTAGTTTAATATTCTATCCAAAACTCTACATCGAACCCTTCTAAAAACTTATAAATAATTAAAATAGGATGCTCTTAACCTATATTAAATTCATTTTTTAAAATAAATTTCTAAAAATATTACTTTTGACTTAAATGGATTTTATGCACACAAAATAGACACATAGTTGACCTAGTTTACATGTAAACTTATTGTAGCTTGTTCTTTGGCCATATATGAATTTTCTCCTTATTATTTGTGATTGAAACTTATTTTTCCAGAATTAGATATGATTTAGGATTTTTATGCAAAGCATAATAGTAGGGTTATAATGACAAATTTTGCCGATACTATTGCTAGAAGACTAGTATGTGCCTAACAGAAAGACCAATAAGAATAATTGATAAATATACATGTAAAAATAAATTAAATAATTGATTTCCAATATTTTAGAATTATTTCCAAAATTTAATAAATTTTTTATGAATTCAACTTTTGAGAACTTGCATGTCGGGGAAACCCTATTTAGCACTCATATTTGCATGACTAGTTGTGAACCTACGTAGAAATCTATTGTGGATGAAAACCATTAATTTGCTTATTTTTATAATTAATTCCTAAAAATTTATTATAAATTAACCATGTTATATTGCATGCTATTATGTAATCATGAAAGTCTACTTTCCATTAACTAGTTCGGCGAGTTGTACAAGTTGCATAGCTTTGTGAATTTATGTAGTGAATAATTTACGATACGTACATGAGATTGTTATCTCCTTGGCATGAGAAATTATTAATACCAACTACCTAATTATTAACCCATCAACGTAGCTCAAACCATAAGGCTAATAGTGTAATTTTAGCAACTTAGTATAGCGTCTAATTAGTGTGTGATATATACATTTATAGAAGCTCGAGACCATCCGATTAAGGAATCAGGTGCAGGTTTACTTTGTTCGCAGCTTGAGGGTACCAATAAGTACACCTTTCTTAACTGTATTTTTCAGTAACATTATGCCTAGTTGTTATTTGTTAGTTTTGTGCACGCGTCTTAGAGCAATAGACTTACCTAGTATATTGTGAAGGTTCGTGGTATCTTCTGACCTGACACTTGTTCAAAACGTTCATTGAGTGAGAGAGAGTGCATGGACTAGCATGTTGACCGGCCATTGATATGTTAGTTCGTGTCTTCTGTTAGTAGTTGATGATAGTTTAGTTTCTAGATTTTTATTTACGTCGTTGCATTATGCCTGCATCGCGTATACGGCTCAGAATGTACCTTGGGAGGGGAGAGTCTACTAGTGAGAGTATGGGATTTATGTTTCTTACCATGTAAATAGTGTACCCCCGAGTTCTGTTGAACGCCTAGTGGGATGACTGGTTCTTCTATTTCTTTTCCCTCATGCGAAACTATAGATGTCTCGTGTGCATATCACATAGATGGTTTATTTACCATATTTATTGTTTACTGCTTTACTTTTATGCATGTCAATTTCTTATGTACTCGTTATGTTCCTCTGAGGACCTGGCATATTTTTCAGATCCAGACGAGAACTTGTACCCTACAAACTACGGAGTTGGAGATTTTACTGACGAGGACCTTGAGGTAGAGCCACAAGAGTTTCCTTGAGTGTTATGGATGATAGATGCTTAGTATCTTGGGTGTCCTTATCTAGTTAGCTGACGTCCGAACTATTTCATTATTGTCTAGTTGTACTTCTTTTAGTATTCTTTCATACTTTATTATCGTGGATTGTTCTCCACTAGACTTTATTTGTAGTGGGTTCTGAGACTTTATCTATTCATTCAGTTTTATATTTTGTGATATTTATGGATGAGACTCGATTATTACCTACCTAAGATATTGTGTCTTAGTTATATTCTACAGCATACTATGACTGTTTAGGTCCATTAAATTTGGTTCCTATACTTTTTCGTACATCTGGCATGCATACGTATACCTGGTGTTACGTATATTGGGACTGGGCATGACTTAGCCTAACTGGACCCCCTCTATTAGCACTTCCTTAAACACCTGCACTCCCACTCTCATGATACTCTCTTACATACCCTACCTTAATATCAAACTGATACATTCAGCTAATACTATCACCCACAATAATACTCACTGATACCAGACTGTCTGTAGTGCCCCGTTCCACCTGTTCAGGGAGCGCGGCTAAGATATACTTGGTATCATTCGATCGGGATAGATTGAATCAAAATCCTTTCCTCGTTATGGATTAATTTTTTTAGAATTAAGTCCCACATTCAGCGGATCGTACCTCTAGGAAGGACTTGGCTGCATAGTAGCTAGGGGCCTTTTCGTTGAGCTGGTTTCTTTGCCCGTTTTTGATGTCGCTTGGTTGCTTTCTTGTTAGTTTTATGACTTACGTTTTCTTGAACAGTTTTGATGTATTTCATTGTATTTGTTCTTTGAACTTCGTATTTCATATCGAACTCTGGGAGACCGAAACAGGAGATATTAATCATCTGTTGGTGATCGTCGGTGATCGTGTAGGCTACGCGCAAGCAGATTCTTGAAGATCTCCCCTTTCTCTTCCCTGATTCACCAACTTGGGAGTAGCCTTACCTTCAATTATCTTCCTTCTTCCAAGTTACTCTTAAAAACTTACTAGTTTGTGTATTCCGATCAACAATACCATAATAATGATAATTGAGTCAAGATAATAAGAAGTAAACTTGAAACACTTATGCTTGTCACACAAAAATTACCGTACGATCATATTGTTTCGTGCTTTTCCTCTATGCATGTATCTATTGTATGTTTCAGTTGTAGCTAGAATTCATTCATCTATAATTGTGCAATGAGTAGTGCATAACTTGAAATATGATAACTTGAGCAGGTGGGTTATGCTATAGAATTCTTCTGAATTCTTATATTTCATGCTTGTTGTCTTAAAACACTTGGTTTGATAATTTAGTATGAGATAATGCATGCTCACGGACCACTTATGCACAAGGTTTAGGGTTCTTGCAAACGATCTCTGGGGCACCAGAACTAATTCGTCCTAGGCGGAACGTTAGTATAGTCATGCTAATAGCCTAACACGGGTGAGTTCGGGACTTACAACGGAGCTATCTACTCGCGACTGCAAAGATAATTGTCTACCTTAACTATAACTCATCATGTATGGCTATGCCACTGACCCCATATGTTTGTATAATTAAACAGTACAAAATAACTATATCTTCGTGCCAGGGAAGAACATGGTAAGTTTTGTGCAGGTGGTTCAGATGAACGGGTAAAAGTCACCGAACAATGGCATATTTATTTCAGTTATTTCAAATCCTATTGTATGTTGTAACTTGTACTAAGGAAAGATAGATAGACCACAGTAATAATTTGTATACTTCACATGAATACTGTATCAATTTGGTTAGTTGGGTTAGCTTGCCCTCATCGCTACTTTTCAAAGTATCGACCCTCATTGCAGCAGGTTCCCCGAGCAAAGGTGACACGGCGAGGAGCTGAAACTTCTTCCCACAACCAGTCCATTACTTGGCGCAGTCCGTCCGGGTATTTTGAAGAATGTACAGATCATCCGGAGCTTGTGCACTAATCTTATACAGCTCCGAGGGAAGGCGATAGCTTTGCTCGAAGGTGTTTATTATATTTTGAAGTTTTAATATGAGATATAATATATGGAACGACTATCTCATTTTGTGTCCATCTTATAAGCCCGCGCGGCACCCATTTACTTTTGAGTCAAGAGTTTCTAACAAAGATGTACATTATCAATAAAGAGAACTTTTTTTTATTGCAACGCATGTCCTTTAGCTTTCACACTTTGCTTTTGTATTTCTATATATATATATATCATTATGTTAGGCCTTGTGCGGGCGGGCCTTACGCTAGCACGACATCACACCCGAGGGGACGAATAACGATTTAGCAGAATCGGGATGTGACACTGATACACTCCACCTATCAATTAACACTTATCCTAGTCTTGGTACACTCTGATCACTTGCACACTCTAGGCAACATTGGTACAATAACACTAATTTTATAACTATACTAGACACATGCACTTAATACTCTAGGATACCAACTACTAACTATATTCTGACCCTTGTCTTAGAACTATTGCTATAAATGGTACTACATTATGAGTTACTTCTAGGCTTATACACTGATACCTAATATTCATATACTCAACTAGGAACCACTCTCAGACTCACAAACTACACTCCCAATAATTAACACTAATATTCAACTTGACACAACATATCTGTGAGTTACCATACTATTATACTATCAAGGATGCTGCATCAGGAACTAATAAAGGTAAAACTCTATATAAAACTGTCACGACCCGTACCCGGTGAAGAGGCACGAGTATGTGGGTACGTCCTGCCTACGCCGCTGCATCGGTGGTAGAACACTGTCTAGATCGACTATACTATCTAGACATCTCACAATAATATATAATCTGCCAATAATATCTCAACTCCAAGAAGGAGGATAATACAATACTCAATCACAAATCTATGGCACGATAAGATATCAAAGAAGTCTAACATAACTATAAAGTTAAAATAAATATAATAATAACAATAGAAATAATATCCAAATATCAAATTGTCACGACCCATACCCGATATAGGGGCACGAGTACGCGGGTACGTCCAGCCTACGCCGCAGTATCGGCGGTAGAACGTTGTCTAGGTCACAATACTATCTAATCAATCTCACACGAATATCTAACTCCACAAGGAGACACAAATATAAAAATATAATATAAAGTACTCAACCACAGAACTAAAGCACGATAAGATATCGAAAGAATAAACAAACACAGCCACAAAGTCTAAACAATAACATAATCCAAACTTCAAATAATGACATCCAAGTCTCAATATATGCCAGAAAAAAATCAGGTACCAAAATCTGCTAAAAGAAACTAACTAAAATAACTAGTAATTCCGGCTAGACCTCCCGACAATCACACCTAAGCTACAAGGTCCAAGGCTGCAGCTACTCTCCCTGTGGTCCGTAATAAGTCGGACACGAGTCCTCTAAGTTGTAGTCTGAAAAATATATCTAGTGAAGATTGGAGCGAAGTACATCCTGATAACTGTTCCAATTAATTGACAAAGACTATAAAACAATAAATAGATGATGCTATATACTGAGAGAAAATAATAAACTGACTGCAATGGCAAATAATAAAACGAACATGCAATGTAAGCAATAAGGTATAGCCAGTGCATATATGAAAGGAAGAGAAAGGAACTACAATATCAGATTCAAGGCAATATGATATATGGAACTGAATATGGAGAACTGTAACTATTTAAGTGTTTGAAATACTAGTTTCGATATGTGATCGGCTTGGGAACTTGTATGATAGCTATATGGCCTGGCTAATCATACGTGAGGTGTATGATTAACAATAACAATATTTTATAATTTATAATAGAAACATGATCACATCTCTTACTAGCAATTTCTTCTGCCCCCAACTAGTACAGTGGATCCAACTATGACACGTTACGATACACGATCAATGTCCAATAATAATACCATATACAATGTCTAATATCAATATCGTGTATGATGTCAATACGATAACCAGTGTAACATCTCATGACTGAAGATCCAAGCTATATACTAGTCCGTGTACCAAAGTGTCAAGAATCAGATGTAAAATTTCTAAGTACTTGAATATAGAAATTATCAAATAGTAAAAACTATTAGAGAAGTACTTGCCTGTGGTCCAAAGCAATAAATATCAAATTGTGTCCTTCTCGGTGTCACATAGACCTAGATATGAGTTATAAGTCAAAACAGTGTTTTGGAAGCATAAAAAAGTTAAACTAGTTAATTTCAAGGTCTTCAATCCACCTCTAGGTCAAACTGGGCCAAATCTAGGTCAACTAAGTCAAGCTAGTCAATACCTTGCTAAACTAGATTTTCTAGGTCACTCTGGTAGCTTACTGGCTCAATATACTATTAACTATCTTAATACCTATTAATTATATTAATACCTTAACCTATAGTCAATTACCTTAGTCGTATCTCAAATACATTATCTATGTGTCAATATCTTGGTCGCGGGTCAAAACCTTGGCTATAAGTTAATACATTGGCTTTTAGCCGATACCCTATCCTCGTATCCTAGTATCTTGTTCTGTATCATGATATCCTACCCCGTATCATGATACTTACTCATAATTCTAGTATAACTTATTACCTTACCATAACCTATATCAATATCTTAGTGCCAATACTCGAATACCCTATATCTTAACTTTAATTACTTAATGTCAATACTTTGGTTTATCACATTACTAGCACACTCTTGATACTAGGCCACTAATTCTATGATACTTTTTATCAAATCTCATTGATATCTCCCCAATTCTAGATAATAACCCTCACCCATTTGCTCTCAACCCATGGATGCCTACACCCATGTTTACCCTCCTCTCTCTTAGAATTTAGATCTGACTCAAAATACTACTCATGATACTTATACTGACACTCCCAGATATTCTATTAAGATACCCCTCAACATTGCTATTACTGCTATCATAAACAAAACCCTAACCACATATGCGACTAACCGATAATTACCCCCATGCACCTCCTAACCAGTTGTACTTTATCTTACTACTTGAACACATCTACACTCAATACTAGTCTTCCCTTATACTGGTACACAGTGTATCACTACACTTGAGCACACCTGGAATACCCCTTACTGGGACACTCGAGTCCTTCACTCACATGCACACCCTTCTCTGCACATCTCTTCCCTCATACCCCGGTGCTGAAACCGAGCACTTACTAGTGCAGCCTTGCACCACTCTCATCACAAGAACCTATAATTTTTTGCATTGCTGTAGTACAACTTTAACTACATTGCACACAACAAAAACTAACAACACACTTTCATACATCCAGCTATACATATGCCCGAGCCTCCATTTTAATAAGAACCCCTACTGCACCTGAGACACCCTCCAATGCTTGTTCCTGCATTGATGCAAGGCATTCATTTGGCCTCCTCTAATGTTTATAATTGGGATATTACTTTCCCCCATTAATTCACTTCACACTCATAATAAACACCCTTGACTTTGCTTTCCTGGTATACTTTGATATACTTAACTTCTAAATATTGATTTTCCTGCACTATCCTCTTGTTCATTTGTTAATTGCTTAACGTATTAAAACTGAGGCATTACTCTACTTGTTGTTTTCCAGAACTTAGCATTGAACCCCTCACATATCCATACTATACTAGAACAACAAATACACTAATACTATTTCTATACTCACACAGAACAGGCTCTCCACCCTCTTTACCCTAACGTGCACAAACCCTCTCCTATCAAAATATGTTACCGACTTGGTATCACCTTGATACATCCAATTGAACACACCCCTCACTGGCTGCAGGTTCTGTAAATGCACCTTGTTGCTGTTATACACGGCACACACACACTTGACATTGAACTATATACTCCACTTAAACCTACACAAATACCCAAACATTATTATCCATCCTTGAACTCTAATCAACCAAACCACATTTGCAGCTTATCTTGCCTAACACACACATTGGCATGGAGCCTCACATCCCTCCATACCACAGTCCTCATATGCAGTTAGTGCATAGACTTGGGAATGATCCCTCACACTTTTTCTCTGTCACGCCCCGATCTCCCGCAGGCAATCGGCCGTTCCCGCTAGGCGAGAATCACCCTCGCCAGCGCTCCCGCGGAACGATCGCTTAACCCATCCGGGCGTGATGCCGCACGAGCGTGAGCCACGCCCGTGCAAGGCCATGGTTCATTGGCTGGCGGTTAGAGTTCTAAGCCACAAAGTCGCACAGATTGTCCGAGTGCAGCGGAGTCATGAACGCATAGGCGATCGATAACAGGTTCACTGAGTCGGCAAATATAGCGGAAGCATAGAAACACAAGTTGAAGTAAAGCAAGCTCTTTTATTGATATAAACTTGTGTTACAGGCGGCGTATAGCCGAGATTACAAGTCGCTCAAGCCTCTCTCTCTGAAACAGTAAAAGCGTGCCAAGTGGCTACAACAGTGGAATGATTTTACAGGCGATGGTCAGGCGACGCTCCAACATTATGTCTTATATATGTGCTTCTGTTCCAGATGCACCATTGCAAGGCTTCAGAGGGAACTCCTGGCCTTAGCACGCACGTTGGAGGCATCCGCACCGAACGAGGTTCTCCCGCACCCTGCATACAAACTGGTGGATTATCAGTACATTGAATGCACTGGTGGGGAAGCTACTCGTCCGCTCGACAAACCCAAACACGTAATACAGGTTCCGTGCACAAATATTAAGTTGTCTTTCTAGTTGCCTTAGGATCAGTTTCATGCAAACATAGAATAGCCTAACGTGTCGGGCAGTACGCCGTACGATGTTAGAGGAAACACGGCGAGACTTACCAACTTACCATCTCCTTCCCTGTCCAAGGCAAACATTGTTAATTTAAGCAGGGGCATGTATAAACATTCAGGAGGTATAGCATATGCAAACAAAAGTATTTATTTTAAGATCGTTCAGGTGTTTAGTTGCTCTTGATGCGATACAGTGCCTCGCACGCGGATAGCCGCTAAGCGAGGATGAATTGTTTATCTTTCGTTTACAAGCAAGCATGCAACAAGTTCAATACAAGGCGATCACTGGCGTATGCCATATGGACGGTATAGTCTAGACGAGATGGTTTGCAACAAAGAACAAGAGGCGCTGCAAGCCATTCCGATGAACAAAAAACTATTTATTCTAGACGAGAATTCTTTGCAACAAAGTACAAGAGACGCTGCAAGCCATTCCGCCGAACAAGAGACTAAGAACAATTTGTCTCGCCCGGACCGGGTCAATGCCAGTGCCCCAGCATCGCCCGTGAGACCGTTTCCCTGTGCACTGGTTGTCCATGATCGAACGGGGCCTTGGTTGGGGCAACAAGACTACAAGACAAGAGTACAAGACAAGAGGCAAGCTGTTAAGGCAACAATAGTACAAGACAAGATGCATTGCCTGTTTCATTGTTCAGTGACTGTCTTTTGCCTTGATGCAATTCTCCTAGGGCGGAGATTGCCTTGGTGACCTAGCGGTCCCGAATACTTGCAGGTTCGTTCAGGCACGGAATGACTACGTAGTAGTCTCCCGGGGTTTGGATGAAAATACGGTAACATTCAAGCAGACAAGCATGCGTTCTAAGGAACAAAATCAGCATGTTTGCTCGGGCCCGAAGGTAGTCCGAGAGATGAAACCGTTAAGGGACTTAACATGCGAGGGTCTGAGTATAAGCAGTATTTCATTTCCATGTTCTAGCAAGCAATACAAGTTGGGATTATTCCCTTAGCTAGGTGCGTTGGATTTATTAGCATGCAGGGGTGATTCACCTAGCGACTAGCATGAATATTTCAGATTTTATGTGTGCTGGCTAAGCAAAGACAAGTTTACCGTAGCCACCCACCTTAGCGATGATTCACCTCGGTAGAGCGATACGTCAAGCGAGCCTCTGAAAGCCTAAGCCGGATTCCTGTAGGGGCAAGTCTTGATATCCTTTGCTTCTCCTTTGAGGCAAAGCGGGTCGGGACAGCTGCACGATTGCCGTTTGAGACGGCAGTCCGCTTGAGCGGAACGGGGTGTTACATCCAACCTAACTTAGAAAAAGTCTCATCCTCGAGACTTACTAAGGACAAGCAGTAATCTAGGGTTGAGGCAATCCTAGACAAGTCGTTGTACTTGTTCATTTGGATATTCACTTGCACAAGCGTCGATCTTAGCATATCGCTTAGACTGGATCGTGCGCACTTTCGAAGGTACCCTCTAGCGTGAACACGTCAACCAGCTCAATGATAGCGAAGTATTAGCACTCGAGTTTCACCTTTTCTTAAGTCTTGGATGGTGCACTAGTTCAAGGCATCCCTCGAATAGATGCATTCAACCAAACTTAGAGTTAGTGAAAATCGGACAAGCTACTAGCGATACTCTCAAAGGTTCGCACAGGTTGGCACAAAGGCCACTCGCAGCATACAACCAGACAAGCAAGCATATCATTCAAAACGTATTTTGAAAGTATTTAGACTTATTGTTGGAACATCCCATCGAGGCATTGAGAGAGAGCGTGCACATAACCCACGAACGAGCTTTCGAAACAGAGATATCGAATTGAATTCCAAAGGCGTAGAAGCCAGGCTCTGATACCAACATGTCACGCCCCGATCTCCCGCAGGCAATCGGCCGTTCCCGCTAGGCGGGAATCACCCTCGCCAGCGCTCCCGCGGAACGATCGCTTAACCCATCCGGGCGTGATGCCGCACGAGCGTGAGCCACGCCCGTGCAAGGCCATGGTTCATTGGCTGGCGGTTAGAGTTCTAAGCCACAGAGTCGCACAGATTGTCCGAATGCAGCGGAGTCATGAACGCATAGGCGATCGGTAACAGGTTCACTGAGTCGGCAAATATAGCGGAAGCATAGAAACACAAGTTGAAGTAAAGCAAGCTCTTTTATTGATATAAACTTGTGTTACAGGCGGCGTATAGCCGAGATTACAAGTCGCTCAAGCCTCTCTCTCTGAAACAGTAAAAGCGTGCCAAGTGGCTACAACAGTGGAATGATTGTACAGGCGATGGTCAGGCGATGCTCCAACATAATGTCTTGTATATGTGCTTCTGTTCCGGATGCACCGTTGCAAGGCTTCAGAGGGAACTCCTGGCCTTAGCACGCACGTTGGAGGCATCCGCACCGAACGAGGTTCTCCCGCACCCTGCATACAAACTGGTGGATTATCAGTACATTGAATGCACTGGTGGGGAAGCTACTCGCCCGCTCGACAAATCCAAACACGTAATACAGGTTCCGTGCACAACTATTAAGTTGTCTTTCTAGTTGCCTTAGGATCAGTTTTATGCAAACATAGAATAGCCTAACGTGTCGGGCAGTACGCCGTGCGATGTTAGAGGAAACACGACGAGACTTACCAACTTACCATCTCCTTTCCTGTCCAAGGCAAACATTGTTAATTTAAGCAGGGGCATGTATAAACATTCAGGAGGTATAGCATATGCAAACAAGAGTATTTATTTCAAGATCGTTCAGGTGTTTAGTTGCTCTTGATGCGATACAGTGCCTCGCACGCGGATAGCCGCTAAGCGAGGATGAATTGTTTATCTTTCGTTTACAAGCAAGCATGCAACAAGTTCAATACAAGGCGATCACTAGCGTATGCCATATGGACGGTATAGTCTAGACAAGATGGTTTGCCACAAAGAACAAGAGACGCTGCAAGCCATTCCGACGAACAAGAGACTATTTAGTCTAGACGAGAATGCTTTGCAACAAAGTACAAGAGGCGCTGCAAGCCATTCCGCCGAACAAGAGACTAAGAACAATTGGTCTCGCCCGGACTGGGTCGATGCCAGTGCCCCAGCATCTCCCGCGAGACCGTCTCCCTGTGTACTAGTTGTCCATGATCGAACGGGACCTTGGTTGGGGCAACAAGAGTACAAGACAAGAGTACAATACAAGAGGTAAGCTGTTGAGGCAACAATAGTACAAGACAAGATGCATTGCCTGTTTCGTTGTTCAGTGACTGTCTTTTGCCTTGATGTAATTCTTCTAGGGCGGAGATTGCCTTGGTGACCTAGCGGTCCCGAATACTTGCAGGTTCGTTCAGGCACGGAACGACTACGTAGTAGTCTCCCGGGGTTTAGATGAAAACACGGTCACATTCAAGCAGACAAGCATGCGTTCTAAGGAACAAAATCAGCACGTTTGCTCGGGCCCGAAGGTAGTCCGAGAGATAAAACCGTTAAGGGACTTAACATGCGAGGGTCTGAGTATAAGCAGTATTTCATTTCCATGTTCTAGCAAGCAATACAAGTTGGGATTATTCCCTTAGCTAGGTGCGTTGGATTTATTAGCATGCAGGGGGTGATTCACCTAGCGACTAGCATGAATATTTCAGATTTTATGTGTGTTGGCTAAGCAAAGACAAGTTTTCCGTAGCCACCCATCTTAGCGATGATTCACCTCGGTAGAGCGATACGTAAAGCGAGCCTCTGAAAGCCTAAGCCGAATTCCTGTAGGGGCAAGTCTGGATATCCTTTGCTTCTCCTTTGAGGCAAAGCGGGTCGGGACAGCTGCACGATTGCCGTTTGAGACGGCAGTCCGCTTGAGCGAAACGGGGTGTTACATCCTACCCAACTTAGAAAATGTCTCGTCCTCGAGACTTACTAAGGACAAGCAGTAATCTAGGGTTGAGGCAATCCTAGACAAGTCGTTGTACTTGTTCATTTGGATATTCACTTGCACAAGTGTCGATCTTAGCATATCGCTTAGACTGGATCGTGCGCACTTTCGAAGGTACCCTCTAGCGTGAACACGTCAACCAGCTCAGTGATAGCGAAGTCTTAGCACTCGAGTTTCACCTTTTCTTAAGTCTTGGATGGTGCACTAGTTCAAGGCATCCCTCGAATAGATGCATTCAACCAAACTTAGAGTTAGTGAAAATCGGACAAGCTACTAGCGATACTCTCAAGGGTTCGCACAGGTTTGCACAAAGGCCACTCGCAGCATACAACCAGACAAGCAAGCATATCATTCAAAACGTATTTTGAAAGTATTTAGACTTATTGTTGGAACATCCCATCGAGGTATTGAGAGAGAGCGTGCACATAACCCACGAACGAGATTTCGAAACAGAGATATCGAATTAAATTCCAAAGGCGTAGAAGCCAGGCTCTGATACCAATATGTCACGCCCCGATCTCCCGCAGGCAATCGGTCGTTCCCGCTAGGCGGGAATCACCCTCGTCAGCGCTCCCGCGGAACGATCGCTTAACCCATCCGGGCGTGATGCCGCACGAGCGTGAGCCACGCCCGTGCAAGGCCATGGTTCATTGGCTGGCAGTTAGAGTTCTAAGCCACAGAGTCGCACAGATTATCCGAGTGCAGCGGAGTCATGAACGCATAGGCGATCTGTAACAGGTTCACTGAGTCGGCAAATATAGCGGAAGCATAGAAACACAAGTTGAAGTAAAGCAAGCTCTTTTATTGATATAAACTTGTGTTTAGGCGGCGTATAGCCGAGATTACAAGTCGCTCAAGCCTCTCTCTCTGAAACAGTAAAAGCGTGCCAAGTGGCTACAACAGTGGAATAATTGTACAGGCGATGGTCAGGCGACGCTCCAACATTATGTCTTGTATATGTGCTTCTGTTCCGGATGCACCGTTGCAAGGCTTCAGAGGGAACTCCTGGCCTTAGCACGCACGTTGGAGGCATCCGCACCGAACGAGGTTCTCCCGCACCCTGCATACAAACTGGTGGATTATCAGTACATTGAATGCACTGGTGGGGAAGCTACTCGCCCGCTCGACAAATCCAAACATGTAATACAGGTTCCGTGCACAACTATTAAGTTGTCTTTCTAGTTGCCTTAGGATCAGTTTCATGTAAACATAGAATAGCCTAACGTGTCGGACAGTATGCCGTGCGATGTTAGAGGAAACACGGCGAGACTTACCAACTTACCATCTCCTTCCCTGTCCAAGGCAAATATTGTTAATTTAAGCAGGGGCATGTATAAACATTCAGGAGGTATAGCATATGCAAACAAGAGTATTTATTTCAAGATCGTTCAGGTGTTTAGTTGCTTTTGATGCGATACAGTGCCTCGCACGCGGATAGCCGCTAAGCGAGGATAAATTGTTTATCTTTCGTTTACAAGCAAGCATGCAACAAGTTCAATACAAGGCGATCACTGGCGTATGCCATATGGATGGTATAGTCTAGACGAGATGGTTTGCAACAAAGAACAAGAGGCGCTGTAAGCCATTCCGACGAACAAGAGACTATTTAGTCTAGACGAGAATGCTTTGCAACAAAGTACAAGAGGCGCTGCAAGCCATTCCGCCGAACAAGAGACTAAGAACAATTGGTCTCGCCCGGACCGGGTCGATGCCAGTCCCCCAGCATCGCCCGCGAGACCGTTTCCCTGTGCACTGGTTGTCCATGATCGAACGGGGCCTTGGTTGGGGCAACAAGAGTACAAGACAAGATTACAAGACAAGAGGCAAGCTGTTGAGACAACAATAGTACAAGACAAGATGCATTGCCTGTTTCGTTGTTCAGTGACTGTCTTTTGCCTTGATGCAATTCTCCTAGGGCGGAGATTGCCTTGGTGACCTAGCGGTCCCGAATACTTACAGGTTTGTTCAGGCACGGAACGACTACGTAGTAGTCTCCCGGGGTTTAAATGAAAATACGGTAACATTCAAGCAGACAAACATGCGTTCTAAGGAACAAAATCAGCACGTTTGCTCGGGCCCGAAGGTAGTCCGAGAGATAAAACCGTTAAGGGACTTAACATGCGAGGGTCTGAGTATAAGCAGTATTTCATTTCCATGTTCTAGCAAGCAATACAAGTTGGGATTATTCTCTTAGCTAGGTGCGTTGGATTTATTAGCATGCAGGGGGTGATTCACCTAGCGACTAGCATGAATATTCTAGATTTTATGTGTGCTGGCTAAGCAAAGACAAGTTCACCGTAGCCACCCACCTTAGCGATGATTCGCCTAGGTAGAGCGATACGTCAAGCGAGCCTCTGAAAGCCTAAGCCGAATTCCTATAGGGGCAAGTCTGGATATCCTTTGCTTCTCCTTCGAGGCAAAGCGGGTCGGGACAGCTGCACGATTGTCGTTTGAGACGGCAGTCCGCTTGAGCGAAACAGGGTATTACAAGCTCTGCCGATACTCGAGTATCAGTTTTTTCCACACTCATACCAATGACACAACTCACTTTACCTTCACTATTACCCATATTAGATATCTATATTTTTACTTACAGTTCACAATACCTGATGCCCCTTGCACTGCCATCCTAGAGCAATGGAGTGCACTATCTTCACTAATCAAAACATTCACTGCATCTCTCGGGCATTCTCTGCAGCAGCTATGCAAGATTGACTTACTGTCAAAACAAGCAGTGCTCACTGCATGTTGCTCAAGCAGCTAACTGCTCAAGCACACAGCTGTGCACAGAGCTATTCTACCCTCTGGCACATCAAGAATTGTACAACACCCTAGACTATCAACACTTTGAAAGCACACTCTCTTCACAACTATCTCCCTCATGATTGAGACTTCCTTTTACCATGCTACACACAGTGCAGCAACCTGCACACCCATTTCTTCTCAAAGTAACTTCACAAATACATAACACAACACACTATAATATATAACATATATATATTCATATATATGGCACTTAATAATCTCACACCCTTACTAATGCAATACATCAAACACTTGGTGTGCACACGCTATGATACGCACCAATACACATAAAAATATCCCTCATACGACTCTGTATCATGACGTATCATGATACACACTCCTCATATTCAATTATGGACATGTACACCCTAGCAAATCATGAATCACACTCTAAAATCGCTAAAAAAATATTCTATCAAACACCTAGTGGTATAAACTCATATTTTCCCCAATTTTGAGGCCCAAAATAACATTCTACAAGAGGAAAACTTAGATCTAGCAAAATAAAATCTTATAATACTTAGGTCTAACCAAATAAAAATCAATTCCACCTATGGGAGGGTTCCTATAGGTCCAATAGGTGTTCTTAACCACAAATAGAGTAAAAATTTGAGAGTTACCTAGGTTTTGAATGACCTCCTTGAAGAACTCCGAATTTGGACACAAGAAAGACGAAGTAGACATGATCCTCTATACTTGGACTCCTCTTCAAGCTTTCTCTAGTAATGCCAAGCTCCTTAGCCTCCTTGGAATGAGAATGAGAGGGATACGATTTGGAATAAATAGAGGCTACTCATGAATGAAGAGGTTTATATAAGCTTTCTCTAGGGCTAGGGTTAGGTTGAGGAATGTTTGAATTGACTCAAGTGCTCCTCTCATTCCTTCATGAATAGGATCTACTAAACCATAAGAGGAATATTCTATTCATGGGTATAAATAGGTTTAATAGAATTAATCTAGTCATGACTAACTATTTAATTGAGTCAATATGTCAAGTCAAGTCTAGTGTGGTCCACTAATGTCAAGTCTAGTTAAAATAGACTAATCAACTAATCAATAATAATAATATTTACTATATATATTTATCTTGTATATTATATATAAAATAAATAACACAATATTTATATAAAAAATGACAAAAATACCCTTTTCTGGAAATGTGGTAGTGACAAGTCTAACCCCCTTAGAAAAATTTTGTCCTCAAAATTTAAGATACCTCGTCTCTCTCTAGCCAGTCATAACATATTCATTAATCTTCACTACGGTCAAACCCCCAACAATCAAGGTCTAAGGAAGTCCCACCTACAGTCATACAACATGCAATCTAGAGAAAGAAAATAAACATACATGGTTATGGTCTCTTTTGTCATGGTATTGCAGTCTCTGTCAGGGTGTACTACTAATTACATTCTAGTAAGAAAATCACTGATGCAAACTAAGGCAGTAAGGAATCAATCAATCAATCAAATAGATAGAAAGGAACAGAAGGAAAAAATAGAACATAACCTTCTAACCCATCACCTACAGTATCGGTCTCCTCAACCATCATCACAAATTCCCTGCCCTGTTGGGGTGGCTTCTCCCACGGGTGCTGAGCAATCTGCTGTTCCACAGGTGGCTTAACTGGACCTCTTTAATTTGGAGCCGTATGCTGGCCAGGAAGATAAGGAGCTAGAATACAATTCCTCACTCGATATCCCGTACCGCCACAGTGCAAACAAAGTCCTAGCCTCACTTTACAGCTCTCCCAAAGGTGACCTGGCTTCTTACAGAAATAACAAGCCTGCTTGGTCTGCCTCGGAGGCTGCTGAAATAAGCCTTCAACTTGTAAATCTTTGCTCCTCCTTGTAGATTCTTGCTTCCTCCTTGTAGATCATTGCTTCCTCCTTGTAGATTCTTGCTTCAACGGTCTCCAATGATGATTTGGGAAGAAATTTGGATGGAATTTGATGTAGGAATGAAGGAATTTGGTTGAAGAAAATTTTAGATCTAGATTTGGAATTAAAAAATAAAGAGAGAAAGTTTTTACCCCCTTTATATAGGCCTCCCTTGCCCCCACCCTCAAGCTACTATTTAAAGTCTTAAATATCCCTTGGGGCCTCTCATGAAGAAATTCATTAAGGAGAGAAGGTTCTAGTCTAATGGGTTTAACTTAATTAATTCATCCTCCTAATGAATGGGCTTACTATTGGGCTCAAATCTAACTAGAATTAAATATTGGTCCATGGATCTAATCTAAACTAGTTAGGTCCACTAACACAAGTCCAAAATAAAATTTAACATGCTAACAATAAATAATAAATAAATATTCAACATACATAATATTTAATTAATTACCAAATGACTAAAATACCCTTTCCTAGAAAATGTGGTAGTGACAAGTCTACCCCCCTTAGAAGAATTTTGTCCTCAAAATTAAAACTCTCACCCCTCTCTCTTTGGCCGGTTATAATCTATTCAGACAAATTTTACTATGGTCAAACCCCCATCAATCATAGTCTAAAATAGTCCTATCATATAACATACAATCCTACCATTCTACTGAAAGAGGAACCATACTTGGATATAGCCTCTAACTATCATGAATTTCAGTCTCTGCCCTACTGGGGTATCCCCCTCTACTGGTGCGGGTAATCTGATATGCCACCTGTGGCCTATTCTATCTCATACTAAGAATTCAGTAATCATCAACCTTGTCAAGATATTCTTAATACTGAGGGTTACCAAATACTAGTGATAAACTATTGTTCTAGGTCATGGATATGCTTCACTCACTGGCACTTGCTACCTAGGATACTATATAAAACACCGCTAGGATACTACCTCCTTGTTCTACTTCAGTTCTTGTAATCACCAAAATTTCTCAACCATTCTCTTGCAAGGAACACTTGTATACTTCATACCAAGTTACTCATGTCTTTCCTCTATATTATTATACTAGTTACTAAAATGCTTGTGCCTAAATTTTCATAATACTTAAGGTACTCTGGCTCTTGTTACTAAGGTATCTCTTTCTATCTGATACTTGGTGCAACTCATCCTCTAATATTTGTTAATCATCCTAAGGTTCTTATCTATACATTAGTATCATAATACATACACAATTATATTCTAGCCATTACAATACCATGATATCTCACTGGTATCCTTATACCCCTTGTACTATTCCCTGGTACATACGACCTCTATACTCAAAATTAGCAAGGTACTTATGCCTACTAAACTTACTTCTATATATATATTGTCTCTCTCCTCTACTGCTTGGATCACTTTTACTATTACTTCCAAATAATTTTCTATCCATATTAATTGATACACCAATCTAATATTATCACACAAGGTACTTACTGTTACTAGCACATTACTCAACTAATCCCTAATATAGAAATACTAGAACTCTTGATATAGCAACACTAGCTTCCTAACTACACAACATATGCCCTTAATGTTCTAGGATACTAGCTTATCATTAGATCACATTATCACACTTACTAGAACTCATGATTACTTTCATCCAATGCACTAGTTATTAACTTCTATAATACACATGTTTTACTTCAATCTCATAGGCAGGTACATGGTTCCATATCTCTATTGATGTATATGTATCTTTCCTTAAACCTTTAAAGACTGATACACTAATTAGTGATACACTACATATCTTCTATGACCAATCTTGATATTTCTCAACCCATGACATACTATTAAAATGTTTAATACTCAGGCTTCTACTTTCTGATACTCATGAACTTTTACACTAATATTCATCACCCACTGTGCATTCTGCACATAATTTCTAGACACTCTTCCACCTATTGCTTCCAACACGTCACTATCCTCAATATCAGGTGATATACCCATCATTAGCTATATACTAGTACACTCTTATCTACTCATATCAATGCTATACTTCTAAGATAAGAATGATGGGAGTGGATAAGTATTGAGATGGTACTTTAAGAACCAATTTAAGATACAACCTGATAATCATACACGTCTGTCCAAAATTATGACACTCAGAATCCTCACCACGCCAGTAAGCATAGTTGCGATGAACGATAGATTCCATAACTAAGGTATGCAAACCCTATAATCATGTCATCTAGAATCCTCAACACGCCAACCGGTATGGCTACGATAAACTCTAAATTTCATAACTAAGATATGTACATCCGAAGTCAGGTTCCTATGTTTTCACCACACCAGCTAATATGGCTGCGATAAACTCTATGCTCCATAACCAAAGCAGACGTTTCACCTTTCTCACTGTCCTCATCAACATAAGTCATCAGATGATATCGTAATTTAGTCAATAAAATTTATCTCGATAAGAAATCAAACTCAACAACGAACACCAAGAATTAAATTCAACAACCGATCACCAAGAATCAAATTCAATAACAACAAGTGATAATGGACGAAAATAAGGTAAAAAACTGAATTAGAATTTATAATAAGATTCTCAAGGGCCATCCCAGGAATCTCTAAAGAAATTTTTGATTGAGTATCCTCTCATCCTAATATCTTATATCCTTTATCCTATATCCTATTGCAGACTCGCAGTGGTACAACTAAGTCGTCGCACTACCAAGACATCGCACAACTTGCGAAGCCTGACCTGCATGGGCCACCACTAAAAATATTTCACGACCCATACCCGGTGAAGGGGCACGAGTACGTGGTTACGTCCAGCCTATGCCACAGCATCGTTGGTAGAACATTGTCTAGGTCGACTAGAGTATCTAGATATCTCACAATAATATATAATCTGCCAATAATATCTCAACTCCAAGAAGGAGGATAACACAATACTCAATCATAAATCTAAGGCACGATAAGATATCAAAGAAGTCTAATATAACTATGTAGTTAAAATAAATATAACAACAATAATAGAAATAATATCCAAATCTCAAATATACGCCGAAAATAAATCTGGTACCAAAATGCTAAATAGAACTAACTATGCTATCTTGTGATTTCGGCTAGATCATTCGGCAGTCACTCCAGAACTAGTGGGTCCAAGGTCTAAGTCTGCACCATCTATAGGTCGGGGTCCGTAGTATGTCGGACTCCAATCCCTGGTATCCTCTGAAAAATGTTATCCAGTCAGGAATTGAGCAAAGTATAACCCAATAACAGTTTCAATTAATTGGCAAAAACTATAAAACAGTAAAATAGAGAATGTTATCTATGATGATAATATAACTGATGATCAAGAACAATAAAAGAATAGGCAATACTAGCAACAGAAAATATAATCAATACGTACAAGAATGAAGGAGATGAACTATAATGTCAAAAATAAAATAAGGTAATCAATGAACTGAATATGGAATCTATAATATACTATGTGTTTGAGATACTAACTAAATATGTGATCTGCTTGGGAGATTCAATGATTACACTAAGGAGCTAACTCAACCATACGTGAATTGCATGGTTAGTTAGTAGCTATTGATTACACTACTAGCTGATAGTTCTTGATCACATATTTAATTGGTATTTCCCCTGCCTCAACTAATACAATGGATCGAATCATGACACATTACTAGCCAATTTATCCAATGTTTAGTCTACAATATTCAATATTATCCAATACCAACAAGGACAGTATCCGATACCATATCAATAATCAAGGTAATATCTCATGACTGGCGATCCAATAATAATATTAATCTGTGTACTATCGTGTCAAGAATCATAAGTAATATTTCTAAATACTTGAATTATAGTAGTAATCAAATAATATAAACTATCAGTAGATATACTCGCCTGTGGTCCAAAGCAAATGATGCAAAACGATGTCCGAACTGGTGTCACCGACCTATATATGGAATATTGTATTAATACAAGGTGTTCGAATGAAAATAAGTTAAACTAGTTTAATTCTAGGTCATGATGCCATTTCTAAGTCAAAATAGTCAAACTAGGTCAACTCCAGGTCAAACTAGTCAAACTTGGTCAAACTTGGTCAAACTAGCTATTTTTAGGTTGTATGAGTCTATTTCTAAGAGATTAGGTCCATACACTATGCTACTAGGCCACACTAGCTATACTAGGATACTAGAATACACACCAAATACCGTATCACAGGATACACAAGTTTTTAATATGAAAATAGTAATTTATATATATACAAGTCAATACATATAGTATCCTAGTTAACTAATACAAAGAGGATACCTTGGCTTTAAACCAAAGCATATCACACTACCTATACGCCCATCTCGATACTCAAATCCAATATCTTGAGTATTGACCCATTACCTTAACATTACCTTGGTATCCCAAGGTAATTCAAATCCTCATACATATAGCTAATATATAGCTAACCCTAAATTACTAAACTATATGCCACTCATAATAACTAAATACCACTAACCACTAACATATGATACCTACTAGTACATAGATACATATAGCTACATAATAACTTACCAATACAATACTACATATCTACATATAGTTACTAAGCTAACTATTACCCAAATCTACTAACTATCAACATATCATACATATACTAATATACATATCGACCTAACTATTCTACTAAACTAATAGTTAACATTAATACTAACTAACTATATACTCTAACTAAACCATCTACTAATTATCAAACTAACAAGTATAAAACTAACCTTAACACTAAACTACTAACCTTAACTAGCTGCTGTACCTTAAACCACTGGCTAAACCATTACCTCATTGATGAACCACTATCTTAGAGTTGCTGATACACTATGCTGATATCCTTGGTGTGAATGCTACTTGTTAATAACGGCTGCTGAGTTCATGCTGTGCACGAGCTGCACTGCACAATGCTGGGTTCTCACTGCAGTGATGCACTGATCTGCAGTTGGTGGAAACTGCCACTGCTCTCCAATTATCCCTGCTACAGAACTGCTATAGTGCACCTGCATCCTTGCTTTCTGAAGTGAGGTAAATATTGCCACTGTAATTTCTCCTTGCTGCTATGCATTGAGGCTACTGCATAGAGCTGCACACTGCAACTACTCCTTGCAGTTGGTCACTGCACATTGTTGTGTGCATTATTCAGTTGTAATGATGTGCACGGGCTGCTCAATGAATTACGGCTAGCTGCTACTGATCTCCATCAAGCTGATACTGTTGCTCTATGCTCGAGCTGAATGTACATTACCCAGGCTGAAGTTCCTTACTGCAGTGATGCACTTGATGCACTAAATCCTTCCTGCTGTGCACTCTTCTTGCTGATGGTTCACTGCCTGAATAGATGTTGTTCAATGCTCCCTCTGCCTCGAGCTCACTCAATCATGCACACACACACACACACACATACATACATATACACACATATATATATATATATATATATATATATATATATATATATATATATATACACACACACTCTCTCTCTCCTATACATATATAGATATATAAGCACAACACACATATACACATATAAATTATATATATACACTCATACATATAGATATAATATCTCATATATACTTATACACATGTGCATAGAGATATCTCATTTATAATTATACACATGTGCATAGAGATATCTCATATACACATATCCACATAGACATAAAGCTATATATATATATATATATATATATATATATATATATATACTCATCTATACAATATAATATAAATATATACTCATATACATATATATATCATATAATCCATCATATCTAATATATATATACTAGTCACATGGAGTTGAGGGTCAATGATACAAACACGTGGAGTGCACCGCACCCGTATCACACTCATTCTATGATACACTTACGATACAGCTCCACCACACAACCAAACACATCTCGAAGGACAAGAGCAAGTCTAAAATAATAATTATGAACAATACGAAGAGTTAGCTACTCAACTACGTGCCCGTGTCAAAATGTGACATGCGCAAACCCCCGTGTCAGAGGAAAACCCCCAAATCAATCCGTATCTCCAAATTATTGGAATACGACCTATATGTACCCAATTCTGGACACGATACTAGTCACAAACAAGCAAACACATGTTAATTTGATCTAATTGACCAATTGACAAATAACATGTGCCAATATCAGAATTTCCCCAAAATTGACACAAAAATACCCATAACTTTCTCCATAGGCCTCCTATGAACCTAATTCCAATTCCTATGGGTAGCCTTAGCATATGGGGTGGTTCCTAATGGTTAAATTACAGATTTAGAGTCTACACAAGGATAAAAACTAAATTGTACCTATTGGGAGATGGATTTTCAATGCAACCTCCAAAATTGGTAAAATAAGCCTTCAACTTGTAGATCTTTGCTCCTCCTTGTAGATCCTTACTTCTTTCGTGTAGATCCTTGCTTCCTTCTTGTAGATTCTTGCTTCAATGGTCTCCAATGATGATTTGGAAAGAAATTTAGGTGAAATTTGATGTAGGGATGAAGGAATTTGGTTAAGGGAAATTCTAGATCTAGATTTGGAATAAAAAATGAAGAGAAAAAAAGTTTTTACCCCCTTTATATAGGCCTCCCTTATCCCCTCTCTCAAGCTACTATATAAAGTCTAAAATATCCCTTGGGGCCTCTTATGAAAAAATTAATTAAGGAGGGAAAGTTCTAGTCTAATGGGTTTAACTTAATTAATTTATCCTACTAATGAATGGGCTTACTATTGTGCTCAAATCTAACTAGAATTAAATGTTGGTCCATGGATCTAATCTAAACTAGTAAGGTCCACTAACACAAGTCCAAAAATAAATCTAACATGCTAACAATAAATAATAATATAATAAATAAATATTCAACACATACAATATTTAATTAATTACCAAATAACTAAAATACCCTTTCCTAAAAAATATGGTAGTAACAGAAACTGAACTAGAGGTACTAAAGATAACCCTACCTAATATAAAAAGTGATGGAACATAATTCAATGATAATTAGACTGAATAATAGTGACAATATGTCAAGAACCAATTTAAGATACAATCTCCGAGGATACTACCCCCGCTAGGAGGTCAACGTCCACCAGCACCAGGAGAATTTCAGAGGGGACCACCCTTGGCCCCACAGGAGGCGTAGTTTGATCGAGCCCGACAGCAGACCGGAGGATAGAGGCACGGACAGGCCTTTGCACTAGCAGCTACTGAGGAGGAAACAGAAGGGGAAGCTATCACTGGTACCATTTTAGTTGTATCATTATCTGCGACTATATTGTTTGATTCTGGTGCTACACTATCTTTCATATCTAGTAGATTCGTAGCAATGCATAGAGTAGCTAATTCTTCCTTACCTAAGAGTTGGAAGATTCTTACCGGAGGAGGCATCGTGCCGGTTACCAGTACTATTAGAACGTGCTCGGTAGTCGTGTGTGGTAGAGAGATGAGAGCACGATTTTTGGTATTACCCATGCCATACTGTGACGTTGTGCTAGGCATGGGCTGGTTAAGCCATTATAATGCTGTACTGGATTGCCGGAAGGTTAGCATCACTTTTAGACCGCCAGATCAACCGGGAGTACATGCGAGGGACCGTCGAGCAAGGAGTAGGACATATAGCTGGAGCTTACATGGCTATGGAGATGGTACCCCCACCGATAGTTGCAGAATTCGAGAATGTTTTCCCGGAGGAGTTGTCAGGCTTACCGCCAGATAGAGTTGTGGAGTTCACTATTGAGCTAGTACCCGGAGCAGCACCAGTATCTTCTAATGTATTCTGATTGGCGAAGAAGGAACTAGATGAGCTGAAGCTACAATTAGAGGAGTTACAGAACAAAGGATTTATCTGTCCTAATGCATCACCCTGGGGAGCACCAGTGTTGTTTGTACCTAAGAAGGATGGGATAGTACGTATGTGCATTGATTATAGAGCCCTCAATACTTTGACTATCAAGAACAAGTACCCCCTGCCGTAAATTGATGATTTGTTCGACCAGCTGACAGGAGCAGTGGTGTTCACAAAGATTGACTTGAGATCAGGATATCATCAAGTAAATATGCGAAGAGAAGACATTCAAAAGACAGCATTTAGTACTCGTTATGGTCACTATGAGTTCTTGGTGATGCCTTTTGGACTGACAAATGCGCCTGCCGTATTTATGAACTTGATGAACAGAGTCTTCCACCAATACCTAGACCAGTTTGTGGTAGTCTTTATCGACGACATCTTGGTGTATTCAAAGATCCACGAGGAGCACGAAGAGCACTTGAGACTAGTATTGGAAACACTGAGGAAAGAGAGGCTTTATGCCAAGCTGAGCAAGTGCGAGTTTCTCCTAGATCGTGTCGCGTTCCTTGGACACGTTATCTCAGGAGATGGTATTTCAGTAGATCCGGCGAAGATTTCATCAGTAGAGACATGGCTAACCCCTACTAATGTCTCAGAGGTGAGGAGTTTCCTAGGACTTGCCGGATATTATCGTAGGTTCGTGGAGAACTTCGCGAAGATCGCAGAACCGATGACCCACTTGACTCGAAAGCAGCAGGAGTTCACCTGGACAGAGGAGTGTCAGAAGGCGTTCGATGAGCTGAAGAAGCGTTTGACTACGGCACCTATCTTGACTATAACTTCTGGACCCAGAGGATTTGTAATCTATAGCGATGCATCCGGGAAAGGATTAGGATGTGTCTTGATGCAGCATGGAAAGGTTGTGGCCTATGCCTCTAGGTAGTTAAGGACCCATGAAAAGAACTATCCCACTCACGACTTAGAGTTTGCCGCAGTGATCTTTGCTTTGAAGCTTTGGAGGCACTACCTATACGGAGAAAGAGTGAAGATATTTACTGATCACAAAATCCTGAAGTACTTCTATACCCAGAAGGACCTGAACCAAAGACAAAGATGTTGGCCCTAGGTGATGACAAACTTTGAGATTGAGCTACAGTACCATCCGGGAAAGGCCAACGTAGTAGCTGACGCATTGAGAAGAAGACCCATGGCATTCTTTTTGACTACCCAGCAACATCTATTGAGAGATCTAGAGCAGATGGGTATAGAGGTCATTATGCCCGGAGTAGACGGACAGTTATCGAGTTTCCAGTTGTAATCGACATTAGTAGAGAGGATCAAGGCTGCTTTGCCAACAGACGCCAGATTTCAGAGGCTTCGACAGAGGACAGAGGCTGAAATACAGACAAGATTGCGTATACAAAAAGACGGGACTTTGAGATGTGGAGATCGTCTCTATGTTCCGAATGGAGAGCTTCGTCAGGAGATGATGTCAGAGGCACACAATTCAACCTACTCTATTCACCCAGGAGACACGAAGATGTACAGAGACTTGAGGCAGTACTACTGGTGGCATGAAATGAAGAGGGAGATAGCCCACTTTGTGGTAAGGTGCCTCGTGTGTCAGTAAGTCATGGCTGAGCATCAGAGGTCTGCAAGTTTACTTCAATCGCTCCCGATACCGGAATAAAAATGGAAGAACATCACTATGGACTTTGTTACGGGTTTTCCGAGGAGTCCTAGTGGTCGTAATATAGTATAGGTAATTGTAGATAGACTCACCAAGTCCGCTCACTTTTTACCTTTAGAGTTGGGCAATCTACAGAGGTCTTAGCAGATATGTACATGAGGGAGATTGTGCGACTACATGGAGTGCCAGTTAGTATAGTGTCTGACAGGGATACGAGATTTACATCTTACTTTTGGCGGAGTATGCAAGAGAGTCTCGGTACCGCCTGAAGTTTAGCACATCATATTACCCGCAGACAGATGGCCAGTCCGAGCGTACCATTCAGACATTGGAAGACATGTTAAGAGCATGCATGCTTGATTTCGGAGGATCATGGGAGGACCATTTGCCTTTGGTCGAATTTTCCTACAACAACAACTATCAAACGAGCATCTAGATGGCTCCCTATGAAGCATTGTATGGAAGGAAGTATCGTTCCCCAGTATGTTGGAGCGATATAGGCGAGAGGCAAATTCTAGGGCCAGAGTTGGTTGTTCGTACAATGGAGAAGGTGAAGAAGATCCAAGGGCACCTGCGAGTAGCACAGGACAGACAGAAGCATTGGCCGGACGCGCATCGACGACCCCTAGAGTTCCAGGTTGGAGATCATGTGTTTCTAAAGATCTCACCTACTTGAGGGACTATCAGATTTTGAGGCAAAGGAAAGCTGAGTCCGAGGTAGATCGGACCATTCGATGTGTTGGAACGCATCGGAGAGGTTGCTTACAGGTTAGCCTTGCCGCAGACTTTAGATGGAGTTCATGACGTCTTTCATGTATCTCAGCTAAGGAGGTACATGCCAGATCCGAGTTATGTGCTTGATCATTCAGAAATCACAGTCGGCTCGAGTTTATCATACCAAGAGGAGCCTGTAGAGATTCTGGATAGAAGCAAGAAGGTACTGCGAGGTCATACTATTTCTCTAGTTCGTGTCGCATAGAGGCATCATGCACCAGGAGAGTTACTTGGGAACGTGAGAAGGATATTCGACAGCGTTATCCCCATCTCTTTGAAGGCCTAGGTATGTAGTATCATTTTAATTTCAGTCAGTAGTTCTTACCATACATATGTTTTAATTTCGAGGATGAAATGCTCTAAGGAGGGTAGATTGTAAACGCCCTCGACCAAATTTAGGGTTATTTAGTTTAGATTGAAAGACTAGAATTAATTTGGATACAATTAGAATTAATGTGCAACAATTATGTGACTTAATACACCTCACCGTTGCTTCGATGTTTGGAGCGCTACACTAGTAGTTACCTTCCAACAAACTTTATACACATCTCTTAGACATGCCAGACTAACCATCTGACCATTGTGTAACTTTTAAATACTCAATATTGTGCTTCATTTTAGCTGCACAATATTCGTCGCAAACGTCAATGTATAATTCCAATAAATACATTTTTCTTATAATTGCCCATTCCTATTTGAATTTGGAGACACAACCTCAACATATTCTATATAACCCCAAATTATAGTATTTACCTATTCTGAGCCTGCTACGCCCATGACACTAGTGTTCCACACAATTTTATCTCCATGTATCTTCTATTAATTTAAGAATGCCTTGCGCATTATTTTTAATGGAATTAAATTGGTGACCAAACCTCACCCAAAGCAAGACCCAACCAAGCCCATGAACACCCTACACTCTTTCATGTAGACAAGCCCCACCCCAAGAGCCCTGGCCGGACCAAATCCCGAGGTCAGCCCATAATTCCCGCTCTCCTATATAAATATATATTTTCTCTAATTAAAACCCTAAAACCATATAGATAAACTCCTAGTCGAGAAACCCTCCTCCAAAACTGAGCACCCCTCTCCCTTCCCCGACCGAAGAACAACACCACCACCACCTCAGGCCGCCACCACCACAGCCCCTCTTCCGTCTGCACTCCCCCTAGTCGCCGGACAACCCCTCAGGCCGCTTACACCCGCTAGATCATATCCCCTCCACCATCATCACATCCCCTTCACCATCATCAACACCCTCCCCAACTCGATCAACTCGACCCCGATCACCACCAAACTCCGCCGCCTGACTACCATCTCCGCCACCACTGCCAACTCAACCAGCACCACCTTTCCCCCCGACCAGCACCGTCCCAGCCCACCAAGCCGCTGCTGCCGCTGCTGCAACTGCTGCAGTTACTACCGCTGCTGTCGTTGTTCCTGTGGGACGCCGAATCTCCGTCGAACGTCGGAGGACAGCCGCCAACGAGCACAGATCCCCCCGGTCACCCACGCCTAGGTAAACACCTTATTTCCTTTCTTCTTTATTGTATCGTGTATAGTTGTATCATCGTGTCATCGAGTTTGTGTCGCGTATCGTTATGTGGACAAAAATAAATAAATATAAAACCCTATATGTGTGTATGCATGTATGTTAAATTAGGTTAGATAATAATTAATACATTAATAATTACCCTAATATTATAACCTGTTATTAAGGACTTGTAATTCACCTAAAAATCTAGACTTTGACCAAGTACACCGTAACATAAGAAATAAGGACATGTAATGGTATAAAACATAAGCAGTTTCGTAAACCCATAACTTGGTAATTTATTGTCGTGAGGTACACGAAAACTGAGGATAAGATACGTGTGCATCTTAGCTACGTTCACACGCGACTCTGTAGTCGACTAGCCGTGACCCTTGCGTCAGTACCTAAGAGCAGCGTCGTAGTTATGTGTATATTACTTTAGTGTCTGATGTTATAATTTGCTATATTATAGTGTATGTTTAGGGTCACTGGACCAGCCAGAAGATACTTCAGGAGCAGGCTATTGGCATTCACAGCTTGAGGACCCAAGCAAGATACCTTGCCATATTTACTGTCTAATTTAAATTATGCATATGTTGTACGTTATTTTGTTGCTTTATTTTATACAACTGTGCGCGTCCGAGATTGACTCGGGTACAGTCGACGAATGTGTCGATGAGTAGTGTACTTGACCTAGTCACTAGCAGACTCACCCCATTGGGAGGATACTCTGATATCTTTCGAGACCTGACACTCTTACACGTTTCACAGTGACAAATTCATATTGGGATGCGGGTTGTCGTACTCGACTAGCTATCGGTGCGTGTGACATGCCTCACGGTTAGTATGTAATTCAGGATTTTATGATTGTAGAGACTTGGCATATAGATACGTGGTATGCACGTCGAGTATTCGACTTGTATATCTACATTGGGCGGGGAGGACAACTAGTAGGCGTATGGGATACACACATTAGAATACGTAGTATCCGGAGGAGCCACGGTTCCAATGACTCCCTTTACACTGCTGCCACGTTCTTCGGAGCGATATGGACGATATACTATACTATTGCCACGTTCTTCGAAGCGATATGGATGATTTACTGTACTGCTGCCACGTTCTTCAGAGCGATATGGACGAGATACTATACTGCTGCCACTCTCTTAGGAGTGTGGACGTTATGCCTACGCCTACCCATACATACCAAAGTTGTCCTCACATTGCATTCACTTAGATGGTTTTCACACCCTTTATTTTATTTTATTCAGTATTTATATATGGCATGCTTCTATGTATCTTGTTACGTCCATCTGACGACCTGGTTCCTTTTCAGATTTGGATGAGGTATATTACCCCACAGTATACGGACCAGGACATGAGACTAGGTATGCAACCGAGGAGGAGCTAGAGGTGCTACCGTTAGAGTTTTCGTGATCAGTTGGTAGGCCTTCTGCCTAGGATTGGGAGCACCATTATCTAGTCAGCCGATGCTCTAGTCATTACTCTTTTTATCTGTCATTCAGTACTTTTATTCATCATAGTAGTGGGTTTGTTCCCACCAGACATTCTTGGTTGTAATATGATATTTCAAACTGGCGTTTATTTTCCAGTATTTATTCTAGTACTTTTTGTTATATTTATGGATGAGATTAGATTTCCTGTTTGATGATGATATTGGACTTATTAGTAATTTAGAATAGCGTAGCACTCTTTGTTAGGATCCATTAGATTGAGATATCCTCGAAGACGTGTCAGCTGGCTATTGCCACGTGGTCTGGTCCCATGTATTTTTGGGACTGGGGCGTGACAGCTGCAGCCTTGGATCTTGTAGTTCAGTTATGATTCTGGGAGGTCTAGCCGGGATCACTAGTCATTCAGATTAATTTCTTTTAGCAGATTATGGTACCAGATTTATTTTTGGTATACTTTGAGACTTGGATGTTATTGTTTGAGTTAGATTTTTTCTGTTTAGACTTGTGATATATTTTGTTTATTTTCTTCGATATCTTATTGTGCTTTAGTTCGGCGATTGAGTATTTACATATTATATTGTGATATATGTGTCTCCTTATAGAGTTGGATACTCGTGTGAGATTGACTAGATAGTATTGTGACCTAGACAATGTTCTACCACCGATGCTGCGGCATAGGCTGGACGTACCCACGCACTCGTGCTCCTATATCGGGTGCGGGTCATGATACATATTTTTTTATATGCTTTATATCAACAAATCCAAATTGTTTATCAATTTTCATCCTTACTTAGGTATTGTGTCGAACCAATCCCATTTAAATATCACAATTTTTATTTTAAAAGAATCCAAAAAAGGGCATTCTAGATCTATGACATATCTTAGCACAAAATAAAAATTGTGATGATCATGATGTAAGATCAGCTGAGATATAATAGTAAAGCATCCCAAAATATAATATACAGATGATCATGATGCTACTAAACACAAAATGAGTAAACTAGCCAGGGTCTATGTCATACATGATCAACCCTAGGATATATCAATCATGCAAATGCCCGTAGTCTAACAGATCAAACCAAAACACGAGCTAAACACGTGCTCGGTGGCTAAATGCCAACAAAAGAAGAATGTACATCAGAGCAAAAAGTAAAAAAATCCACTCAAGCCGTCTGGTGCTCTGGGTGGTCACCATCCTCGGTAAGGTATGAAAGATCCTCTAGTGCTGCTACTGGATCTGGCCATACAAAACCAGTGGAGTTAGACCCCAAAATAACAAGTACCGCAAATGAAGATAATCTAGGAACTTAAACCAATAACACAAGCAATACAAATATTGAAAGTAAGGACTAAATGTAAATGATCTGAAGATAAAATACATATTGTAACCTACAATGAGACATATCCTGAACTGATAAACAATAAAGAATATCAAGTGCAGGAAGTAAATGTGTGATCATGTAAAGCCTGGACTAATCATCATCCATCAATTACGACAAATCATATAAGTACGGCTTGATACTTTATCTAACTAGGGTTATCACAATCCTTAATTACTAACATTTATAATGCAACGCGATGCTAGAGTTCCTTCTGATCGCATGCTCCTAAAGTCTGTCCGGGATATCCATACACATAAACCACACAGGATACTCCTCAAGCTACTCCACAATATAACCCAATGGATACTCCACAAGATAACAGTACGAATAACCAGAACTGTATGCAATCTAGGAAAATTCTTAGCCTTGTACTAAGTGGATCTCTAGTTATTTAACCCCTAGCAGTTTCTTATATGAATACAGGTATTGCATTCGGCAGAATCCATCCTAGACATGATGCAGACAAGTCAAGTTCTAATAGTACTATAATCCAGTTTTAATATACATTGCATAAATGGACTCATGTAAGCCACGACAACAACCAAGCCATGTGAAACCAAGTGAAGCCAGATAAAGCCAAGTGAAGCCATGTCAATCCAGTGAAGCCGAGTGAAACCATGTACCACCATGTGAAGCCATGTAGAGTCAAGCCAAGTCAAGTCAAGTCAATCATGTCACGTGTAGTCCGTCAAAGTCGGGTAAAACCGAGTAAGGCCAAGTCAAGTCAAGTCATATGAAGCCATGTAAGTTTATATCTTGACAGGTTAAGTTAATCACGTGTCCAAACAAAAGCCAGAAGAATCAATAAAATTACGAAAAATTAAAAATTTCTAAAAAAGAGCAGGATCGGTATACCGTCAGTACAGTCTAGTACACCATCGATATACTGATTAAGAGAGAAAAACACAGCAAGTTCTGGATTCTAATAAACTGGTATACCATCGGTATGCCATTCCAAGTAGCCGAGAAAGCTGCTGGAAATCAAAGTTCCATAAATCGGTATACCGTTCACACAGTCCAGTATACCGTTGGTATGCTGGCCAAGACAAATATCTAACAATGTCGGCAAGATCGGTATACCATTGGTAGACTGTAGTATACCGTCGATATGTCGATAAGGTTCACGAAAATATCTATATGTTAAAATTGGTATACCGTCTATACTGTAGTATACCGTCGGTATGCCGATTTTCGAGAAAAAAATAGGCCAAAGTCAGATCTAATTTTTGGGACCCAAATCAAAGCCTAAAAATCACCAAAAACAAAGTCTAGCAAGAATCCAAGTCAAGGGGTAAGTATGATATCAAACTACGGACTAAAACTCACAGTCACTACTCCTGTAGCGTCACCATTACCGAGTTACAAAAAAGGGGACGGAACGAGATTTTACCAGAAATCAAAACTAAGACAGTCAAAAGACTAGAAATCATGAGAAGAACAAATATAGTAAAGCAAGTCTCAGCTAAAAAGCAACAACCAAATCTCCAGGAAAGAAAATGACAGAAAGTAAAATAAGTTCATGAAATCGGTAAGGTGTACTTGCCTAAAGCGAGCTCCCAGCCTAAATCTTCTAGTCCACCACCTCGAAGGGGTTCAAAAATTATACTCTAGGTCTCAAGACCAAGCTCCAAGCTAAAGAGAGAAATGGAGAAGAGAAGAGAGAGAAAGAGAAAAGAGAAAAGAAAAGAAATCAAGTACTATATATAGAGGAATCTCAAATAGTGAAACAAATATCTCCTAGATCAGTGTACAGTCGGTATACCGGTCAGGTAGTAAAGTTACAATTTTTGAGAATTCTGATCTGCCTTGAAAACTAATAAAATGCAATAAATAGAACAAAATACGTATCCGCATTAAATACGAATATTTTGAGAAGAGTCTCACAACTCTCCTCTCCTTGGAAAAATTGTCCTCAGAATTTCCATAAGGATCCAAAATCAACAAGCAAGAAAATCCAAGAAAGCAAGCATTAACTAAAACGAGCAGGTAACTCATGTGAGCATAAAATCTCCTGGCAACAACATAAAATCAGGAAGGGAAACAATAATAAACAGAACAGATAAGCTAATAATCAATCACATGCATAAGCTAAGATAGGACACGGGTATACGAACAAGTATACCTCCTGAGTGGAAGAGAAATGGATAATGAGTATGCATATCATCCTCGCGCTCCCACGTTGACTCGTCCAGTAAGTAATGCCCCCAAGCAACACGAACTAATCGGATAGCCTGGTTCTTGAGAACCTTCTTCCTCTGGTCCAAAATAGACATGGACCTCTCCTTATATGATAGGTCGGTACCAACGACCAACCCAGAATGATCCACTCAGAATGATCCAGGATATGGCTCGGGTTTGGAATATACCGACGCAACTATGATATGTGAAAAATGTAATGTAACTCATAAAGTGATGGTGGAAGAGCTAGACGATATGATACATCTTTAACTCGCTAAAGAATATTGAATGGACCTATAAATATATGACTAAGCTTTCCCCGTACACCAAATATGATAACTCTATGGGTAGGCGAAATCCTAAGAAATATATGGTCACCGACAGAGAACTCAAGATGACGATGGTACTGATCCGCCCAATAACGCTGGCAATCCTGGGCCACTATGATATGCTCTTTGATCTGCCTGATCACTCCAACCGACTGAGCAATCATCTCTGGACCATGCATCTGCCTTTCGCCAATGTCATCCCAAGCTAATGGTGATCTACATCTCCTACCATACAAAGCCTTGAAGGGTGCCATCTGAATGCTCGCCTGGAAGCTGTTGTTATAGGAGAACTCTACTAAGTGCAAGTGATCCTCCCAAGATCCACCGAAGTCAAGTGTACAAGCTCGAAGCATATCTTCCAAAGTATGAATAGTACGCTCCGACTGCCAGTCTGTCTGCGGATGGTAGGCTGAACTGAACTTCAACCTTGTATCCAGACTCTGTTGTAGGCTCTGCCAGAAATGAGATATGAACCATAAATCTCTATATGAGACTATGCTAACTGGCATACCATGTAATCTGACTATTTGACTCAAGTATATCTCAGCTAGCTGCTCTGTAGACTGGCCTACTCTGAAAGAAAAAAAGTGAGTAACCTTCGTGACTCGATCTACTATAACCCATATAGCATCTCTAGCAGACGGGGATCTAGGAAGATCAGTCATAAGTCTATAGTAATATGGTCCTACTTCCACTTCAAAATTGGTAAAGGCTGAAGTAGTCCGGCCGATTTCTGATGCTCATCTTTGCCCTGCTGACAGACTAAACACCAAGAAATAAATCAAGCTATCTCCATCATCATACCATTCCACCAGAAGTGCTAATGAATATCCTGATACATCTTCATCCCTCCTGGATGCACTGAGTACTGAGAACTGTGGTCCTTTTACATAATCTCCTACCAGATATCTCCTCTCGGCACACAAAGTAGACCTCCAAACCTGAGGGTCCCATCCTTATGATTACTCAACTCTGGTCTGCGTCCTGATTCATACTTCAATCTGAGCTGCTGAAGTCTGACATCACTAGTCTTCTCTGCTATGATCCTCTCGACTATAGAAGACTGAACCTGTAGACTCGCCATCAAGACAGTATCACCAGGTAGTACTACCTTGATACCCATCTCTTGTAGATCCTCCAAAATATGACGCTGCTCCGTTAAGAAGTAAGCTCCTCCTCTCATGATCAAGGCATTTGCTACGATATTGGCCTTCCCTGGGTGATACTAATGGTCAATATCGTAGTTTGTCAATAACTTGAGCCACCTCTTCTGCCGCATGTTAAGCTTCTTCTGTGTGAACACATATCTCAAGATCCTGTGGTCTGTGAAGATCTCCACTGGATCACCATATAGGTAATGCCTCCAGAGCTTAAGTACAAATACTAATGATGCCAACTCAAGGTCATGTATCGGATAACTCTTCTTATGGTCTCGAAGCTGCCATGATGCATATGTTATTACTCTGCCATGCTGCATAAGGACACACCCTAGTCATAATCCTGAAGTATTATAATAAATCGAGAACCCACCTGGTCCTACCGAAAGTGTCAAAATAGGAGCCAAAATTAAACTTCACTTGAGTTTCTCAAAAGAAGTCTGACAAGCATCTGACCACTTAAAGCACACATCCTTACAGGTCAGCTATGTCAAGGGTGCGGAGATCCTCGCAAAGTCTGCCACAAATTGCCTGTAGTAACCTGCTAGACCCTGGGAATTGTGCACATCTAAAACTGTACGGGGTACTGGCCAACTCTCAATAGCCTCCACCTTCTTGGGATCTACCTCGACTCCTCTACCAGAAATGATATGTCCCAAGAATGAGATACGATCAAGCCAGAACTCACACTTGATGAACTTCGTATACAACTACTGCTCTCGAAGAATCTGAAGAACTACACAAAGATGCTGCTCATGCTTTTCCTCACTCCGAAAATATACCAAGATATCATTAATAAACACTATCATAAACTGTTCTAAGTAAGGCATGGAGATGCTATTCATGAGAGACATGAATATAGTTGGTGCATTGGTCGCTCCAAATGGCATAACTAGGAACTTCCAATGACCATATCTAGATCTGAATGTCTTCATGGGTATGTCCTGCTCTCTGACTCAGATCTGATGATACCCAGACCGTAAATCAATCTTAGAAAATATAGCTGCCCTACTGAGCTGATTAAACAAGTCATCTATTCTGGACAAGGGATACTTGATCTTAATGGTTGCCTCGTTTAGTATTCTATAATTAATAACTAAACGCGATAGACCATCCTTCTTCTTAACAAGAAGTAACGAGGCTCCCCAAGGCGATGCACTAGGTCTAATGAATCCCCTGCTCTCAAATCCTCAATTATCCGGTACAAGTTTCCAACTCAGATGATGACATCCTGTAAACTCTCTCTGAAATTTGATCTGCTCCCGGGATCGAATCAATGTAGAACTCTACATCTCTAACTAGTGGTACACCTGGTAGCTCATCGGGAAATATGTCAGGAAACTCACAAACTATCCTGGTGGTACACCTGGTAGCTCCTTAGGAAATTGTGTCTCCTCGGCTTCCACCATCATCAATGTAACCTCAGCGACTCTACTGCACCTCTCAAAAGTGAGAGCTCCTCTCCACCAGGTACACGAAAGATAACCTTGCCACTATCGCAATCTATCATCGCATGCCTCGCACTCAACCAATCTATCCCAAGGACAATATCATAATCGCCCATAGAAAACTCTATCAGCCTCACGGGAAACTCTTTCCCACACAAATTAACTGTATACGAGGGATATACTATATCTACTCCCAAGAGACCATTACCAGTAAGTATATTAAACCTTACAGGAAAGGTCTCAGACTCTAATCCAACTTATGTCATAAATTGTGTAGATATAAATAAATATGATGCACCAGAATAAAATAAAGATGAATCTGAATGAAAGTGGACAAGAATGGTACCTGCTACCACCTCTCTTACTCCCAAAGCCTCTGCCATCGATAGCAAGAATGCTCGACCTTGTCCTCCAAGTGTCGGTCCCCTTTGCTGTTGACCTCTAGGTCTCTCTTGTGCCTGAGCATGCGTATACTACTACGACCTCTACTAGAATGCCTGAGCCTATGGAGGCAAAGGCCTCTGAACCTGCTGTTGCTGCTACACTGGTGCTGGTGCCCTATACTGCGTCGCTGCTAGACAAACTACTGATGGGGCTGATGATGACCCAGTTTGGTTCCTCCTAGGATATGTCCCGACCATGTGGTATGATGCCCCACATACCAAGCATAATCCCCGTGCCCTATGACACTTCGATATAATATGTCCAGGTTTCCCACAATAGAAATAACTACGGAAAGAAGAAGAGAATGGCTGCCTCTGTTTACGGCACATCTGTGAAGACTGCTGAGACAATATTGTCCTCCTCGAGGATTCAATGGTCATGGCACAACCTGTTGGAACTGGTGATGATGACGGGGACGATGATCCTCCTAAGATGTGGGACCTTTTCTGGCCCCTAACTCGATCTGTGCTCCTCTGCGAGGAGTACTCAAACCTCCTGGCTGCCTGCATAACCGCATTGAAGGTCTAAAACTCATACTACTCTACCGCCAGGATAATCTCTAAATGGAGTCCCTGCTGGAACCTCCTCGCCCTCTCCATCTTGGTCGCTACCATCGTAGGAGAAAACCGACTAAGTCTTGCAAATTCTGTCTCGTAGCCATCGACGGTCCTGCCCTCTTGCGTGAGGTTGTTAAACCTTTCCTGAAGCTCATAATGCACCACCGTATCAAAGTACCTCGCCTGAAATCTTCCAGTAAAAACTTTCCAAAAAATTGGGGCTATGAGGGAAACCTCCTGTGCTGCCCACCAGTCACGGGCCAAATCCAACAATTATAGCCTCACTACTGCTACATGCTCTCTAGCTGGAGTCCCTGCTGCCTCCAGGATGGCCTCAGTATTCTGCAGCCAAGCATCAGATAAAATCGTATCCTCTGTGTCCAAGAAGAATGGAGGACTGAGATGCTTGAAGCTGGTCGCAGAGTTATGAATCTGAGAACCACTTCGCTCCAATCCTGTCTGGACTGACTGAGTGAGTACATCACTCTGGTGCTGCTGGGTCACCATAAAACCTAGAAGAATATCCATCAGTGCTCTAACGGCACGCTCTGGCTGCTCGGGCTAAATGAGGTGCTCTGGCTACACTGGAGCTGCCTTCTGGTCCGGACCCTGCCCCAGAATGATTATGTCGATCCCCAGGAATACGCTGGGCTCCCGAATGATGACCCTCATCGAGCTGGACTCGATCCATCTAGCCGGTAGTAATAGGAACAATGCCCCTGAAAGATAAGGACACAAAATCAATTGAATAACAAGAAAGATCAACGAATAAGCAGGTATCAGATCAAGAATTAGGGATAGAGATAAATGACTAGGGATCAAGGGGAACCATTTAGGATTGAGACATCTAGCAACAGCAACAACCCCCCACATATCTGAATACTAGACCTACAAGGGCTACCACAAAAACTATGTCACGCCCTAGAACCAGAATACTGGAAAGCGGGACTGACAAGGCCATCTACGTAACTTAGAGCACTCCGGTACTCCGCATATACGGTAAAGCTGTAAGACATGAGGGGTCACACTATAATCCAACAGTCAAGCCTAGGTCCAATAAAACCCTAGTGTCTCAATCAATGGAACAAAAATAATAATAACAAGATGTAAGATCTGCAGAGATATAATAGTAAAGCATCCCAAACTACGATATACAGATGATCATGATGCTAGTAAACCCAAAATGAGTAAACTAGCCAGAGTCTATGTCATACATGATCAACCCTAGGATATGCCAATCATGCAAATGCCCGTAGGCTAACAGATCAAACCAAAATATGAGCTAAACACGTGCTTGGTGGCTAAACGCCAACAAAAGAAGAATGTACATCAGAGCGGGGAAGTAAGAAAACCAACTCAAGCGGTCTGGTACTCCGGGTGGTCACCATCATCGAGAAGGTATGAAAGATCCTCTGGTGCTGCTACTGGATCTGCCCATACAAAACTAGTGGGGTCATACCCCAAAATAAAAGGTACCACAAAGAAAGCCAATCTAGGAACTTAAACCTATAACACAAGCTATACAAATATTGAAAATAAGGACTAAATATAAAAAATCTCAGGATAAAATACATATTATAAACCTGCAATGAGACATATCTTGAACTGATAAGCAATAAAGAATATCAAGTACAAGAAGTAAAGGTATGATCATGTAAAGCCTAGACTAATAATAATCCATCAATCATGGCAAATCATATAAGTACAACTTGAAAATTTATCTAACTAGGGTTATCAAAATCCTTAATTACTAACATTTATAATGCAACGCGATGGTAGAGTTCCTTCTGATTGCATGCCCCTACAGTACGTCCATGATATCCATACACACAAACCACACATGATACTCCTCAAGATACTCTAAAATATAAACCAATGGATACTCCACAAGATAACTGTACGAATAACCGAGACTGTATGCAATCTAGGAAAATCCCTAGCCATGTACTAAGTAGATCTCTAGTTATTTAAGCCTAATAGTTTCTTGTATGAATCCGGGTGTGGCATTCTGCATAATCCATCCTAGACATGATGCAGACAAGTCAAGTTCTAATAGTACTATAATCCAGTTTTAATATATATTGCACAAACGGACTCATGTAAGCCACGACAACAACCAAGTGAAGCCAGGTAAAGACAAGTGAAGCCATGTCAATCCAGGTGAAGCCAAATAAAATCATGTACCACCATGTGAAGCTATGTAAAGTCAAGCCAAGTCAAGTCAAGTCAATCATGTCACGTGTAGCTGGGCAAAGTCGAGTAATGCTAAGTCAAGTCATCTGAAGCCATGTAAGTTTATGTCTTGACAGGTCAAGTCAATCATATGCCCAAACAAAAGCCAGAAGAATCAACAAAATAACAAAAACCAAAAATTCCTAAAGAAAGAGAAGGTTTTGTATACCGTCGGTACAGTCCAGTATACCATCGTTATATCGGTCAAGAGATAGGAAAAACACAGTAAGTTCTGGATTCCAACAAACCGGTATACTGTCGGTATACTTGATTATACCGTCGGTATGCCATTCTAAGTAGGCAAGAAAGCTGTTGGAAATCAAAGTTCCATAAATCGGTATACCGTCGGTATAACCTAGTGCACCGTCGGTATGCCAGCCAAGACAAATATCTAACAATGTCGGCAAGATCGGTATACCGTTGGTACACTGTAGTATACCGTCGGTATGCCGATAAGGTTTACAAAAATATCTATAAGCCGAAATCGGTATACCATCGGTATGCCATTTTTTTAAGAAAATGACCAAAAATCAAGTCTAGTAAGAAGTCAAGTCAAGGGGTAAGTCTTATATCACAATATGGACTAAAACTCATGGTCACAACTTCGGTAGCGTCACCGTTATCGAGTTACCGAAAAGGGAATAGGACAGTATTCTACCAGAAATCAAAATCGAGACGGTCAAAAGACTTAAAATCACGAGAAGTACAAATATAGTAAAATAAGTCTAAGCTAAAAAGCAACAACCAAAGCTCCAAGAAAGAAAATGACAGAAAATAAAAGAAGTTTATGAAATTGACAAGGTGTACTTGCCTAAAGCGAGATCCTAGCCTAAATCTTCCAGTCCACCACCTCAAAGGGGTTCAGAAACCATACTCCAGGTCTCAAGGCCATATTCCAAGCTCAAGAGAGAACTGTGGAAGAGAAGAAATAGAAAGAAAAAAGAGAAAAAAAATCAAGTACTATATATAGAGGAATCTCAAAAAGTGAAACAAATATCTCTAAGATCGGTATACCATCGGTATACCGGTCAGGTAGTAAAGTATCAATTTTCGAGAATTCTGAGCTACCTCGAGAACCAATAAAATGCAAAAAAAAAGAACAAAATACATATTTGCATAAAATACGAATACTGTGAGACAAGTCTCACATCAGGTCTATCACTCGAGGTATACAATTACTACGGACACTCTTTAAATCACGATTAGGATTGGTCATTCTAATACTAGTCTAACCTTCAATTAGAATGTCTATCTATTCTCATATAGCTTACCCCTGCTATTACCTATCCTTCTGTAATGTTGTTGTTGTTCTAGTTTCTGCTATCTTAATACCTATCTTTCTCATGGAAGTCCGTTTTGCTAGGTTACTACCCTATAACACAAGCGTGAAGTCATGATCACCTCTTCCAAGTAATAATTTCATCGAATTCAATGAGATGGTAAGATTCTATACAGGCTTAGGTTTAGTCTTAACTATATGGATTATCGAACTATTCTATTCATAATGAGAATCTCAAGTCATATCTTCTAAAGTCTTCCTTAAGGCTAGTCTTATTGGTTCATGGAGTTACAACTAATTCTAAGATTTTAACTGGGTATTCTCTAAAATAGTAACCATAGTCATCTCAGTTATTATGGATATTCTATATCTATCTTGACCAATATTTATGAACGGTAAAGCTTTTCGTCCAACACTAACTGTTGGTGGGAGTTCTAATATCTATTTGTTAAGGAAAAGTTCTCTGTTAAGGCTAATCCTTATATATAACTCTAAGCTATCCTTTTGTTCTGGTAGTCTACCTAGTATATGTGTCACTACCACTTTTTCATATAAGGGTATTCCTGTAATTTAACTATTTTAAATAATTATGTATTAAATTAATTGCTGAGTTTTATAACTATTATATTATTGTTAGTGATTTTGGTTTAGGTCAAGCCCTAGAACCCATTAGGTCAAACCCTGTTGACTAAACCCTAATTTTAAACCAGTTCTAGTGAAACCCTAGAATTCAAATTTTAGGGTGAACCCTCAAACCCTAGACTGGCTAAAACCTTAGTTAATTAGGTTCTACATGACCTAATCTAGGGGTTAAACCTAGGCTATACACTAGAAACCCTAACTGGGCCCTAATATATAAGAGGAACCCTTTCATTCTTCATGCAGAAGAAGAAACCCTAGCCTCCACAAGAGAAAAACATCTCCCCACCTCCAGATTTCGAAATCCTAACCCTAGGGTTTTTATCTTCCTCCTCCAAGCGAGGAAAGCAAGGGACGTGGGTCAGAGAGTCTTGGAGAAGGAGAATCGCCATTGAGGAAGCCATCTCCATAGGTAAAAACCTATTTCTATTCGTTTTGATTCTGTTTTTCAGATGTTCATGGTCATTAGGGAACCCCCTTTGCTGTGTAATTCGATTCTAGGGCTTTGGATTAGGTTTTGGTGACCCACATGGGGTTTTCCCCAATTATTAAGAACCCTAACCCTAGATTTGGTTTGTAGACAGATTTTCCCCATTTCATGTAGATATAAATTCGATTTTAGGGTTTACTTATCTAGGTATTCTAAATTCTGTGTATTGATGTATGAATCTATATGTATAGATATGTATTGTGTGTTGGGGGGGGGGGGCTTTCATCTGTACATTAGGTTTGGGGAAGAACAAGGTGCAGTCGGGCAACTTGTGCCTGTGCATAGTCAAGGAGGGGAGGAGCAAAATGCTCTGTTCAGTCGGGTGGAGAATTCTGGGTCAGATTTCAGTTGTGTAATACCAGTGTGTAGGTAGTTAATTTTCAGTGTATGTGGCTGTGCTGTGTATTCTGTAGGTATTAGAGATCTGAGTATTGTGTTAGATCCTAGTGTAGTGATTGTGCAGTCGAGTAATGTATCAGTTTCCAATGTGTTTTGAGAGTGTGATGATGGAGGGATCAGTTATAGTTGTTTGATGGTACTACCTGGTTGATCCTGCTAGTAGTCATATGCTTGTCTCAGATTAAGCCATGCATGTGTAAGTATGAACAAGTTCAGACTCTAAAACTGTGAATGGCTCATTAAATCAGTTTTCTTGGACTAATACTATGTATCAGCTCATAGCTAGGAACTCGAAGCCCCTGTGTTCAGTTGGGTGAATGGGTCAGTTCCCAGAGTATGTAGATATTCCATTTGGGCTTGTAGGTAGTTAGAGGCTCAGGTTTTTAGTGAACTGTGTCTTCATGGTGGGTGAGTGTTGGATAGCTATCTGTGAGTCAAGTTTTGTATCAGTGAGTGTTGTGTGTCAATGAGTTCCTGATACCTTAGTGTATCAGTGCAGTGAGTAGCACTCGAGTACAGCAAGTTGGTATTGTCCAGGGGGTACTGTAGGTGAAGGAGTTGCTCGAGTAGCACAGTGCAGACTGCACACAGCTATGTGTGCACAAGGCACTGACAGTATAGGTATCAGTTGGAATAATTTCTCAGTGCTAGGTTTTGGGCTTATTACCTATATTAGTAGGTTAGTTGTAGTGGATGAGTTAGTGTATCAGTCAGTGAATTAGAGTATCAAGTGAGTTAAGAGTGAGCAGTGAGTAGGTTAGTGTATCATCATTTGGGGATTTTGATGAGGGGTTATAGTGCAGTGCACAGAGCAAGGAAGTGTGCAGCAGCCACAACAACCAGGGGGAATGACCCACTGCAGGTAGTACAGTTCAGCAAGTTGCATTGGGGATTAGTGTATCAGTAAACACTGATACACAGGAACTTGAGCCTGCAGAGCAGTGTACACAAGATGGATCAGCATGCTGGGATGGGCCAGTAAGGTTAGGTGATATGTAACTAGTGTTAGGGTACATGAGTATGTAGTTAGTATCAGTATCAGTTGGGTGAGTCTATGTACTAGTTAAGTTTTAAGTTAACAGTCAGTACTAGTTGTATAGTTAGTTTAAGACCAAGGTAATAGGATGTAGTATATAGGTAGAAAGTTATAGGCTAAGTTGTGGGTATATAAGGTATTAAGTACTACACCAAGGTAAATGGTTAAGAACCAGCTATAGCCTAATTATTGTATAGATATTATTATTATCAAGCCTCTAACTTATATACGTAACTTAGTATCTAATATTAGTTAGTATTGCCTAAATATTAGTTAAGATATTAACTAGTATACTTAGTGTGAGCCTAAATAATTATAGGTGTATAGCATGGTAACTAGTATGGACCTAGTTTGGCCTAGGGATTATTTTTAACATAGATATTAATAATTATCATTCCAATTCACCATTTGATATTATTATTTCATCCTTAGGTCTGTGTGATTCCACCTTGGACATCGATCCTCATACCTTGCTCAGGACCACAGGCGAGTACATTCTCTGACAGTTTTCATGGTTGATTACTTCTATAAATTGTAGTGTATTTCATACTTGATTCCGACACTATGGATACACGGGTTAGCACCCTAGATCCCCATCATGAGGAGTCGTGATTGGAATCCATCGTGCTAGCTGGGGAATGGAGAACTATTAGTAGATTATGTGATCATATCCACCCTTACCATGCATCATAGCTCACCCCACATCTCACGTCGGGTGCGGCCTGACCATCATCATGCCTCATAGCTGTTATATATGATTAGCCTGACCATTATCATGCATCATAGCTAACCATATGGTTAGCCTGACCTTCAAGAATCATAGCTAATCATATATAACCAGCCTGATCTAGTCCCAAGCCGATCACATAATAAACTAATAATTCAAACACTTAGCTAGATATTTTATCTTTATTCAGATTTACTTGTTCTAGCATTCACCATTTATTGCTCATTGCTAGATGCTCTATTGTCTATTTCATTTTCTCCAGTACTTCACATGTTCAGTTTTATTTCCATCTTGTATCTCTTACACTGTTTATAGATTTTGTCAATTTAAATGAAACTGCTGTTAGTGCTTGTGCTTCGCTCCAATCCTGACTGGATAACAACATTTTCAGAGAACCTGGAGGACTTTTGCCCTACTCATTACGGTCCAGGATCAGAGGAGGATTTCACCCCAGAAATCCCCGAGGAGGTGCCTATCCTAGAGGAGAACATGCCTGCCCATGCTTAGATTATTTTTTGCATTTATTGCTTTAGACTGAGACTGAGACTGAGATGTATTTATTTTTATTTGTGTCTTTGTGAGGTCATTTGGACCAGGATTGAGTTAGACTTATTATGGTTGGTTTTAAATAGAACTCTTTTCAATTCTCATCGTGCCATTATGTTTATTGTTGTGATTGAGTATATTATGGAACTGTGATTTAATTATCATTGTCCTCCGTACGGAGTTGAGTCTATTGACAGGATATACTATGTTTGTGGCCTAGACAGCGTTCTACCGCCGATGCTGCGGCGTAGGCTGGACGTACCCACGACTCATGCCCAAATTCCGGGTGCGGGTCGTGACACGTTTTAGTGGTGGCCCATGCAGGTCGAGTCATAGTCTTAGACTGTTTTAGGAAATAGGAATTTGGCCAAGAATATGCTCAATCACAATTAGGGAATTCTGATTCTTATGATACTATTCTTAATGATTAATTCCTTTAGAAATTTTTCTGTCCTTCCTTGATATCATACCTATTGCCTTAATTGAATCTTTCGGTCTGTCTTCAGGATGTCGCCAAGAAGATCCCAGAGACTCGGAGCAGCAGATACAGAGAGGTCTGCCACCTCTCGCGCTGCCGGACAGACATCAGCAGCACCTCCTACATCTCCAGGACAGGTGGGAGTGTCTGCAGCATTCGGGGGTCCTCCACCACCAGTTCAGAGGGTCCCCACAGCTACGACGGCACAACCACCACCAGCTCAGCATCCAGGAGGTGTGCCCGTCGATGGGGCACAGATGTTCGCTTTGATACAGGGCATGGTCGATGCCCAGAGGACGTCGGCAGAGGCCCAGAGAGTGCAGGCTGAGGCACATCAGGCCCAGACAGAGATGATGAGGGTGAACATGGAGAATGCTCACCAAGTGGCTCTCCAAGCTGTGGAGAGAGTCACTCAGCAGCAGCAACAACCTGGTCAGCAACAACCGAGGCCGGGCACCATCGTGGACTTCAAGAGGATGATGCCTCGGGAGTTCAAGGGGACAGAAGGGATACTCTACGCCGATGATTGGCTAGAGGACATCGAGAGGAACTTGCGTTTGGCGCAGCTTCCAGAGGCGCTCAAGATCGAGGCCGCTGGCAGCCAGATGTTTGACATTGCCCTGACGTGGTTTCGCACGGAGCCGAGACTCATGCGCAGGGGACTCACTTGGGAGGATTTCAGGGAGCTCTTCAAGGAGAAATTCTTTCCTGACGTTGCCCTTGGAGCCTTGGAGAGTCAGTTCCATGACTTAGTCCAAGGGGGTTCGTCCGTCGATGAGTATGCCGCGGAGTTTAGCCGTCTGAGCCGCTTCGCGCCGTCGATGATTAAAGATCTGGGGGACAGGGCCCGGAAGTTCAGAAAGGGGCTGACAAGGGAGATCAAGTCTCGCACGTCGGGACGTCGCACTGCTACTTTCGAGAACATATTGATGGATGCCCAGGTAGCCGAGGACGACTTGGACCTCGGGCCCAAGAGGGGACGCGATGTTACCGGAGGGGCAAACAACAGTGCGGGACCAGGCAAGCGTCCACACTTTCAGCAGCAGCAGAGGCCCTTTCAGCAGCAGCACCAACAGCATCAGGCACCAGCTCGAGGGCAGGTCCAGCAACAACAGCAGAGGCAGACTCAGCCCGCCATCCAGTGTGCGTATTGCGGGAAGATGGGACATACCAGAGAGAACTGCAGGAAGAGGTTGGGTTCATGTTTGTACTGCGGATCGACGACACACCAGCTGAAGGATTGCCCTACCATACGTCCAGGTTAGGGTGGAGCAGCCGCCCAGAGAGGACCAGGCAGGGTACCTACCGCACCAGGAGGCCAACAGCAGAGGGGACCACTTCCACCACAGAATCAGAGGTTTGCCCAGCATCAGCAGCAGAGAGGTGCACCCCAGGGGCGAGCGTACGCCATGGCAGTCGAGGAGATCGAGCCAGCAGGAGACTTGATCACAGGTTCGGTTCTTCTAGATTGTATTCCCGCATTTACCTTATTTGATTCTGGCGCTTCCCATAGTTTTGTGTCTGTATCATATGCACTTCGACATCATTTAGACACAGAACCATTAGCTAGGACTTGCAAGATCATGACTGGAGGAGGTATTATCCTAGTCCGTGATCACTGCAAGGACAGGAGAGTGTCAATAGGAGGCCGAGAGTTGAGCGTGAGCTTACTCGTCATGCCACTTCCGGGGTACGATATTGTACTCGGAATGGACTGGTTGAGTAGGCATCATGCTACTATAGATTGTTATAGAGGCAGAGTATTGTTTAGACCACCAGGAGAGCCGGAGTTCGAGATCGTCAGAGGAACAGCGGAACAGAGCAGGAGCACATTTTGCGGAGCCAGGACGGAAGAAGAGGAGTTGCCACATCCTTTGATAGCGGAGTTCCTGGATGTATTTCCAGAAGAGTTGCCAGGCTTGCCGCCAGACAGGGATGTTGAATTCTCTATAGACTTGGTTCCAGGAGCGGAGCCCATTTCACAACATGTCTATAGAGTCAACAACAGCGAGCTAGCAGAACTGAAGAAGCAAGTTGAGGAGCTGCAGGACAAAGGCTTCATCAAATCCAGTTCATCACCATGGGGAGCTCCGGTATTGTTCGTACCGAAGAAGGACGGCACGGTGCGCATGTGCATTGATTATAGAGCTTTGAACAATATCACTATCAAGAACAAGTACCCGCTGCCGAGGATAGATGATCTTTTCGACCAGTTGAGCGGGGCGAGGGTGTTTTCGAAGATTGATTTGAGGTCAGGCTATCACCAGGTGAAGGTAAAGAAGGAAGACACACCAAAGACAGCCTTTCGGACCAGATACGGCCAGTTTGAGTTCATGGTGATGCCATTTGGTTTAACCAATGCACCGGCAGTATTCATGAACTTGATGAACAAGGTGTTCCACCAGTACCTTGACAAGTTCGTGGTAGTGTTCATCGACGATATTCTTGTGTATTCCAAGACACCGGAGGAGCACGAAGAGCACCTGAGATTGGTCTTAGAAACTCTCAGGAGGGAGAAGCTGTACGGGAAACTCTCTAAGTGTGAATTCTTCCTTGACAAAGTCGAATTTCTTGGGCATGTGGTATCGGGTGACGGAATCTCGGTTAACCCACAGAAGATTGAGGCAGTAGAGTCGTGGGCTACCCCCAGTTCGGTAGCTGAGATCAGAAGTTTTCTCGGGCTAGCAGGATACTACAGGAGGTTTGTACAAGACTTCTCCAAGATTGCAGCGCCGATGACCAGACTGACTAGGAAGGAGGTGGATTTTGTCTGGACGGAGGAGTGCCAGGCTGCATTTGATGAGTTGAAGAAGAGGTTGACGACAGCTCCAATTTTGACGTTGCCATCAGGGACAGGTGGTTTTACCATCTACAGTGATGCTTCAGGGAAGGGTCTGGGATGTGTTCTTCAACAGCACGGAAAGGTAATTGCCTATGCTTCCAGGCAGTTGCGCCCTCATGAAAAGAACTACCCCACCCACGATTTAGAGTTGGCAGCAGTTATCTTCGCTCTAAAGCTGTGGAAACATTACTTGTACGGAGAGCGTGTGGAGATCTTCACAGACCACAAGAGCCTGAAGTACGTGTTCACAGAGAAGGAGCTGAACATGAGGCAGAGGAGGTGGTTGGAGTTGATGAAGGACTTTGACATCTCATTGCAGTACCATCCAGGGAAGGCCAACGTAGTCGCCGATGCCTTGAGCAGGTATCCGATGGCTATGTACTTGGCGACAGATAGGCATTTGTTGGCTGATTTAGAGAGCTTGGAGATTGAGGTGTTAGTTCCCGGTGCTGAGATTCAGATGTGGGGATTGCAGATACAGTCCGAACTGATAGACAGGATCAGAGCTGCGCAGTACGATGATGAGACTCTGAGGAGTATCAGAGCACAGGTTCAGATGGGATTGTCGGATGATTTCACTATCGCAGATGACGGTTCTCTACGGCACGGCACAAGGATATGTGTGCCTAGTGGGGAACTGCGAGAGGAGGTTTTGCAGGAGGCACACCGCTCTCAGTACTCGATGCATCCCGGTGCTAACAAGATGTATCGAGACTTGAGGGAGCACGTATGGTGGTATGGGATGAAGCGCGAGGTAGCACGCTTCGTATCTCGGTGTCTAGTGTGCCAGCAGGTAAAGGCAGACCGGCAGAGGCCAGGAGGTTTGCTTCAACCCTTACCGATTCCAGAATAGAAATGGGAGCACGTGACCATGGATTTCGTTTCAGGGCTTCCACGTTCTCCAGGAGGGAAAGACGCGATTTGGGTCATCGTGGACAGGTTGACCAAATCAGCCCATTTCTTACCTTTCAAGGTGGGCACGTCGACGGAGAAGCTAGCAGAGATGTACGTGCGACAGATTGTTAGACTTCATGGAGTTCCTGTGAGCATCGTCTCGGATCGGGATAGTCGTTTCACTTCCCACTTCTGGAGGAGTCTGCAGGCTAGCTTGGGCACTCAGCTCAAGTTCAGTACCGCATATCACCCCCAGACAGACGGACAGTCTGAACGGACTATTCAGACTCTCGAGGATATGCTACGCACTTGTGTGTTAGATCTCGGAGGTTCTTGGGATGATCATCTGCACCTGGTAGAGTTCGCTTACAACAACAGCTACCAGGCCAGCATCGAGATGTCACCGTTTGAGGCTCTTTATGGACGAAGGTGTCGTACACCGCTATCGTGGGACGACGTTGGAGAGAGAGCCTTGCTAGGACCATAAATGGTCGTGGATGCAGCGGAAAAGGTGAAACTCATCAGAGACAGACTGCGAGTGGCGCAGGACAGACAGCGGCATTGGGCCGACAGCCACCGTAGACCCCTTGAGTTTCAGGTATAGATTGTTGTTTTCTGGTTGTGTTGTTTGTTTGTTAGACTGCATGTTGAGACTGTTTTGTTTTAGGTTGGCGATCTAGTATTCCTACGGATTTCTCCGACGCGTGGAACGATTCGTTTTGGCAGAGGCGGGAAGCTTAGCCCACGCTACATCGGACCCTTCGGTATTCTTGCAAGGGTAGGTGCAGTGGCATATAGACTGGACTTGCCGCCTGTATTGGAGGGAGTGCATAATGTGTTCCACGTGTCGCAGCTGAGACGGTACGTGGCCGACCCTAGTCACGTACTTGATCACTCGGAGATTGAGGTTGGTCCGACGCTCAGCTACCCTGAGCAGCCCGTGGAGATCTTGGACCGCAGAGAGAAGGTGTTGCGGAACCAAACTATCCCTTTGGTTCGTGTTGCATGGAGACATCACTCTCCAGGGGAGTCGACCTGGGAGAGAGAGGACGAAATGCGCGAGCAATACCCTTATCTCTTCCAGACTTGAGGTATATTTCCTTTTCTGATTTCATCCTTGTTGTAGTTCAGTCCAATTTCGAGGACGAAATTTCTTTTAGGAGGGTAGACTTGTCACTACCACTTTTTCATATAAGGGTATTCCTGTAATTTAACTATTTTAAATAATTATGTATTAAATTAATTGCTGAGTTTTATAACTATTATATTATTGTTAGTGATTTTGGTTTAGGTCAAGCCCTAGAACCCATTAGGTCAAACCCTGTTGACTAAACCCTAATTTTAAACCAGTTCTAGTGAAACCCTAGAATTCAAATTTTAGGGTGAACCCTCAAACCCTAGACTGGCTAAAACCTTAGTTAATTAGGTTCTACATGACCTAATCTAGGGGTTAAACCTAGGCTATACACTAGAAACCCTAACTGGGCCCTAATATATAAGAGGAACCCTTTCATTCTTCATGCAGAAGAAGAAACCCTAGCCTCCACAAGAGAAAAACATCTCCCCACCTCCAGATTTCAAAATCCTAACCCTAGGGTTTTTATCTTCCTCCTCCAAGCGAGGAAAGCAAGGGACGTGGGTCAGAGAGCCTTGGAGAAGGAGAATCGCCATTGAGGAAGCCATCTCCATAGGTAAAAACCTATTTCTATTCGTTTTGATTCTGTTTTTCAGATGTTCATGGTCATTAGGGAACCCCCTTTGCTGTGTAATTCGATTCTAGGGCTTTGGATTAGGTTTTGGTGACCCACATGGGGTTTTCCCCAATTATTAAGAACCCTAACCCTAGATTTGGTTTGTAGACAGATTTTCCCCATTTCATGTAGATATAAATTCGATTTTAGGGTTTACTTATCTAGGTATTCTAAATTCTGTGTATTGATGTATGAATCTATATGTATAGATATGTATTGTGTGTTGGGGGGGGGGCTTTCATCTGTACATTAGGTTTGGGGAAGAACAAGGTGCAGTCGGGCAACTTGTGCCTGTGCACAGTCAAGGAGGGGAGGAGCAAAATGCTCTGTTCAGTCGGGTGGAGAATTCTGGGTCAGATTTCAGTTGTGTAATACCAGTGTGTAGGTAGTTAATTTTCAGTGTATGTGGCTGTGCTGTGTATTCTGCAGGTATTAGAGATCTGAGTATTGTGTTAGATCCTAGTGTAGTGATTGTGCAGTCGAGTAATGTATCAGTTTCCAATGTGTTTTGAGAGTGTGATGATGGAGGGATCAGTTATAGTTGTTTGATGGTACTACCTGGTTGATCCTGCTAGTAGTCATATGCTTGTCTCAGATTAAGCCATGCATGTGTAAGTATGAACAAGTTCAGACTCTAAAACTGTGAATGGCTCATTAAATCAGTTTTCTTGGACTAATACTATGTATCAGCTCATAGCTAGGAACTCGAAGCCCCTGTGTTCAGTTGGGTGAATGGGTCAGTTCCCAGAGTATGTAGATATTCCATTTGGGCTTGTAGGTAGTTAGAGGCTCAGGTTTTTAGTGAACTGTGTCTTCATGGTGGGTGAGTGTTGGATAGCTATCTGTGAGTCAAGTTTTGTATCAGTGAGTGTTGTGTGTCAATGAGTTCCTGATACCTTAGTGTATCAGTGCAGTGAGTAGCACTCGAGTACAGCAAGTTGGTATTGTCCAGGGGGTACTGTAGGTGAAGGAGTTGCTCGAGTAGCACAGTGCAGACTGCACACAGCTATGTGTGCACAAGGCACTGACAGTATAGGTATCAGTTGGAATAATTTCTCAGTGCTAGGTTTTGGGCTTATTACCTATATTAGTAGGTTAGTTGTAGTGGATGAGTTAGTGTATCAGTCAGTGAATTAGAGTATCAAGTGAGTTAAGAGTGAGCAGTGAGTAGGTTAGTGTATCATCATTTGGGGATTTTGATGAGGGGTTATAGTGCAGTGCACAGAGCAAGGAAGTGTGCAGCAGCCACAACAACCAGGGGGAATGACCCACTGCAGGTAGTACAGTTCAGCAAGTTGCATTGGGGATTAGTGTATCAGTAAACACTGATACACAGGAACTTGAGCCTGCAGAGCAGTGTACACAAGATGGATCAGCATGCTGGGATGGGCCAGTAAGGTTAGGTGATATGTAACTAGTGTTAGGGTACATGAGTATGTAGTTAGTATCAGTATCAGTTGGGTGAGTCTATGTACTAGTTAAGTTTTAAGTTAACAGTCAGTACTAGTTGTATAGTTAGTTTAAGACCAAGGTAATAGGATGTAGTATATAGGTAGAAAGTTATAGGCTAAGTTGTGGGTATATAAGGTATTAAGTACTACACCAAGGTAAATGGTTAAGAACCAGCTATAGCCTAATTATTGTATAGATATTATTATTATCAAGCCTCTAACTTATATACGTAACTTAGTATCTAATATTAGTTAGTATTGCCTAAATATTAGTTAAGATATTAACTAGTATACTTAGTGTGAGCCTAAATCATTATAGGTGTATAGCATGGTAACTAGTATGGACCTAGTTTGGCCTAGGGATTATTTTTAACATAGATATTAATAATTATCATTCCAATTCACCATTTGATATTATTATTTCATCCTTAGGTCTGTGTGATTCCACCTTGGACATCGATCCTCATACCTTGCTCAGGACCACAGGCGAGTACATTCTCTGACAGTTTTCATGGTTGATTACTTCTATAAATTGTAGTGTATTTCATACTTGATTCCGACACTATGGATACACGGGTTAGCACCCTAGATCCCCATCATGAGGAGTCGTGATTGGAATCCATCGTGCTAGCTGGGGAATGGGGAACTATTAGTAGATTATGTGATCATATCCACCCTTACCATGCATCATAGCTCACCCCACATCTCACGTCGGGTGCGGCCTGACCATCATCATGCCTCATAGCTGTTATATATGATTAGCCTGACCATTATCATGCATCATAGCTAACCATATGGTTAGCCTGACCTTCAAGAATCATAGCTAATCATATATAACCAGCCTGATCTAGTCCCAAGCCGATCACATAATAAACTGATAATTCAAACACTTAGCTAGATGTTTTATCTTTATTCAGATTTACTTGTTCTAGCATTCACCATTTATTGCTCATTGCTAGATGCTCTATTGTCTATTTCATTTTCTCCAGTACTTCACATGTTCAGCTTTATTTCCATCTTGTATCTCTTACACTGTTTATAGATTTTGTCAATTTAAATGAAACTGCTGTTAGTGCTTGTGCTTCGCTCCAATCCTGACTGGATAACAACATTTTCAGAGAACCTGGAGGACTTTTGCCCTACTCATTACGGTCCAGGATCAGAGGAGGATTTCACCCCAGAAATCCCCGAGGAGGTGCCTATCCTAGAGGAGAACATGCCTGCCCATGCTTAGATTATTTTTTGCATTTATTGCTTTAGACTGAGACTGAGACTGAGATGTATTTATTTTTATTTGTGTCTTTGTGAGGTCATTTGGACCAGGATTGAGTTAGACTTATTATGGTTGGTTTTAAATAGAACTCTTTTCAATTCTCATCGTGCCATTATGTTTATTGTTGTGATTGAGTATATTATGGAACTGTGATTTAATTATCATTGTCCTCCGTACGGAGTTGAGTCTATTGACAGGATATACTATGTTTGTGGCCTAGACAGCGTTCTACCGCCGATGCTGCGGCGTAGGCTGGACGTACCCACGACTCATGCCCAAATTTCGGGTGCGGGTCGTGACAATATGCATCTATCTTACCATTCTAACTTAGATAACCCTTCCTATAAATTATTCTACCATCCCTGCTTATATCCTATAATAAATATATAATAAAAAGTCACACGCGAGTGTTCATCCTTCCGAAATATGAAAGAATGAGAATCAACGATAGAGAGTTCAAGAAGGGTATCATCGAACACGATTTTTGAGGTTCAATGATGATAATAGAAATCAAAAGAAGGTTCAAAGGAATTATGGAATGAGACCCTAACAAACATTTCCTAGCGCAAGCTCGCTCGACACAGTAATGTAACCGAAATGATTTAATCAGGACCTGCATGAGCAACCACAAAAATATGTCACATCACAGTTCCAAAATATGTAGGACTAGAAATACGTAAACATGCCAGATATGTATTCAACCAGACTCTTGTCTGACTCAAATACGTATAAGCGGTACTAAGTATTATATTATTATATAGCTATGACTCAATCCACAAGGACACAAATATAAACAAAGAAATATATGTGCTAAAGTCGACCACTCAGTAACACACAAGCTCGAATAGACTTGAGAAAGAAATAGAGTCTATAAAACTAGGCTATATCAACAGAAATAAGTAACGGGAAATAAATATAAATATGAAAAAATATGATGAACGTATCAACTACATATACCTGAATCCTGGAGAAACAATCATCCACCAATATACTCCACCAGCCCAGCTCAGCAATATCCTAGGGACAAAATCATTTTCCAGGTCCTCAGGGGACATAGCAAGGTACAAATAAAATATGCTAATAGTAAACAATATAACAACACAAGGGTACTCAGTTATAACTACAGTAACCGCCTAAGTGAATGCACATGAGAACAATACTCATATGCTAGACCACCGAGGTATAAATTTAAAATTCTTAAAGGACACTTTAGTAACTATGAAAAACTCCAGGCTCTGTCAGGGAACCTGCAGTAACTAATAAAAATCTAGAACAATCGTATGATTTTACGATAACATAGTGAATACTGGTAGTCCAACGTTCCGAGTATGCCCTCCCCGCCCAATATAATCTCACGTCTCATGTTCATGACGTCTTATGTCCATAACATGCAAGATCAATCACTAACCATGTATCGAGCCAACTGTGTAAATGTAATCATATCATATATCTCATGTCATGAGTCATATCCTAACACAGAATTCGATATCCCTGAATGTCTCAAGTATGGATTTTGTTAGTGCAAGTCGTGTCAAGTGTCCTAAGATATTTCGTGCAAGAAGTAGCACGAACAAGGCAATACGACAATAATGCAACTAACGATACATGACTTCGCAGATGGATGTCGTCACTCGAACATAATTTAAACGCTAAGTATCGATGGCGGTGCTATGGTCATAATACACCATAAACAAATAGGATAATAATAATATACATGTAATATAGTAGTAAACTGAATACGATATAACAATGTATACTTGCCTGGATCCTGGATGATGGTATAACAAAGTCCAGGTAACGAGCTCGATACGTCAACTACTCCCAAAAAGGTGGAATACGCACAAACGCCTCTGAATGCTGAAAATAATATCATGATAATTTCCAAAATATACGAAATAGAAAGAATTGACTACCCATAAGTCTAGTTTGGACACGAAAAAAATTGGTAGTTTTGGATCAAAGCGGTATCCAAATATGACCCACTTTGCACCAAAAAATGTGTCGGAGATAAAGTTCTCTATAAAATTGCATCCACGAATCCAGAAAGATGATACAACCTCAACGGAACGTCCAAAATTGAATTTTGGTGAGCCGGTCACGAAATTGCCCATCAAGTAGGACCGTAGGGCCCGCAAAACGGTATTCCATTCAACGTTCTCAGAATCGAATTAAACTTGGGTCACATGACCAGCGTAATGCTATAAGTATGATGGCCCAAGTTTTGTTGCAAAATAACACACACCCAAAGTAATTGTACAAATTCGAGAAATGTTGATACATGTTTTTTGGCAAATATGGGTTAATTTTTGCGTGCACACACGTCCAAATCAATTTTTATAAAAGTTCACAGGTCCGCGTTTACTGAATACGCTTTTTGGTGCAATCCATACGCAACTAAGTCGCCATGTTTGGCGGGAAAGACTCTATAAGAGGAATTTAGTTTTTAAAATAAAGTTTTTCGTTAATTTTAATGCTGAATTAACAATAATATAAAAGGAATTAAAATAAAATATTTAAAGGGATTAAAACTTGGTTATATTTTCTAGAAGTCTGTTCAAGTTAATTTTTAAAACATTAACTAGATTGGGAGAAAATTGAACACAGACATGGGAGTTTGGATTGCTAAAATACTGAATTTAAAAACTAATTTTTTGCCAACTTTGTATCGATTTTTCTCTCGATTTAGAGAAAGGTAAAATAATCTAAATGAAAGGATTTGAAGACGGTTATGTGAAGAGTATACTAGAGAAATTGGTTTAAGAATCGGTCGAGCGAGGAGGGGAAAATTGCCTCACAAAGTTGGGTCGCCCATCTGTTGTTGCACGCGTGCGCACAGGTGTGCGGACGGAACAACGGCGTTCGGAGCGATTCCTGCAATGACGCGACGGTCAATAGTGGTCGGGGATGGTCGCTGGTAGGGGAGGAGGAGAGTAGAGAAGTTTTGGGTTAAGGTTAGGGTTAGGGTTTTATATATATATATATATATATATATATATATATATATATATATATATATATATATATTGTCATGACATGTATCCGGTATAGGGGCACGAGTACGTGGGTAAGTCCATCCTATGCCGCAGCATCGGAGGTAGAATATTGTCTAGGTCAACAATATCTAGCTATCAATCATACTACTACAACTAGTTCTATCATGTACTCAATCACAATAATCTAAAGGAAGAAAGAATAAGAAAGATAAACCAGATAATCATTCTAAAGAAAAAAAATACTAGACATGATATGGAATAAAAAGCACTATCCTAAATCTCTATAGTTGTCACTTCAAGGTCCACAGTGCCAGTGCAGTCCTGACTATAGAATCACACTAAAATCCCAGAATGTAGAGCACAATAATCCCTAAAAAATATTATCCAGTCAGGATTGGAGCGAAGTACAAGCACTAATAACAGTTCCAATTTTATTGATAAAGACTTTAAAATAGTGAGTAATAAATATACATGATAGAAATATACTATTGGTAATATAAGAAAGTAGGAGAAACATATAATTATATCATAGTTAAATAATGTACAGTGAGTAAGCAGATGAATATCAGTCTCATTAAGTATAAGATGTAATAGAAGAATAAAGTAAACTATGCACATGTGTTTGAAACATTAGTTTGTTATATAATCTGCTTGGGACAAGATCATGCTCTACTATATATGATTTGCTATGCACAAGTACAGGTAAGGAGATCCGGTCAATCATGTATGATTGACTATGCACATATACAGGTAAGGGGATCAGGCCAACCATATATGGAGAGCTATGTACAAGTAATAAGATCAGGCTACACCCTGCGTAAAATAAGGGTGAGCTATGCACAAGTAAGTGGGGTATGATTACATAACATACTAATACATCCCCCATCTCCTGACTAGTATAATGGATCCATCCATGACATTTTATACAACATGATTTACAGAGCAGGGGCCATCTTGCTCATGAATCAGTGTCTATACATGTACAGAAATCATATGACATGTAAATAAAAATAATATCAAATGACGGAATCCATGATATACTAATCCGTGTAGCATCTATCATAAATCAAGTACAATACTATAAAACTGATATCATTGTAATCATCAAAATAATAAAAACTGTCAGAGAATGTACTCGCTTGGTATCTTGTACAAGAAAAAGTGAACAGTGCTCAACTGGAGTCCAAGGGTCCTAAATAAGGGATATCAATGTTAAAGAGAGAAATAAAATGATAATCATGTTTAATTAGCTAAGGTGATATTTTTAGGCCACTTATAGAGTCTATACTTGGCTATACTAGTTAATACTAGGTTAACTAGGTCAATTACCTAAGTTGGGTTCCAAGTTATCAACGTAGTTGACCTATATAGCTAAACTAGTCAATTCTAGGTTTTCTAAGTCAATACCATGCTAAACTAGGTTTTCTTGCTCATACTAGTCATTACCTTTCTAATATTAGACTATACTTGATAATATCATGTATACAACCTAATACTAGATCACACTAGCTAATACTAGTCATACTAGCTAATATTAACTAACAATAGACTATATATTATACTACGTATCATATACAATATATATAGACTCTAATATATCACTATCTTAGAGTATCATAGTCTATATATGTTACGATCCGCACCCGAAAAAGGGTACGAGTATGCGAACAACGCCCAGCCTACGCCGCAGCATCGTTGGTAGAACGTTGTTTAGGTCCACAATACTAACTGAACATCTCGCATAATATATATATATATATATATATATATATATATATATATATATATATATATATATATATATATATATATATATATATGGTACTTGTTATGCCATCTCAACTCCAAACAGAGGAACAAATATAGTAACATGATAATATATCAGTACTCAATCAAAAAATTAAACTAAGGAAGATAGAGCATGATATAGAATAGAAATATAAAATAAGAATCATAAAACATCTACAAGTCCACTCTATGAGTCTAAACACAAACAACTCCCAAAATAATAATAAACATGCCATGAGTCTAAAATAAGACTAATACAATATCTAAACAATATAAGTCTAAGCCTCCTCAGTCTCTAGCACTAGGTTCTCCTGCTCTAGGGAAGTATCCTCTAATGGTTTGCCATCCTGCGGCCCGTAGTAAGTGGGACACAACTCCTTAAGCCAATTATCTAAAAACTATATCCAATCAGGATTGTAACGAAGTATAAAACTTTGGAAGCAGTTCCAAATACATGCTAGAGCATGTATGACATGTAATAGAAATGAATACAAGATAACTAGCAACTAAGACATGGAAATGAACTATAGTAAATTGGTAATGTACTAAAAAGGAAATAATATGCAATATGGAATAATTGTAATTAATGGAAATAGATAAAACTAGCTAATGTGCCTTAGAGTACAAGTTCGTTATATGATCGAGTTTGGTTGAACACGAATATAATGTGGTAACTCGACTACACGTGTGATATATAATCGACATGTACACGAATACACTAGGCTTGATCACATAACCAACTCCTACTCCCCCATCCCCAACCAATACTTATGGATCCAATCACGATACGTTACGAACATGAATATATGCACACTGAATATGAGCAACGTGTGAACACCAAGTACATGATAATCAATACCCGATATACACGATGAAATACATGTGAAGGAGTACCCACTGAAGAAGGTAGGGGATAACATCCCATGACAGGATCCACTTAGTACCAGTCCATATAACCGCTATTTCAGAATCAATTAAACAGTTCTAGAATATGTGATATATAAACTATCATGACTGAAAATTAACAGAGAGATGTACTCGCCTCTGGTCTTGAACAAAATATATAACTTGGTATCCGAGATGGCGTCATACAAACCTATAAGTGAATCTTAAGTCAATGGGGGTACAGAATGAAAAATGAAATATAAATGTACTAAATATGATATTCTAGGCCATTTTTAGGTTTGAACAAGGTTCTAGGTCCACTATAAGGTTTTAGACTCATATGAGCTATTAACTATCTACTATAAGTCCATACTAGCTAGAATAATTAATAAAAGTAATAATTATACAATAAAATACTCTATGTATCTATATATACTAACTAACAGTTACTCAAAGAGACTGACACTAACATACATGATCTGATACTTACTGATATCAGTACTTATGAATAACTGATACTACACTAGCTGATACACAAAACTGATACTTGCTAAATATCAGTTAACTGACACACTAATCTGGGACTTACCTATAATTGACTAACTGCAACCAACTACATCTAGTTGTTAGCTAAGACTGACAAATAACTCCACCTACTGCTACTGATGTTCAATCCCAGGTAACATTATTTTGTTTATACTTGAACATCACAAGTTAGTACTGCTAACTAACCATGTTGCACAAAAGTATCAGGCTATCTCTCCTGGATACTCTACTGATGCTGCTACAAGTAGTGACTAACTGCTATATTGCAGTGCTAAGACCATATTTTATTCCTACACATGGCCTTCTACTGATGCTGTATTTTACTTCCAAACCAGCACCCCCATGTGGACCTGTACACACAAACACAAGTATCACATTTTCTTCAACATAGCATGTTGAATGCCTGCACAACAGTGCACAACCCCACTGCTACGCAATCTCTGCAAACACTTGCACTAATGACTGAAACCACTTATCCTCACATCACTCACAACTATAACTTATAAGTCATAACACGAATAACCAAATTCCCCTCATCACCCGACACCTTACAGCAACCCCCATAACACCTCTTGCTATTAAATGATCCCAGACATTACTTGATGCCAATACTCCTCTTTATTTGCTGTTGTTGCTGCTTTGTCCCTACTGCCTTAAACTCAACTTCTTACCAAACTTCCATACCCGATCCTAATACCTGACACACCCAATCCTACTACCTGATACCCTATACACTGCTACTCCTAATACTTCTTTCTGCACTGACTCCCTCTCACGTAACACACTTCCAAGTATTAGTCCAATATCTACAACCCCTCTAGACCCACAGATACATCCCAGTATCAGTTATCTCACTGATCACTCATTATGAAGTCTCTGATACCTTCAGTTAATACCACCTTCAATACAATATTACAACCCAGCCTGCTTGAGTCCAACCACCCGGCTGCTTCTCATCCCTGTACCACTGTGTGACCAACACACCAACACTCATACTCAAAGAATAAGACACACACACACACACACACACACACACACACACACACACACACACATCTGAACATAGTGCACATCCACATCTGGTCACAGTGTGTTCCACCCTCTACATGAATACCATATAGTATAAATATCCATATATTTATATATCAATGTATAATGTAAAGATACACACAAGTATATATATATATATATATATATATAATTAAAAATATACTCATATATATACACAATGGTATTAAATGCACAAATTCTACACTAAAGGCTATTTCACTAAACACATAGGGTGCACCATATGGATACTTATGATACGCATTTCCATAAAGTGCCTAAACTTCCAATTCTCCATGATGATCATACACACATATCAATTACAAATAATAATAGCTATTAAAACTAGTTACAATATGAATTAAAGAGAATTTTACAAAAAACCCCAAAATAAGCTCTGTATCTCACCGTATCGTGATACGGCTTGCTCGTATCTAATTATGGACATATAGCTCGTATTCCAACCCCGATCTAAGTCCAATATAATTAAATTAGCGTCATGACACACACTTGATATGTCAATCTCGTAATTCCTCTAAAATAGACACTAATTACCATGTAGAAATTATAATATACAACCAAAGAGCCTAGAACTTCTTCCTATAGGTGGCCCTATGCTATAGGAGGTTCCTAATGGTCAAATGCATAATTTAGAACCTAGAATGAAGGTAAATTCATAATTATACCTATTGAAAGATGGATTCCCAATGAATTGTTACCATAGATACGATCCGGACATAATCTTTTTGTCAAAGCTCCTTCTCCTAGTGCTCCTTGCAACTCCAAGCTCTAAATGCTCCTTGAGTAATAAGAATGAGAGGGAATGCGAATGACTTGAGAGGGATTGATAGAGGGGTGAAGTAAATTAGGGATCTAGGAATTTGGGAATCTATACAAATGAAGAGAAAAGAGAGAGAGAGAGAGAGAGAGAGAGAGAGAGAGAGAGAGAGAGGAAGATATTAGCCCCTTTGTAGTGGCCGGCCTCTTTCTCCCTCCCCAAGTTACCACCAAATGTCTAAGTTGCCCCTACATGAAGAATTATGGAAAATAATTAAGGAAGGGCCATTTGGAAATTCTTTACACTAATGGAAATTAGTCTAATCCTCTTAATTAATTAGAGGAAAATGGTCTAATAGGCCTAGTCCATGTTGGGCTCACTAGTTGTCATGACAAGTCTTATTGGGTTCACTAGTGTCAAGTCTAAATAATAGGCTAGCCCACTACTATGAATAAATAATAAAAATTACCAAATAATTATATAGGACACTAAGTAATATTTAATTACTAAACATAAAATAACTATGCCAAATTACTAAGTTACCCCTATTTGAAAAAGTGAGGGGGACAATCCTACCCACCTTAGAAAATTTTGTGCTCAAATTTTAAGGAAGAAACTAACTACCAAAAATAATCACATAAGCAAGAAAGAATTATACCTCACGACTCAAACAAATAAGGATATTGCTCGCGCATCTCGGCCTCTTGCTCCCAGGTAGACTCCCCTGGAATGTGATGCCCCAAGTACCAATGGAATCGTCTGGTTCCGCAGCACCTTCTCTCTGCGATCCAGAATCTCCACTGGCTTCTCTAGATAACTGAGAGTCGGACCCACCTCAATCTTCGAGTGATCCAATACATGGCTAGGATCTACTATATATCATCTCAGATATGACACATGGATCAAGTTTTGTACTCCCTCTAATAAAGGCGGCAAGTCTAGTCTGTAAGCCACTGTATCGACCCACTCAAGAACATTGAAGGGTCTGATGTACCGTGGACTAAGCTTCCCGTCTCCGCCAAAGCGAATTGTGTCCCATGTCGAAGAAATCATCAAGAACACCAGATTGTCGACCTAGCAAAAAATATATCCTTAGCACTCTAACTAAAACAAGCAATTACAAACAATACAAATAACCTATACCTCAAATTCCAAATGTCTCCAGTGGCTGTAGGCCCAATGCCGCTGTCTGGCCTGCGCTACTCAAAGTCTATCCTAGATAAGCTTCACCTTCTCAACTATATCCACGACAATCTCCGATCCCAATAAGGCTCTCTCACCAACATCATCTCACGATAACGGAGTGCGACATCTCCATCCATACAACATTTCAAATAATGACATCTCAATGTTGGCCTGGTAGTTATTATTGTAAGCAAACTCTACCATGTGAAGATGAACCTTCCAAGAGCCTATAAAATCCGAAACACAAGTGCGAAGCGTATCCTCGAGAGTCTAAATAGTCCTCTTCGATTGTACGTCTGTCTGGGGGTGATATGCAGTACTAAACTTGAGCTGGGTGCCCAAGCTAGCCTATAAACTCCTCCAGAAGTGGGATATGAAACTATTATCCCGATCTGAGATGATGCTCACAGAAACTTCATGGAATCTGACTCTGTCGCACATACATCTCTGTAAGCTTCTCCAAAGACCTACCCACTTTAAATGGCAAAAAGTGGGCCGATTTGGTCAACCTATCAAAGAAGACCCAAATTGTATCTTTACCTCATGGAGAACGTGAAAGCCATGAAACAAAATCTATCTTCACATATTTTATTTCCACTCTGGAATGGGTATAGGCTGAAGAAATCACCTGGCCTTTGTCTCTCCGCTTTACCTGCTGGCATACCAAGCATCTGAATATGAACTTTGCCACCTCCCGCTTCATACCATACCACCAAACATGCTCTCTCATGTCTCTATACATCTTGTTGGCACCTGGATGCATAGAGTACTGAGATCTATGCACCTCCTGAAGAACCTCCTCACGCAACGCTCCACCCGACACACACAATCTAGTACCGTGCCATAATGATCCATCCTCCACAAGAGTGAAGTCCTCTGCCAATCGCATTCGAACCTGCACTCTGATACTCCTTAGAGACTTATCCTCGAACTGTGCGACTCTGATTCGGTCCATCAACTCTGACTGTACCTGAAGTCCCCACATCTGTGCCATAACACTAGGAACTAGCACCTTAATACCCAAACTATCACAATCGGCCAATAAGTGTTTGTCCTTCGTTAAGTAAATAGCCACTGGATACCTGCTCAAGGCATCAGCGACTACGTTGGCCTTCCCTCGATGGTACTGCAAAGATATGTCAAAATTCTTTATCAACTCCAACCATCATCGCTGCCTCATGTTGAGCTCTTTCTGTGTAAACACATATTTTTAAGCTCTTATGGTCGGTAAATATATTCATATGCCCTCCGTACAAGTAGTATTTCCACAGCTTTAGAGCAAAAATGACTGCTGCCAACTCTAAGTCATAGGTAGGGTAATTCTTCTCATGGGGGTGTAATTTCCTGGAAGCATAGGCAATCATATTTCCGTTCTGCTGTAACACACATCCCAAACCTTTACCCGAAGCATCACTATATATAGAAAATCCTCCTGTCCTCGATGGCAACGTCAATACTGGAGCTGTAGTCAACCTCTTCTTTAGCTCCTTAAAAGCAGCCTAACACTCGTCGAGACGAACTCCATGTCCTTCTTGGTCAACCTAGTCATCGGCTCTACAATCTTGGAGAAATCTTGAATAAATCTCCGATCATAGCCTGCCAATCCAAGAAAGCTCCTGATTTCTGCCACTGAACTCGATGTAGACCATGACTCAACTGCTAAAATCTTCTTTTGGTCCACTAAGATCTCGTCTCCTGTAATCATATGCCCAAGGAATTCAACCTTATCAAGGAAGAACTCACACTTCAAAATCTTGCCAAACAACTTCTCCTTTCTGAGGGTCTCCAGAACTATCCTTATGTGCTTCTTATGCTCCTCCAGAGTTTTCGAATATATCAATATATCATCAATAAGAACTACCATAAACTGATATAGGTATTGATGAAACATCTTATTCATCAGGTTCATGAATACTGGCGAGGTATTGATTAACCCAAACGGCATCACCAAGAACTCAAACTGCCCATACCGAGTCCTGAAAGCTGTCTTCGAAATATCTTTCTTCTTCACTTTTACTTGGTGGTACCCCGACCTCAAGTCTATCTTGGAGAATACCTTCGCTTAATCAACTGATCAAGAAGATTGTCAATTCGTGGCAACGGGTATTTTTTTTAATAGTGAGGTTTTACAAAGCTCTGTAGTCAATACATATGCGTATCGACGCATCCTTCTTCAGTACAAATAATACCGGAGGACCCCATGGTGATGAACTGTAGTGGATGAAGCCCTTATCCTACAACTCATCCACCTGCTTCTTCAGTTCTTCCAGTTCGCTGTTGTTTAGACATGCTCTGATATTGGCTCTATGCCTGGCACCAAGTCTATAGAGAACTCCATATCTCTGTCTGGTGGCAACCTCGATAACTCCTCTGGAAATACATCTATAAATTCTGTAATCAACAGATGTGTCGGCTCCTGTTCTTCCACCATAGCTCCAAAAAGTCTTACACGATCTGCTTCACTTATCCTCTGACGAACTCAAACTCTGGCTCTCCTGGCATCTGAAACAAAACTCTACCTCCACGACAGTCGATACTAGCATAGTGCCTACTCAACCAATCCATCTCGAGTACTATGTCGTAGCTCGAAAGTGGCATTACGAGTAGATACGCGTTCAACTCTTGACCTTCCAAAGAAACTCTCTGATCCTTACAAATATTACTAAGCAGGATAATGTCACCCTCGGTCGCGATCTTGCAAGTGCTCGCCAACGGTTCAGTATCAAGATGATGCTTTAAAGTAAAAGATACAGATACAAAGCTATGTGAAGCACCAAAATCAAATAAAGTATGAGTAGAAAAAGAATCAAGACAGACTCAACCTGATATGACATCACCAACTGACTACTCCTCCTCGACGATCAAGGCAAAATCTTGCCCTTGCTGCTCAACTCTCTGCTGCTGCTAGTGCTGTACGAACCTCTGCTGCTGTATCGGTAATGAAGGTTCTCGCTGCTGTCCTGCTAGTGGTCTCGCGGGTGCTCTTTTTGTCTGGGACCCGCCTTGATCTGGACAAGCTAGAACCCTAGGACAAGCCCTCAACTGGTGGTCTCCTGATTCATAGAACAAACACTTGCCCAATCTTATCCTGCACGCATCCTATCCATGTCCCGGCTTCTTGCAGAATAGGCAAGAAATAGCCGGCTGAGCTGCCATCTGAATCTAGTGTGCCTGTTGTATTAGTGCTCTATTTGGTGGGAGGAACTATTGCCTCAGCTGTTGGAAGTATCTCTGATGCTGCTGCTAAAAATGAGGCCGCTTTGCTGAGCTTGCACTAGTGCTAGCTCCTGAAGGATCCCTCATCCTCTTCGAGCCAAGCTCCAAATCATCCTCCGTTGGCTGTGCCTGCACCAGGATCTCCTCAAATATAGTGGTGTAATGTCCGCTAGTTTGGGATTTGATCTCCCTGTTCAGGCCCTTTCTGAACTTTCGGCCTTTCCTTTGAGGATTCTGTCCCACCATAAAGCGACCCAATCTATAATACTTCGCCGCATACTCATCCACTGTCATGCTACCCTAGATGAGGTACAGAAACTGGCTCTTTAGAGAAGTCAGAGCCACGTCTGAAAAGAACTTCTCCTTGAAAAGCTCCTTAAAATCTTCCCAAGTAAGTCCAGGTGCTGTAATTCTCGGGTCGGTCCTGAACCATGTCAAAGAAATATCAAACATCATGATCCTCGCTACCTCCAACTGTAGGATCCATGGAATCTGTGCGAACCGCAGGTTCCTCTTTATATCCTCGATCTAGTCATCTACATACAAAATCCCTTCGGTGCACTTAAAGTCCTTGGGCCCCATCCTCTTGAAGTCAATGATAGTACCGATATTCGGCTGCTGTGGGGCGGGTTGAGGTGGTAGCAATAATGGCTGGACTGGGGCAATCCTCTCTACTGTGGCGAGTGCTAGCTGGTGGGCATAATTAATGCCCAGCCTCATCACTTCAGACTTATGCTGCTGTGCCTCCGCCTGGGCCCTTTGGGCCACATCATTTGATAGAATAATACAAACATTTGTGCCGGATCAACTGCTGGTGGGTGTGGTGGAAGCTCCTCCAAAACTATAGGCACGGTCCTCTGTATTGGAGGTGGAAAACCCCCAAAAGCTGCTACAGAAATGCTTACCTAGACCGATAAAGTGGCCCTCTGAGCTGGAGTTGATGGAGCAGTGGCAACTGGTACCCTCCTCTGAGGCGACGAAGTAACCGACCTCGCTGACACTGCGCCTGAGATCTAGGATCGCGTCTTTCCTGAAGATAGATTGAAATAAAGGAATCAATATTTGAGTACGATATGATATCATCAAAGAAGGACATAATTATTCAAGTAAAAAAAGCATTCAAATTGATAAGGATAGCAAAACAGATATTTTGGAAATATTTCCTAGTTGTGATTGAGTATACTCTTAGCCTATCCTATATCCTAAATCAAGATCGTAGCAGTACTCTAAGTCTGAGCACCACTACGAAATCGCATTTGTCACGCCCCAGTCCCAAAATACGTAGGACTAGGACACGTAAGCATGCCAGCCGCATGTATATGGTAACTCTAATATACGAAAACCATAACTCATGGGTACGCTGTATAATGAATAATGATTCCAAGTGGTAAAACTATCATAAGTCACAGGGTATAATCTAAATCTCATCCACGAAAATCATATATAAGAAACTAACCAATATCTATGAACTAGATCTCAATATAAAGTATCTCAAGATGACAGTCGGATGGAAACAAATCCACTACCGAACTCGAATATAAAAGCAAACACAATAATATAAGTACAATAATCCACAATCACTAAGACTCGAAGTGAGGACTCCTCGGAACATAAGTAACCAGTCCGGATCTGCGCTCCTGCGAATACTCATGGATATCTACACCTGGAAAGGGACTAAGTCCTCAAAGGGACATAACAAGATACATAGAAGCATGCCATAAAGTAAATACTGAATAAATAAAGGGGGTGTGCTAACCATCTAAGTGAAATACAATTTGAGGACAACTTTGTACATATGGAAAAGTGTAGGCTAGACATATGCTGATGTAATTCACCAATAGTGACAACTGGCTAGTATATGCCACATATGCCCCCATAACAAGGGCACTAGGTAATATAATAACGTCCATACCACTCCGAAGAACGGGGAATCTGCATAGTATAACGTCCATACCGCTCCGAAGAACGGGGAATCTGAATAATATAACGTCTATACCGCTCCGAAGAACGGAGAATCTGTATAGTATAACGTCCATATCGTTCCGTCGAACGTGGAATCTGAATAAAGGAAGTATGGTATCCCATACGCCTACTAGTCGTCCTCCCCACCCAATGATCTATGCATGTTGTATCCACAACATGCTATAGCTACTACACCGAGACGGAGTGCAAGTATCGGTGCCATAACTCTGGCTCATAGTCTATCGTTAGAACAATAGTCCAACCTTACAACCAAACAAGGAGAAGGATTGGACCTTCGTACTACAATAACCTATGCTCCAACTACTAATAACTGCTAAGTCTTCTAACATGCATCACTATTAGCAGTTATACCCTATCCATCGCACGACCTACACGTACAGGTAGCCAACCGCATACTCAAGTCCGTGCCCTATATGAGACTCACAACACGTGTAAAAAATGTGTCAAGGCCTGGGGAGTCATACCGATAACTCCACAACTTTAGGTGGGTCTACTAGACACTGGGTCAGACACAAGTCCTAACATCAACGTATTCGTTGACTGCACCCGAGTCTCTCTCGGACGCGCACAGTTATATAATATTAAAGCAATAAAAGATGCAACTAAGAATAACTGAATTTAAATAGTATAACAAGGCAAGGTATACATGTCTGGTAAGAAAGCTGCAAAGTACCAACAACCTGCTCCTGAAGTTGCGCAGAATAATCTGATATGTCCTATATACATAAAATATAATACAACACAACATCAGACATTACACTAGCACATACACCATTATAAATACCTTGAACTCAGGGCATAGCTAGGTATGTCACTGGTCAATTAGGGTTAAGTGTGCATCTATTCGCACGGGTGTCGCGTCTGTAATTGCTGTGCAAGACAGATAGTCCAAATAATACGGGCTCACCAGTAAGTCAGTGTACATAATGGCAGTCTGTTAACAATATTACATGGTTACAGGTCAACGTAACTACGGGATATCCGTGGTTACACTCGGGTCACCTAGTAAATATACAAATTTATATTATTATTATCTAGCATATATCATTAATACTTATAATACATATATACACCAAATAAATACATATACCATATATATATATATATGTATATATACTAATTAAATACGTATGCAATATATATATTGTATATACACTAATTGGATCTATACTATATATATATTAACATATACTAGGGATACATATATAATACATATACATGTGTATATATACTAATTGAGAAGTTTACTATATATTTATATGTATATATGTATACTAATATTAATATTAACATATACTAATAGGATACGTAAATATATACACATACACACACCTAAAAATATGAAAGGAGGGGAACACATTCGTACCTCAGGGTACGTACACGGAGATGATGCTGACGACGATGTGGTTGACGACGAAGGGGACGAGGATGATGAGGGTGATGACGACATTGATGACGACGGCGTTGCCGGTGACAACGATGATGGAGTGATGATGATGATGCTAATGATAATGATGATGACTTTGGTTAAGGAGGCTGCCGGAGTCCGGCCAGGGGGGAGGTCCGGCCAGGGGAGGTGGTCGAGCAGGGAGGAGGAGGCTCGGTTTCAGGGAAGGTAGTGGTGGCCGAGGTGCAGCTCGGGGGAACGCCGAGGAGGGTGACAGGGAAGAGGAAGGTGGAGTTGATGATATTAATGGCTGTGCCGGTGGTGAGGTGCATGTGGTCGGGGTCTCAGGCGCGGAGGAGGAGAAGACAGGGAACGGTGGTGGCTAGTCGTAGAGGTTCACCGGAGAAGGAAGGGAAGGGAGGTCGGCGTGAAAGGTGACCGAGAGGACTGGGGTGCATAGTCAGGGAGGAGATAGGCAGGCGGAGGAGAGGACGACGCGGAGGAGACCGACGGTGAGTGTCGTGTGCTCCGGTCGATGGGGATCAAGGCGGTGTCGTGCTGTCTCCTACGGGATGGCCGACAGCGGTCGAGTATGGTACAGTCGGCTTCTCCGGCGTTCAGTCGAGCACCGGCGGGTCCAGGCGAACGCTGGAGGTCGTACAAGCGGTCATGGCATTGACTACAGGCGAGAGGAGGAGATGAGTCGGGTGGCTCGATGTGCAGGTGACGGTGGTGGTGAGCGAAGATGGCCGCGGTGGAGCTCCGGCGAGATCAGGCGGCTGGTTGGGTCTGTGGGGGTGATTAATAGTAGAAGGATGGGAAATTCGGCTGAAATTAGGTTTGGATTGCTTTGAGGAGGGAAAAAATAAGAAAAAAAAAGGAATTGGTATATTTATACATGTGGAATTGACCTAGAAAAGTTGGGCTTGGTCAACATTCTCTTAGGGTTGGGCCTTGGGCTCACATGGAGATGTTTGAAGGGCTATAAATTATATTGTTTAAATACAAGGGCTAGGTTTAAAATAAGGGGACGATGTTTGCGCATTACACATTCCAAAAATTATGGAAAAATTCCTATGAAGGGGAAACATGGGTTTCTTCATGCATTGTCCAATGGTGTGGATACCTCAATGTACTTTTGCCTAAAAGTTCCCAACAATTAAAAAATTACACAAAGATGGAAATTAGATTAAAATTAATTAAATTTAATGTGCACGGTATTCTGGAATTAATTAGAAGTATATGGGAATAAAATTAGGTGGGACAGAAGTGTCATGGACATAGAAGACTCAGAGTAGAATATTATCATAAATTGGGTTGTACGAAACGGATCAAGATTGTGTCTCCAATTTTGATTGGAACACACAAGGATACAAAGTTGAAATTATTTAGGATTTAATAATAACGTTCGCGACGATTATTGTGCGACTAAAATGTAGCACAAGAGAGCATAATTATAAGTCACACAAATATCAGAATGAAAGGCTGGCATGTCTAGGACAAGGGTGTAAAGTTTGTAGGAAGGCAGTGGCTAGTGTAGTGCTCCAATTATTGAAGCAAAGATAAGGCACGCTAAGTGATATAAATATTACATGATTAAATAAAATGCCGTATCTTATTTCTAATTAGATTTTAATTAGCTCTAATCTCTCTTTCTAAGCCAAGTAGGTCAAATTTTGGATGAGGGGATTTACAACATTACTTGCGATCTCTTAACATGTATGGGCCACCACTAAAAATGTGTCATGACCCGCACCCAAAAAGTCGTTACGAGTATGTGAACAACATCCAGCCTATGCCACAACATCGATGGTAGAACGTTGTTTGGGTCCATAATACTATCTAAATATCTCATACAATATATATATGGTACCTGTCATGCCATCTCAACTCCAAACGGAGGAACAAATATAATGACATGATAAGATATCAATACTCAATCATAATATAAAACTAAGAAAGATAGAGCACGATATAGAATAGAAAGATTAAATAAGAATCACATAACGTCCACAAGTCCACACTATGAGTAAACACAAACAACTTCCAAAATAATAATATACATGCCATGAGTCTAAAATAAGGCTAATACAATGTCAAAACAATATAAGTCTAAGACTCCTCAATCACTGGCACTAGGTTCTCCTGCTCTAGGGGAGTATCCTCTAATGGTTTGTCGTCCTATGGTCCGTAGTAAGTGGGACACATCTTCTCAAGCCAATCATCTAAAAAATATATCCAATCAGGATTGCAGCGAACTATAAAATTCTGGAAGCAGTTCCAAATACATGATAGAGCATATATGACAAATAATAGAAAAGAATACAAGATATCTAGTAACTAGGAAATGGAAATAAACTATAGTAAACGGGTAAGGTACTGAAAAGGAAAGAACAATCAATATGGAATAACTGCAAGGAATGTAAATAAATAAAACTATCTAATGTGCCTTAGAGTACAAGTTTGTTATGTGATCGGGTTAGGTTGAACACGAATATAATATGGTAACTCATTACACGTATGATATGTAATCGATATGTATACGAATACACTGGGATTGATCACATAACTAACTCCTACTCCCTATCCCCAACCAATACTTATGGATCCAATCACGATACGTTATGAACACGAATACAAACACACTGAACACGAGCAGTATGTGAATATGAAGTACATGATAATCAATACCCGATACATACGATAAAATAATGTGAAAGAGTACCCACTGAATATGGTATTGGATAACATCCTATGATAGGATCCACTTAGTACCAATCCGTGTAGCCACTGTGTCAAAATTAAGTAAACAGTTCTAGAATATGTGATATATATACTATCATGACTAAAAACTAACAGAGAGATGTACTCGTCTCTGGTCCTGAGCAAAAAAATATAACTTGGTATCCGAGCTGGCGCCATACAAACATATATGTGAATATCAAGTCAATGGGTATACAAAATGAAAAATAATCTATAAATGTACTAAATATGATGTTCGAGGCCATTTCTACGTTTGAACAAGGTTCTAGGTCCCCTCTAAGGTTTTTGACTCATATAAGCTATTAACTAGCTACTATAAGTCAACTAGCTAGAATAGTTAATAAAACTAACTATACAAATGAAATACTCTATGTATTTATATATACTAACTAACAGTTACTCAAAGAGACTGACACTAACATACATGATATGATACCTACTGATATCAATACTTATGAATAATTGATACTACCTAATTCATATCTATACACTGACCGACATTCACTTACTATACACAAAATTGATACTAGCTAACTATCAGTTAACTGGCACACTAATCTGGGACATACCTATAATTGCCTAACTATAACCAACTACATCTAGTTGTTAGTTAAGACTGATAGATAACTCAACCTACTGCTACTGATGTTCAATCCCAGGTAGCTCTATTCTATTCAGACCTAAATATCACAAGTTTGCACTGCTAACTAACCATGTTGGAAACAAGTATCAGACTCTCTCTCCTGGATACTCTTCTGATGCTGCTACTAGTAGTGACTAGCTGCTACCTTGCAGTGCTAAGACCAAACTTCATTACTGCATATGGCCTCCTACTGATGCTGTATTTTACTTCTAGACTAACACCCCCATGGGACCTGCAAACAGAGACACAAGTATCCCATTTTCTCCAACACAACTTGTTGAATGCCTGCACATCAGTGCACAAACCCACTGCTACACAATCTCTGTAAACACTTGCACTGATGATTGAAACCACTTATCCTCACACCACTCACAAACACAATCTCTGCAAACACTTGCACTGATGTTTGTGGTATTTAAACGAAAGAACGAAATGTATATAATACGAGGTTTGCACGAAACCCACCTTCTTTGGTTTACAAACAAACTTGTATAATTTGATCCTATACGAGGATGTGGGAGTATAATTTATTTAATCTGGGTAGATGATTGCTATAGGTGTCTGATCTGTAGTCGATCACTTTAGCCCTTGGACTACACGATGGTGAAGAAGTGCCGTGGAAGACGAAAAGTAGCTTCGTAGGTAGCGAAAGAGGATGGATGCACGATGCCAATATCGTCGATCGCAACTCTTTGCCTGAGCTCTGGATGCTTCTCTCTCTCTCTCTAAGACTCTTCGATCTCTCCTCAATCTCCAATGTTTCGACCCGTGGTTCGATCTTCTTTCAAAGCTTTGACCTTGCTCGATTTTTAAAGTCTCGACCTCGTTCGATCTTTAAAATCTCCCCCTCTTTTCCTCTGTTGATAGAGGTCTCGATTTATAGAGTTTTGGTGACAGTGACCACTCAATCGGTATGAAAACCGAGTAGTGGAAAGTACAACACCCTTTTACACAATGGTTAAAATAACCAAAGCCTGCGTATAGATGATCTTTTGAATGAGCGTGTGACGCGGGTCCAACTAAGGAACCAAATGCGTATAATCGCTACGAAGATCACGGCGTAGAAGCCACATAGATAGGTATCCCTCGTGTAGAAGAGGTTGGCATAGCATCCAATGTCTGTCACCATGGCGTAGAAGCCAAGTAGGCATAGAAGCCGAGTAGGCGTAGAAGCCTGATGACATAGAAGCCGAATAAGCACAGAAGGCCGAATGAGCATAGAAGTCGAACGAGCATAGAAGCTGAGGAGGCGTAGAAGCCGAGCGGGCACAGAAGCTGAATGGGCGTAGAAGCTACTGCGTAACGTGCCAGAGTGGTCGTAGAGGCCGATCAGTCACAAAAGCTGAATGGGCATAGAAGCCGCGGTGATGTGGACGTCTTTAGCCGAAATCATGGCTCTTGGAGATATAATCAAATCTCTCGTATTAAATGCAGAGATCCGCCATCATCATTAATTGCAGAGACGTGTTCCGAGGGCCTGCCACCATTCTGAGCATTAGGTGCAGAGACGTGCCTCGAGCCCTGTACGAAGAGCAGCTTTTGACGTGGCAGTTTATTTGTCTTCCGCGGAGTATAAAATAGTTCACGTTTGCCTGTGTAAAACAAGGCAGCGTATCCCCTTGTATGTGTAAAAGCAGTCTCCGCTGAGGGTGTCACGCCCCAGTCCCAAAAATATATGGAACCAGGCCACGTGGCATTGGCCAGCTGACACGTCTCCGAGGATATCCTAATTTAATGGATCCTTGCGAAGCGTGCTACGCTGTCCTAAATCTAACAAGTCTAATATCAACAACAGGCAGTGTCTAATCTCATCCATAAACAACAAGTAAAATACTGAAATAAATGACTGGAATATAAGGACATAGTCGAATGACATAATACAACTGAAATATGTCTGGTGGGAACAAACCCACTACAAATGTTGGAGATAAGTGCTGATAGTCTGAAATAAAGTACTGATAATAAGAGTGACTGGAACAATGGCTAACTAGGTAAGGAGCTCCAGTCATAGGCGGAAGGCCTACCAATCTAATCAGGGGTACTCTGATGGAAGGACCTCTAGCTCCTCGTCAAGAGCAAACCTCGTCTCCACACCTGGCCCATAAACTGTGGGATAATAGGCCTCGTCCAGATCTGGAAGATAACCAGGTCCTCAGAGGGACGTAACAAGATACAATATGCATGCCAGATATAGTACTGAATAAAAGTAAAGAGGGGTGTGCTAACCATCTAAGTGAATGCAATGTAAGGACAACCTCGGAACGTATAGGTAGGTGTAGGCATAACGTCCAACGTCCTCTAGAGTATGGTATCTGCAATATCCATCATTCCGAAGAATGAGGTATCTGTATATATATAATGTCCACACTCTAAGGGGCGTGGTATCTGCAATGTATATACGTCCGTAACACTCCGAAGAGCGCGGTATCTAAATATAGGGAATCACCGGGTCTGTGGTTCCTCTGGATACCACGGAGTCCGATGGGTGTATCCCATACGTTTATCAGTTGTCCTTTCCGCCCAATGTAGATACGCAAGTCGAATGCACGACTTGAGTGTACTGTATCTAGATTTCAAGTCTCAATTAACTATGTTACTCTAGAATACATGCTAGTCCGTGATGCATATCGTACGTACCGATAGCGAATCGGGTACGCGGACCCGCATCCCAATATGAATGTACCATCGCGATACGTGTATAGTGCCATGGTCAAGGAAGATATCAAAATATCCTCACAGTCGAAGGTGAGTCAGCTAGCAACTAGGTCTAGTACACCACTCATCGACGCATTATCGACTGCACCCGAGTCAATCTCGGACGCACACAGTTCATGTATATTTGCAACATTCATCATTTAATTTTTAAGCAGTAAATCAGCAAGGTATACTTGCCTATCCCGGGTAGCTGCGAAATCCAAAGTTCTGCTCCTGATGCCTCGGCGATACTGTCCAGTAGTCCTATATATGGTATAATAATGACAATATTAGTCGCTACAATAGCACGACTAATACACACTGCTTGTATCTACAGCTGACACAGGGTCTGGACTGTATATATATATATAAGTATATACACTAAATCATACTCAAATATATTAAAATAATATATTTGTTTAATAGTACAAAAATAGTACTTATGTATTAATTTGTATATACTAATAATTATGTTTATATATACATTTTCAAAAACATACTAGATGCTTAATACGTACCAGTATTTAATATATAATATTATATTACATATAATATACTTGGTCATAGAAAAATATATTTAAGAACAATATATATATGTATTTAATATTCTTCATGTAATAAAAATATACCTACATACATACATACATACATACATGTACACTATAATTATACTAATTACACAATGTATATATATATATATATATTTATATATATATATATATATTCATATACATATATTTACATATATACTAAAATACATATATATTTATATATATACACAAAATAGTAAATATACCAATTAATATATTTATGTATATATACCTCATAGTATAAATATATAATATACTAATACACATTTATTATTATGTGCAATATGTATAATAAATATATAAGAGTACAGTAATATACATAAAAAAATGTATTTCTAAAATATACATATACGTACACACATACATATATATATTTATTTATATACTTATACTTATTAGATTTTAAATATATAACCAGGTATTAAAATCATGTACACAATACATACTACATATATATCTAATATGAGCCACAAATATATATATATATATATATATATATATATATATATATATATATTTATACAACTGAATACAGTATATGTATACATATTTATACAGTAAATACAGAATACATATACTTAAATACTAAGATAAATATAGAAACCTATATATAATACATGTATATACTCATTGCAACACCTAATACGTATAAAAATACATGTATTTATACATAAAATAATGTACCTGAACGGAGCTCAGGTCGAGGGGGTCTCGGTGGCTGGACGTTGCCGGCGGGGGTGGCCGGACGGAGCTTCGGCTTCGCGCGGGGACGTCGGCTCAGCAGCAGTTGTTCAGGGAATACCGGCGCTTCGGGGGCGATTGCGGGTGGCTGAGGCGTCGACCGGCGGCGAGGCTCGGCGGGGAGGAAGGGGGTTGGCCGGGGAAGAGTGGGGCTGAGTTGGGCGGTCGGCGGTGCAGTGGTGGCGGAGTACGGGGAGGTCGGGTGGCTCTGCTGTGCGTGCGGGAGGGGGCAGTCGGGTTGGGGACAGCTGCTGGGGGGAGCTGCTCCGGCGACTAGGCGGCGAGTGGCGGTGGTGGCAGGTGGGGGATGGTCCGGCGAAGGTGGTCGGGTGACTATGGGGGTGGCCGGAGGCGGTGGTTGGCCGGTAGGAGACGGCGGGTGGCAGTTTGCAGGGGTCGGGCTAGGGGCTGGGGTTTTGGGAGAACTAAGGTTTTGAGTAGTTTCTAGGTATATGTGCCTTCTATGTGGTATAAATTAATGTATAAGTAGGAGAGAGAGTGAGGGGGGCTGCCTAGGGAATAGGGCCGGCTGGACCTATTTTTTTGGGGAGTTGGGGATGTTCATCAAAATGAGGGGAGGGCTAGGAATGGGCCATTTTAAATGTAGGGCCATGATGTGCCCTACATAAAGTAATATAAGTATAAAGGAATGGGAGGAAAATAAATGGATACGGTTAGGATGACCAATTCTCTTCTCCATGATGCTTGGCCAATGAGAGGGGGACACCTCATTGCAATTTTGCAAATAGGTCCCTTAACAATTTGGTATCTGCACAATTCCTAAAATTGGGGATTTAATGTAAACAAACACCATGTTTGGTGTTCCTCATTGGGCTAGGATGGTGTATGGTGTTTTGTATGAGGCTTGTGGGTATGGATGTGGGTTTGGGTTGGAGTTGGGTCTAATTCAATTGAGGTTAGGTCACCACATTAATTAATTCATAATTAATGCACCGGTGTTTCTAATTTAATTTAATAAAAATCCGGGGGTCTAAATTTGGTTGGACAAGGGTCATTAGTGTAGTAGGCTTAGTGTACATTAATGTCATGATCTGGGTTGGTCAAGACGGATCGAGGTGGGGTCTCAATTTTGATTGGAACGGACAACGAACGTAATTACACAATTTAATTAATTTGCGTATGGACGTTTGTAACGACTTTTGTGCGACTAAAATCAGGCACGAAAATCGGTATCTGGGGTTTGTTTTTGGTTCAATATGATGGGTTGGCTGGTCTAGGTCAAATAATTTCACAAGTAGGGTATCATCCCAAAATAGGGTAACAACTAGGGTAACAAATAATTTTTGTGCGACTTTTGTGCGACTTTTGTGCGACTTTTGTGGAATTTGTTTTAGGGCAACAACTAGGGTATCATCCCAAAATAACAAATCATTTCACAAGTATTTATAATACTATATAATAAATCATAATTAATTCAAGTTAACCCTAATTAGGTTAATGAAATTAATTAACCCTAATTTCTGGTCGAGGGGGTTTACAACATACCCTCCTTAGAGCATTTCGTCCTCGAAATTAAAACAGACATATAGAAAAACTATTGAATGAAATAAATACTATCACATACCTAGGCCTTCGAAGAGATGGGGAAAGCGTTGCTGGATATTGTCCTCTCGTTCCCAGGTTGATTGACCTGGTGCATGATGCCTCTATGCGACACGAACTAGAGGGATAGTCTGGCCTCGCAGTACCTTCTCGCTTCGGTCTAGGATCTCTACCGGCTCCTCCTGGTAGGACAAGCTTGGACCAACGGTGATCTCCGAGTGGTCAAGCACATGACTCGGATCCGGTATGTACCTCCTCAGCTGAGATACATGGAAGACGTCGTAAACTCCTTCCAGTGTCTGCGGTAAGGCCAATCTGTAAGCAACTTCTCCGACGCGCTCTAGTACATCGAAGGGTCCGATGTACCTCGGACTCAGCTTCCCTCTGCCTCCAAATATGATGGTTCCTCTGGTAGGTGAAATCTTCAGGAACACATATTCTCCAACCTGGAACTTTAGGGGTCATCGATGCACATTAGCCCAATGCTTCTGCCTGTCCTGTGCTGCTCGTAGATGCCCCTGGATCTTCTTCACCTTCTCCACTGTATGGACGATCAGCTCTGGCCCTAGAATCTGTCTCTCGCCTACATCGCTCCAACATACTGGGGATCGACACTTCCTACCATACCATGCCTCATAGGGAGCCATCTGAATGCTCGCCTGATAGTTATTGTTGTAGGAAAATTCGACCAAGTGCAAGTGGTCCTCCCATGAACCGCTGAAGTCAAGCATGCATGCCCTCAACATATCCTCTAGCGTCTGAATGGTACTCTCGGATTGTCCATCTGTCTACGGGTGGTACAAAGTACTGAACTTAAGGCGGGTACCAAGACTCTCTTGCATACTCCTCCAAAAGTACGATGTGAACCTCGTATCCCTGTCAGACACGATACTGACTGGCACTCCATGCAATCGTACAATCTTCCTCATGTACATGTCTGCCAAGACTTCCGTAGATTGCCCAACCCTGAAGGGTAAAAAGTGGGCAGACTTGGTGAGTTTATCTACGATTACCCATACGATATTGCGACCACTAGGACTCCTCGGGAAACCCGTGATGAAGTCCATGGTGATGTGCTCCCATTTTCACTCCGGTATCGGGATCGGTTGAAGTAATCCGGCAGACCTCTGATGCTCAGCCTTGACTTGCTGACACACCAGACACTTAGCCACGAAGCGGGCTATCTCTCTCTTCATCCCGTGCCACCAGTAGTACTGCCTCAGGTCTCGGTACATCTTCGTGCCTCCCGGATGAATAGAATAGGTCGAACTGTGCGCCTCCGTTATCAGCTCCTGGCGTAGCTCTCCATTCGGAACATAGAGATGGTCTCCACATCTCAAAGTCTCATCCTTGTGTATATGCAGTCCCATCTGTATTCCAGCCTCTGTCCTTTGTCGAAGCCTCTGAAATTTGGCGTCTGTCGGCAAAGCAGCCTTGATTCTCTCCACCAATGTCGATTGCACCTGGAAACTCGATATATGGCCGTCTACTCCGGGCATAATGACTTCGATACCCAACTGTTCTAAATCTCTCAACAGATGTTGTTGGGTAGTCAGGAAAAATGCTATGGGCTTCCTGCTTAAAGCATCGGCTACCACATTAGCCTTTCCCGGATGGTACTGTAGCTCAATCTCGAAGTCTGCCATCACTTTGAGCCAACGTCTCTGCCTCTGGTTCAGGTCCTTCTGGGTGTAGATGTATTTCAGGCTCTTATGATCAGTAAATATCTCCACGCGCTCTCCGTATAGGTAGTGCCTCCAAAGCTTCAAAGCAAAGATCACTGCGGCAAGCTCCAAGTCGTGGGTAGGATAGTTCTTCTCATGGGTCCTCAACTGTCTAGAGACATAGGCCACAACCTTCCCATGCTGCATCAAGACGCATCCTAATCCTTTCTCGGACGCATCACTATAGATCACGAATCCTCCGGGTCCAGAAGGTATGGTCAAGATGGGTGCTGTAGTCAGACGCTTCTTCAGCTCCTCGAACGCCGTCTGACACTCCTCTGTCCAGGTGAACTCCTGATCCTTGCGGGTCAAGCGGGTCATCGGCTCTACGATCCTTGCAAAGTTCTCTACGAACCTCCAGTAATATCCGACAAGTCCTAAGAAACTCCTCACCTCCGTGACGTTGGTAGGGGTCGGCCACGTCTCTACTGATGAAATCTTCGCGGGATCTACTGAAATGCCATCTCCTGAGATAACGTGTCCAAGAAATGCGACACGATCTAGAAGAAACTCGCACTTGCTCAGCTTGGCATAAAGCCTCTCTCGTCTCAGCGTCTCTAGCACTAGCCTCAAGTGCTCCCCGTGCTCCTCGTGGCTCTTCGAATACACCAATATGTCGTCGATGAAGACTACCACGAACTGGTCCAGGTACTCATGGAAGACTCGGTTCATCAGGTTCATAAACACAGCAGACGCATTTGTCAATCCAAAAGGCATCACTAAGAACTCGTAGTGACCATAGCGAGTCCTAAATGCTGTCTTTGGAATGTCCTCCCTTCGCACCTTCACCTGATGGTAGCCCGATCTCAAGTCGATCTTCGTGAACACCACTGCTCCTGTCAGCTGGTCGAACAGATCGTCGATTCGCGGTAAAGGGTACTTGTTCTTGATAGTCAGAGCATTAAGGGCTCTGTAATCAATGCACATCCGGAACGTCCCGTCCTTCTTGGGTACAAACAACACTGGTGCTCCCCAGGGTGATGCACTAGGACGAACGAATCCCTTGATCTGCAACTCCTCTAGCTGTAGCTTCAGCTCGTCAAGCTCCTTCTTCGCCAACCGGTACACATTTGATGATACCGGTGCTGCTCCGGGTACTAGCTCAATGGTGAACTCTACCTCTCTATCAGGCGGTAGGCCTGACAACTCCTCTGGGAAAACATCCTCGAACTCTGTAACGATTTATGGGGGTGCCGTCTCCATCACCATGTAAGCTCCAGCTGCGTGTCCTACTCCTCGCTCGATGGTGCCTCGCATGAATTCGAACTCCGGGTGTCCTAGCAGTCTAAAGGTAACGCTACTCTTCCAGCAATCTAGCACGATATTGTACTGGCTTAACCAGTCCATGCCCAGAACTACGTCGAAAGCTGGCATTGGGAGTACCAACAATCACGCTCTCATCTCCCTACCACAAACTACTACCGAGCACGTTCTAATGGTGCTGGTAACCGGTACGATGCCTCCTCCGGTAAGTATTCTCCAACTCTTAGGTAAGGGGGAGGTTGCTACTCTATGCATTGCTACGAAGCTACTAGATATAAATGACAGTGTAGCTCTAAAATCAAACAGTGCAGTTGCAGGTAATGATGCAACTAGAATTGTACCTGCTATAGCCTCTCCCTCTGGTTCTTCCTCGATAGATGCTAAAGCAAAGGCTTGCCCACGCCTCTGCTCTCCTGCCTGCTGTCGGGCCTGGTTGAAGTGAGCCTCCTGTGGGACCAAGGGTGGTCCTCTCTGCTGTCCTCCGGTAGCTGGTGGACGCTGACCTCCTGCTGGGGGTAGTGTCCTCAGTGGTGCTGCTAGTGGTCTCTGTCCAGTCTGGGGTGCTCCATCTCTGCACTGGGGGCAGTCTCTAGCAAGGTGCTGGTTGGCTCCACAGACCATGCAGAGCCCGAGCTTCTTTCGGCAGTCTCTGATGACGTGTCCCCTCTTGCCACAGAAGTGACAGGTCAGAAGCTCCTTCTGCTGGTACGGCACTGTCCTCTGCTGCGCCTAAGCTCCTGGACGGCGGATCGGTCCTCCTGTTCCTTGCTGGGTCCTGGCTGGTACGTTTGCGCTGGAATATCTCGCTCCTTCTCCTATAGCCTCCTGGATCCTCGCCTCTGATAGGACCTCTTCATAAGAGATCCTCGCTTGGGTAGTAGTATACCTCTGTAGCTCGTGAGAGAGGCCATGGTGGAATCTCCTAGCCTTCTCCAGGTCGTTGGGGATCAGGGCTGCACCAAATCGGCTGAGTCTGCTGAACTCTCTGTCGTAGACGTCCACAGTCAGGTTCCCCTGCTCCAGGTGCAGGAACTGAGAGTACATGGCGTTCCACACCGTAGCTGGGAAATACTTCGCGTTGAAGTTTTCCAAAAATTCCTCCCAAGTTTGCTGTCTGCCGATGCTGCGCTCTATAGAGTCCCACCAGTGATGGGCGTTGCCTGTGAGTTGAGCCCTCACCGCGGTCATCCAGAGGTCGGGGTGTAGCTGCGAACCCTCTAACAGCATCTCAGTGTTGAAGACCCAATCTGAGATCTCCTCAGCCGTCTCCTTGCCCGAGAAGGTTCCCGGGCCCATCTGTCTGAAGCCTCGTACAGTGCCTGCTCGCTGGACAGGTGCAGGTGCTGGTACTGGTGCTGCTGCTTGGGCAGGTGCCCTCTCCAGTACTGCCATCAGGCCCTGTCTCAGAGTCTCCGTCTGCTGCCACTGGGCCTGCATCATCATCTGGAAGAACTGCATCATCTGGGGCTGTCCCTCCGTTGGTGGCATCTGAGGTAGAAACGGTGGAGGTGGTGGAAGCGGTACCTCCGGCTGTCTCCTTGGTGTCTCCTCGGGTGCCGGCCTCTTGTACTGCGGCATCGATGTCGCCCTCGAGGTCTGTCCCTCGAAGTACTGCCTCAGAATCGTCTGTGACGTCTGGCCCTCTAGCTGCTGCGTCTCCTCGTCGGGAGAGACCTGATGCCAGTGCATCATCGGGGCCTGAGGGATCACCTCTGCCTCTGGCTGAGGCTGCTCTCTGGGTGGTCCCTGAGTCGTATCCTCCCTCGGTGCTGCAGGTGGCACTATGGCACCAAGTATCTCACGTCGGCTACGAAGGTTCATCTCACTGTAAGAGATAGAACTTTATTAGAGAGAGTACAGAATAATCAAATAGGATGCAAATATATTATAATTCGGAAGAGGTTCAAAGGCGTAATCAAGTGGATAAGACCTAGTAATTTCTATCCTATTGCAGGCTCGCTGGGCACGTTACCATACCACAAGCGATAAATATTTGGTGTTTCAGACCTGCATGGGCCACCACTAAAACCATGTCACACCCCAGTCCCAAAAATATATCGAACCAGGCCACATGGCATTGGCCAGCAGACACGTCTCCGAGGATATCCCAATTTAATGGATCCTGGCGAAGCGTGCTACGCTGTCCTAAATCTAACAAGTCTAATATCAACAACAGGCAGTGTCTAATCTCATCCACAAACAATAAGTAAAATACTGAAATGAAAGACTGGAATATAAAGACATAGTCGAATAACATAATACAACTGAAATATGTCTGGTGGAAACAAACCTACTACAAATGTTGGAGATAATTGCTGATAGTCTGAAATAAAGTACTGATAATAAGAGTGACTGGAACAACAACTAACTAGGTAAGGAGCTCCAGTCATAGGCAGAAGGCCTACCAATCTGATCAGGGGTACTCTGATGGAAGGACCTCTAGCTCCTCGTCAAGAGCAAACCTCGTCTCCACACCTGGCCCGTAAACTGTGGGATAATAGGCCTCGTCCAGATCTGGAAGATAACCAGGTCCTCAGAGGGACGTAATAAGATACAATATGCATGTCAGATATAGTACTGAATAAAAGTAAAGAGGGGTGTGCTAACCATCTAAGTGAATGCAATATAAGGACAACCTCAGAACGTATAGGTAGGTGTAGGCATAACGTCTAACGTCCTCTAGAGTGTGGTATCTGCAACGTCCATCATTCCGAAGAATGAGGTATCTGTATATATAACGTCCACACTCTAAGGGGCGTGGTATCTGCAATGTATATACGTCCGTAACACTCCGAAGAGCGTGGTGTCTGAATATAGGGAATCACCGGGTCTGTGGTTCCTCTGGATACTACGGAGTCCGATGGGTGTATCCCATACGTTTATCAGTTGTCCTTCTCGCCCAATGTAGAGACGCAAGTCGAATGCACGACTTGAGTGTACCGTATCTAGATGTCAAGTCTCAATTAACTATGTTACTCTAGAATATATGCTAGTCCATGATGCATGTAGTACGTACCGATAGTGAATCGGGTACGCGGACCCATATCCCAATATGAATGTACCATCGCGATACGTGTATAGTGCCATGGTCAAGGAAGATATCAAAATATCCTCACAGTCGAAGGTGAGTCAGCTAGCAACTAGGTCTAGTACACCACTCATCGACGCATTATCGACTGTACCTGAGTCAATCTCGGACGCACACAGTTCATGTATATTTGCAATATTCATTATTTAATTTTTAAGCAGTAAATCAGCAAGGTATACTTGCCTGTCCCGGGTAGCTACGAAATCCAAAGTCCTGCTCCTGATGCCTCGGCGGTACTGTCCAGTAGTCCTCTATATGGTATAATAATGACAATATTAGTCGCTACAATAGCACGACTAAGACACACTGCTTGTATCAACAGCTGACACAGGGTCTGGACTGTATATATATATAAGTATATACACTAAATCATACTCAAATATATTAAAATAATATATTTGTTTAATAGTACAAAAATTGTACTTATGTATTAATTTGTATATACTAATAATTATGTTTATATATAAATTTTCAAAAACATACTAGATGCTTAATACGTACCAGTATTTAATATATAATATTATATTACATATAATATACTTGGTCATAGAAAAATATATTTAAGAATAATATATATATGTATTTAATATTCTTCATGTAATAAAAATATACTTACATACATACATACATGTACACTATAATTATACTAATTACATAATGTATATATATATATATATATATATTTATATATATATATATATATATATATATATTCATATACATATATTTACATATATACTAAAATACATATATATTTATATATATACACAAAATAGTAAATATACCAATTAATATATTTATGTATATATACCTCATAGTATAAATATATAATATACTAATACACATTTATTATTATGTGCAATATATATAATAAATATATAAGAGTACAGTAATATAAATAAAAAAAATGTATTTCTAAAATATACATATACGTACACACATACATATATATATTTATTTGTATACTTATACATATTAGATTTTAAATATATAACCAGGTATTAAAATCATGTACACAATACATACTACATATATATCTAATATGAGCCACAAATATATATATATATATATATATTTATACAACTGAATACAGTATATGTATACATATTTATACAGAATACATATACTTAAATACTAAGATAAATATAGAAACCTATATATAATACATGTATATACTCATTGCAACACCTAATACGTATAAAAATACATGTATTTATATATAAAATAATGTACCTGAACGGAGCTCAGGTCGAGGGGGTCTCGGTGGCTGGACGTCGCCGGCCGGGATGGCCGGACGGAGCTCCGGCGTCGCGCGGGGACGTTGGCTCAGCGGCAGCGGTTCAGGGAATACCGGCGCTGCGGGGCGATTGCGGGTGGCTGAGGCGTCGACCGGCGGCGAGGCTCGGCGGGGTGGAAGGGGGTTGGCCGGGGAAGAGTGGGACTGAGTTGGGCGATCGGCGGTGCAGTGGTGGCGGAGTACGGGGAGGTCGGGTGGCTCTGCTGTGCGTGCGGGAGGGAGCAGTCGGGTTGGGGACAGCTGCTGGAGGGAGATGCTCCGGCGACTAGGCGGCGAGTGGCGGTGGTGGCTGGTGGGGGATGGTCCGACGACGGTGGTCGGGTGACTATGGGGGTGGCCGGAGGCGGTGGTTGGCCGGTAGGAGGCGGCGGGTGGCAGTTTGCAGGGGTCGGGCTAGGGGCTGGGGTTTTGGGAGAACTAAAGTTTTGAGTAGTTTCTAGGTTTGTGTGCGTTCTATGTGGTGTAAATTAATGTATAAGTAGGAGAGAGAGTGAGGGGGGGCTGCCTAGGGATTCGGGCCGGCTGGACCTATTTTTTTGGGGAGTTGGGGATGTTCATCAAGATGAGGGGAGGGCTAGGAATGAGCCATTTTAAATGTAGGACCATGATGTGCCCTACATAAAGTAATGTAAGTACAAAGGAATGGGGGGAAATAAATGGATACGGTTAGGGCATGACCAATTCTCTTCTCCATGATGCTTGGCCAATGAGAGGGGGACACCTCATTGCAATTTTGCAAATAGGTCCCTGAACAATTTGGTATTTGCACAATTCCTAAAATTGGAGATTTAATGTAAACAAACACCATGTTTGGTGTTCCTTATTAGGATAGGATGGTGTATGATATTTTGTATGAGGCTTGTGGGTGTGGATGTGGGTTTGGGTTGGAGTTGGGTCTAATTCAATTGAGGTTAGGTCACCACATTAATTAATTCATAATTAATGCACCGGTGTTTCTAATTTAATTTAATAAAAATCCGGGGGTCTAAATTTGGTTGGACAAGGGTCATTAGTGTAGTAGTCTCGGTGTACAATAATGTCATGATCTGGGTTGGTCAAGACGGATCGAGGTGGGGTCTCAATTTCGATTGGAACGGACAACGAACGTAATTACACAATTTAATTAATTTGCGTACGGACGTTTGTAATGACTTTTGTGCGACTAAAATCAGGCACGAAAATCGGTATCCGGGGTTTGTTCTAGGTTCGATATGATGGGTTGGCTGGTTTAGGTCAAATATGTGGAATTTTTTTTAGGGCAACAGCTAGGGTATCATCCCAAAATAACAAATCATTTCACAAGTATTTATAATACTATATAATAAATCATAATTAATTCAAATTAACCCTAATTAGGTTAATGAAATTAATTAACACTAATTTCTGGTCGAGGGGGTTTACAGAGGGGATGTCAGTAAACGACAGTTCGGTGATATTTAATCAAATCCTCTGCATTAAATGCAGAGATCCGCCATCATACTGTGGGGCGCGTCCCGAGTGGTCTTATATCTTTCCAGACGTCGTCTGGGTAGCCGTGCAACACTTTTTGTCAGGAGTCAGATGTCAGGTTCACTGCATGACTTGACAGGTTCATTTCGGGGAAGACGAAGCGTTCCTCATACGCTTTAACGCTGCTATGAAAGCGGATGAGTTTTACGCCATGGAGGCGATGAAGCACCCTGTCTGAGCTGAAGCTGCCTGGACATACTGCATCTTACGTGGATAGTCCCATCATTTTTTACGCCGTGCTTAGCAGAAAAGCTCCGCTGCACTCTTGATGGCCTTAAGGTCCCCTGCTTACGCTGCCCTGCATCACCATGTTGCGTAGAGCCATCCAGCGTATTTTTTATGCTTCTACAGGAACCCCTTCAAAGCTTTCAAATTTCTTCAGAATTTGGAATGCTTTGAATGAAGCATGAACCGCTCCTCGTAACTCGAAATGTTTCTGAATGGAGCGTTGAAACGGTCGATGCTGACTTTATGGCAGATTTATTGGGGACCGGTGTGACCTCTCTCGCCTATAAAAGGCTGAGGAGTTTAACCTGTTCTCCCCGCATTCCTTTCGCCACACCAGGATGATCGCCGGAGTCCGTCGGGTCGATCTGAGGAAGAAGAAGACCATATTCTTCCAGCATGTAAGGAGCCGAAAAAGACGGTGTCTTCGAGCAAGTATCGTCTACAATGATGGATCATGGAAGGATGTCATAGCCTCCCTTGCTCGGGATAATCAGCAACTTTTTATGACGGTTCTCCGGGAGAGAGGAAGGGTCGTTTTAGACCATGGCGCTTGCAAGTGGCGCCTTCTTCCGTTACCACCGGTGACGAGAGTCAGACAGACTAGCTCTTTCCCGGCTTGAGCGGCGGTGGTCTGTAGGACAGCAGATTTACCCTGCTTTCCTAGCAGATTTACCCTGCTTTCCTTCTGTTGGAGGATGGGTCTATGCCCATTTTTGTATCCTCCCGCCACTGATCATCTTCTTGGAAGAAGAGGAAGACCTTCACCAATGTGAGAACCTGTCAGAATAGCTTCTCGGTGCGATCTTCAGACGATGATAAGGAAGCCCTTTGTAGACGGGGTTTCCCTCAGATGTAATCATGAAAATGAAGAAAAATCCTTGTAGATTGGATTTCCCTCATATGTAATCATGACTTTAATCTTTAATAAAATCGTCTTGCTTCTTCATATGATCATCTTGCCATACTTTGCTGTGAAGTCTGAATATGTGTAGCTTTGACACGTCTGATTTTTTATGCCGACTCTGTTTAGAAAGAGTGCTAGGTCCTGTCCTGTCTTTTACGCATAACTAAAGATGCGTAGAAAGCCGTTGTAGCATTCGAGTTTTCGAACCGTCCTGCTATTTTAGGAGTGAAGAACCGCGTAGAATTCTGAACTGCTGCTTCTGATGAACAAAATTTCTTTGTTCAGACATCATCTTCAAGAATGATTTCTCAAAAATCCCTTAGAACAGGGTCGAGAAATGGCTGTCAAACTGAGTTGCCATCTTGATAGATAAAATATTCAGACTGGAGTCTGGATGAACTTCGAATCGACCCATGAAGAAGAGTAGTTTTTCAATATTGAACTCTGTATGCTTCGGGTACTTGGGATATCTTAAGGTCAAGAACGAGTATCTTATGCGTGAACTCTTTGCAATTGACCGCTTTTGAGGACCGTTCAGATGTACGCATGATTTGGCCGACGTATCCTTCAGATGTGCGGGAAGTTGTGGAGCATGAAATTATTAGTCTGCAGCTTCTGAGCATAAACTAAACACCATCGAGCGTGAAATCATAGACTTGTAGTTCCTGAGCGTGAAGTTGTAGATTTGTAGCCTCTCGAGCATAAAAGCTACTGAGCACAAAGGCATCTGGGCGTAAAACCCGACTTATAGCCGTCGAACGTAAAGTCGTAGATTCGTAGCTATCGAGCGTAGAAAGCTCCTTAGCGTAGAACTGTAGATTTGTAGCTTCTGAAAAGAAATTTTTTTTTTAGCGTGAAGTCGCGGATCTGTTGCTTCTGAGTGTAAACTAAGCGCCACCGAGCGTGAGATCATCGATTTGTTGTCTACTGGCATGAAGTCGTAGGATTGTGGCCTCTCGAGCATAAAAGCTACTGAGCACAAAGGCATCCGGGCGTAAAACCATAGACTTATAGCTTGCGAGCGTGAAACCGTAGATCTGTTGCTGTCGAGCGTAGAAAGCTTCTTAGCGTAAGAGCTGCTGACCTGCTTTGCGCGAAAACCTTTTCGAATTCGCTGACTGTCCGCCTTCTCTAAATAATAGGCCGACGTAGGACCCAATCATAACCGAATATTAATTAGGAGATTTGGTTCGGGGTCCGAGGAGTCCATCCGAACTCTATATATATCCCAAGTTTTCTGAGAGAAAAACTTTTCATCCGTCTTCTGCGAAAGAAAAAGCCTCCGACTGTTCGTACTCTTCTCCGAGTCTTCTCTGAGTCTTCAAAGTTTCCAGTAATGGCCTCTAAGCAATCCTCCACCTCTAAGGGAAAGAAGATTGATTCCTCTTCTTGTTCTTCTGCCCAAGCAGGAGTGCCTCCGGTTGGACAGGGCAAACCCCATTCTTGGCTGAGCATCCCGCCGATGAGCAGTGCACCCGGCCTGATAGGTAGAGCTTTTGGGACGATTGAGAACGACTAAAAAATCCTTCTCACACGTTGAACGTGACCGCACTAGGTCGTCTTCTGTGCTGATAGCCTCTTTGAGGAAGATGATGCACGGAGATGTTTTATCTTTTTACGTCCATATTCCTAATGTGTCAGCGTAAAAACTCTATTTTTCTGCAGTCGAGCGTAAAAGCTTTGACCGCCGAAAACTTGGTGTATACCATTAAAATTTGAGTTTTATGATTGTGGATGAAAATCCTGGCGTAATAACTCAATTTAATCAATCTGGCGTAAAGCACAGACCGTATACTGCCAACCTTGAATTTTATGTTTTTTAAGGAAATGGATTCCATCGTAAAGGCTCAAGTTTCACAGTCTCGACGTAGAGCACGGACTGTTGTTTTTCCTTTTTTGCGGATGCTGCAAGTCCCGAAATGTCTAGTTAGGAACTAACGTGTTTCTCCTGTGCTTTTGCAGTTAACTTGCATGAGTCTCCGCTGGCTGAAGTAATGGGCTCTGCCGCCGGGATGCTGCACTCCAACTATTTGGAGGATCTGTCATACGTGACATTTCCTATCTCCGGGCCCCAGTACCCCGAAGGAAGGGCAATTCTGATATCGGCTCAGGGCGAGCGAATGCTGCTGAGCATGATCAACGGGGAGCCTTTGACGTATGTAGACGGGGACCAGTATATAAAGCCGTCCTTTCTTTTCGGGGACATGATTGATAGGCAGTCCCAGACGAAGCCAAAGAAAGAACTCTGGATTTTCCCTGCCGGGAAGTTGGTCATGGGTCTGCCCAAGATGTCGAGAGATTATCCCATCTCGGCATTCTTCCATGCTACACATTTCAGAAAGATGTCGTGGACGCTGACTTCCGATCTTCACGGTAGGCCGGGGAAGATCTTCTACCAGAAAGGGTCTGGCCTATTTGTCAGCCGCCCTTTCGGTCATGTAACGTTGTTCAGGGGATTATACTCGGGCAGTGTCCCTAGTGAAGATAGCTTGGTGCTCCAGCCGGTGCAATTGCCGACCTTTTATAATAATTTCATGGGGCGCAGAGGAGTATACCCCAAGGCGAATCCTCGATGTAACGGGTGGATGACCCTAACAAATCTTCGACGGGCTCGCTTAGTTGATTGGGCCCTTGTGCATTTTTGGATCGAGTTGGAGAACATCGGTCTGTTGGCAGCTGTGAGTGCCACCAGCGTTGGGTTACCTCCTAACCCTAACCTATTTTTGGCACTGATGGAGCGATACATTCTGCTCACCAGGACTTTCGCCACTTCGCTGGGGGAGTTGGGACTGGCCCTTCATGAGATGGCAGAGATCTCGAGACTGCCGATGGGGGATACTCCGTACGAAGAGCATGTTCCCACGAACCGGGAGTTGGGGGATTCAGACCCTCGGGTAGTTGAAGTGTATCAGGAGCTGATGTGCCACTACCTTGCTTGCACCGCCTTCTACACTGAGCCTTCAGATTTGGCTCACACCAGTAAATGGACGTCCTACCTCTTTTTTACCGAGCTAGGGCTGCTCAGCCAGAGAAAGTCTTGGAAGTCAAGGATGAGCCTGTGAATCCTCTGAGCGTGTTGACTGCTCAGGAAGTCAACGATCTCCTGGAAGAAGCAAGGGCTCCGGATCAGATCCTCGTCGAAGGGATAGGAAAATATCCTGCAGGTACTAAGGCCTACAGTTATCTGAGGCATTATCGCAGGGCTCTATACAAGGAAGCTCAACTGGATGGCTTTCTCTCTATATGGCTGCGCCGACTGGTAGTACCCGACATCGTATCTGCGGATCGTATTCACCATAATATCTTGTGGCCTGCAGTGCGTCTGGTGTTTGGGGCGAGACTGGGCTTGCTCCCTGCCATGGTGTGTCGCATACAAGCTGGCCTGAGGGCGATGACTGAGGCGCTGCTTGCTGATGAAGCTCGGCGTGAAAGCTTTCCCCGGGTAGAATTACCATACCTGTATTTGATGGGATGGTTAATTCTCCATAACCCCCGGGTGATGTCTCCCGGTTCCGGCAGTAGCTTGGGGGGAGTTTCTTGCTGAATTACAAGAAATTCTCTTGGAATGTGCTCACAGTTTTAGACTGTCGGCGGGTGCTGCATTACGGTCACAGCTGAAAGCTTTTTTGCAGTGTCCCCCCTGTTCATCGCAACCAATCGGGGACTAGGCTTGAGGACTCAGGTAAAGATAAGACCACTCTTTCTCCTGAAGCCTTCAATTGGTTGGTCTGCATTAGGCCTTCCCACCTGTTGTATAGAAGTGAAGATCGCTGCTTCTTCGAACCCTACCTGCCTAGTCGGTTTGCCAGACAGTTTGGGTATGATCAGTTGCATATGGGCAACGCCGTCACCAGCTTCAGGTCCAGAGGTGGACTCATCGATGGAGCGAGGGGATGGCGATATTTTATCATGGACTACACTGGGGCAATTTTTATTGTGCCATTCGTCACACCTTCCACGGAGCTGCGCATCCGGCACTCGTATGCCCAGTTCTTTGTGGCAACGAACACCTTCCATCGCGATTTTGATATGGGTAGAAGTTTTATGGTGCCCTCTTCCAAGCCTGGAGGAAGGATTGAAGTCCCCTCGATTTCTTCTAACGAGGGTGACGAGTCCGCTACTCCGGATGAGCCTCTCGTATCGGTATCGAGGGGTGAAATACCTTCGCCTGCAGGGGCGTTGGTAGTCTCTGGGAAACAAAGGGCGTCCGCTCTGAAGGAGGCTTCCCCTTATAAGAGGACGAAGAGGATGATTACTCGTCCTCTCCAGATTCTTGGTATTGAGGCTCCTGGAAGTGAGCCTGCTTCTTCCTATGTCGGGGATGATTCTATGATTGGGGGTTCCTCGCCTTTTAGTGAGGAACCTTCTACAGTTTTGGCCGGTGGCACCGGAGAATCTCAGCTGGAGGCTGCTACCGCTGCTACTGCTTCAGGTAGTGGAACGAAGTCGCCTTCGAGGCTGGTTATAAGACTCCATATACCTTTGTCCGGATCAGCATTGGGAGAGGCCCCTACCGTGCCCGTTAGCGCTTCTGACGAGATTCCAGTTGACGAGCCTCAAGTGGATCATGGTGAAGACCTGGAAGAGTATTTGCCAGTGTCAGTTAGTAGGCCCTTGTCTCCAGGTATGACAGCTTGGCTAGCATCACTGTCGTCTTTTTGTGCCACTTCTTTAGGAAAATTAATATCGTGTGGACATTAACTTTCTCTTTTCTTCTTCTCAGGGGACGACCTCTTCGGGGAGGGCAATGTACATGCGTCCTTCAGTTCCATGCCAGGTCCTGGCGTTGATACGGAGGTGCTTGGTTTTGAAGGGGAAACATCTTCGGGTGCCGGCTCGCTTGCCGATGAGGCTTCGATACCTCAAGAGGACGACCCTGTCGTTGCGACAATGCCTCCTTCGAGTATGTGGGTTGGCGCTTCCTCTTTTGTCGCACCCCCTGTTGAGACGAGGACTATGGCTACGTCGATTGCGGTTGTCTCTGGAGCGAGGTTCGACAACATTGCAGCCACTCCTAGCGTGCATTTGGGCCTAGCTGCGCTGACCGAGCAGTATACCAGTATCTTCTACAACACTTTGAAAACGCTAATATCAATGGTGTTGGAGAATAATCTGAACTTTGCGCGCCTGATGAAGTCCTCTCGCTTTTTGATAGAGGCGATCAGGGACCTTGGCGATACTGGTTTAGCTGACGCCCTGGCGGAGGTAGTTAATGGTTTGGAGCAACCCATTAACGAATACTCGCAACTATCCCAAGATAGTGTTGACGATTTGGTCCAGGATGAATACGACTCGCTGACTGCAAGGCTGGGAGAGTTGGAAGCTCTGAGTAGGTCCCTCGAGATGCGACAGCAGAAGATGAGCGACGAGCACACCCTCTTAGAGTGTGTTGTTCCCCAGTTGGCCAAGAGTAAAGCTGAACATGAGAAAAATGAAGCGAGGGTCCGTAAGTTGGAGGCTGAGCTCGCTTTAGAGAAGGAGTGGTCTCGTGCTTCAGCCGTCGATGTGCATGTGTTACAGAGCCAGATGGAAGAAGCTCAACAGAACTTGGCACATGCGAGTGCCATGCACGCCGATCTTACACATTCTCTGTCTGATTTATCCGGTTTGAATGATGAGGAAACAAGATGGGAGAGAGCTTGAGCTGCCATTTTGGACTCCAGGAATGCGAAGATGGCCAGACTGGCGCAGCAGATTCGTGATTTGATCGCTCCCCCTTCATGATGTACTTTTGCTTTTGCTTTTTAATGTACTTCCGCTCTTTTTTTTGGGGAATAATAAAGAGGCTTTTCATCTGACTTTGTGGACCCGTCATTTCAGAATGTAAATGACGGGTTTGGGTGAGAGTAATATCAGAGGTAGTATGGACGTGATAGTCTCTCGGTAAACCCTTTTTTAGCAGGGCGTATCTATTCAGAGGTCATATGGACATGATAGAGTACGACCCAACTAGTTTTGTTTTGGAAGTAGTTTTGTCAGAATAAGATTTTCGCCTTTATTCCACTTGAGCAGAGGAGTTTAAGCATAGTACCTTTTCAGGAATTTGCCATTGATAGGAGCCATTAGTAGGTCTCCATTAGGCTGGGCTAACCTGTAAGCGCCGTTTGAGAACGTTGTCTCGATCACGTAGGGGCCTTCCCATTTGGGCTGAAATTTGCCCTTGCTTTTGTGAGTGAGAATCATTGGCCTTCTTACAGCTAAGACTAGCTCGCCAGCTTTGAACACTCTTTCCTTTACTTTTTGATTAAAAGCTCTGGAAATGCGCGCGTGGTAGAACGCGATGCTCTGTTGAGCTTGAAGGCATTTCTCGTCTAATCCTTCTAGCTCTTGAAGCCTTAAAAGGTCATTCTTTTCCCAAGTTAACTCATTGGCGACTGCTATCCTGAGTGACGGGATTTGGATTTCGATGGAAATAACTGCTTCGCTCCCGTAGACCAGTGAGAACGGGGTGCAACCTGTCGGTGCTCGGACCGTTGTGCGGTATGCCCAGAGACATTCTCCCAGCTTCTCGTTCCAATCTCTTTTGTTCGAAGAGACGAACTTCTTCAAGAGTTTGATAATGGTTTTGTTGAAGGCTTCGGCCAAACCATTAGCAGCTGGATAATACGCCGTAGAGGCGACATTTTGTATCCGATTTTTATCGCAAAATTGATAAAATACTTGGCTGATGAACTAAGGCCCATTGTCATGTATTATCCTTCGGGGAATCCCAAAGCGATAAATGACGTGATGCTTGATAAAGATGATCACATTGGAAGTTTTTACCTCAGCGAGAGGGATCGTCTCTACCCATTTGGAGAAGTAATCCGTGATGGCCAGTATAAACTGGTGACCTCTGGAAGAAGACGGGTGAATAGGACCAATGATGTCCATACCCCATACTTCGAAAGGCCAGGATACAACCGTAGGATGTAGATGTTCAGACGGCTGGTGTATGAAGTCTGCATGGACCTGACAGACCTTGCATCGTTTGGCATACTGGATTGCGTCCGCGATCATAGTGGACCAGTAATAGCCCATTCTCCTGATACGATCCTGTAGCTTAGGATCGGGTTGATGCGCCCCATATACGCCATCATGAGCTTCGCGGACGATCTGTTGTGCTTCGTTATTAGAGAGACATCTCAATAGCAGTCCGTCGTAGGTCCGGCGATATAGGCATTGTGAAGATGCATCGAAGTAGAAGCGTAACGATTGTCTTTTGACGGATGCTGCTTCTTTAGGGTCCTCTGGCAAGATTCCGTATGCCACGAAATCTATAAAGGGACTTCTCCAATCTCTCGTAGGAGGATCGATGTTCACAGCGTAACTGCGTTCGATGTGAGCATTGTTCTTCACGCAAAATATATCTCTGTTAAGAAGGATTATCGAATTTTGCCTTCTTATAGGAGTAGCTAAATCTGCAGCTAGACTGGCTAGGGCATCGGCTTCCAGATTCTGAGATTAAGGTACATGCTCTAGGAAGAATCCCTTGAACGTCATGGCTATCTCGACCGTTGCTTGGTGATAGGGGACGAGGTCTGGATTCCGGACTTCATATATTCCCCTGACTTGATTGACGATAAGCAGAGAATCACCAAAAGCTTCCAGAGATTCGACCCCCAACTCTTTAGCGACTTGGAGGCCGATTAGTAGAGCGTTATACTCCGCCACATTGTTGGAACAGGGCTCGTTTTGCTCGATAGACGACGAGTTTATTGGGAGTAACCAGGACAATTCCTACCCCTGAAACCACGTTTCCTTTGGGACCAGTCCTGGAGGCGTCGTCGAAGAACAGTTGCCATGCGTCACTTTCCATTGCGGAACTACATTCTGCAACTTCGTCGGGAATGTCCTCGTATAATTTGGAGGCCTCCGGGATCGGATGAGAAGCTAGGAAGTCAGCCAATGCTTGGCCTTTGATGGACTTCTGAGGGACGTACACCATGTCATATAGTGTCAATAATATCGCCCAAGTCGTGAGTCGGGAGTTAAGAACACTTGGCTTGCTCATCAGAACCCAAAGAGGATTGATCTTGGAGATGATGTGAATAGTCTAGCCGGTAACATAGTGCCGCATCTTTTGGATAGCGAACATCAGAGCCAAATATTCTTTTTCTACCGGATTGTACCGGTGCTCAGCTCCGATCATCATTCTACTTATATAGTAGATAGCCTGTTCATGTCCCGCATCGTTCTTCTGCACGAGAAGAGCTCCCAGAGAATGGTCCATCGCTCGAACGTACAGGAAGAATTGTCTTCCTACGACGGGAGGCACCAGTACTGGCGGACTAGTGAGGTAGCGCTTGATATCCCCGAACGCTTGCTGACAGGCTTTGTCCCGTATGAAGGATACACCTTTCTTCATGAGGTGAGAAAAGGCTGGCATCTTCCAGAGAGGTTGGATATGAATCTCCGGATATAGGCCAGACGACCTTGAAATCCCCTGAGTTCCCTCAGATTACGGGGTGGTCGCATTTCCAAGATGGGCTTGACTTTATCAGGGTCCACTTGAATGCCTTTGGCGGTAATGACGAATCCCAGAAATTTGATACTAGATACACCCAGAAAGGACTTTGTAGGATTCATTTTGAGTTGATGTTGGTGCATCAGCTCAAATACCGTCTTTAAGTCTTGGATGTGATTGACCCTGAGGCGGCTTTTGACAGCTATATCGTCTATGTAACATTCCACTGTCTTGCGTAAATGCTTGTGGAATATGTTACTCATAGCCCGTTGGTAAGTAGCTCCGGCGTTCTTCAACCCGAAGGGCATGACCGTATAGCAATATACCCCCAGTGGTGTCCGAAAGGCAGTATGCTTCTCGTCTTCGGGATGCATCTTGATTTAATTGTATCCTGAGAATCCGTCCATGAAAGACATACGTTCGAAATCGCAGGTATTATCGATCATGACATCTGTGATGGGAAAAGGAAACTCGTCCTTGGGGCAGGCTGCGTTCAGATCTCGGTAATCGATGCAGACTCGTACTTTTCTATTCTTTTTCATGACCGGGACAACATTGGTGACCCAGTCGGGATATTGTTCCTCTCGAATGAAACCACAGGCTATCAACTTCTTGACTTCAGCTTCAATGGCGTCCGTCATATCCGGGCGGAACCGACGTTGGTGCTGCTTTACAGGCTTTGAATCAGGCAATATGTTGAGTTTATGAGTAGCCACCTTTGGATCAAGTCCTGGCATATCCTCATAATTCCACGCAAAGACGTCGATGTATTCTCTTATCAGTTGAATGACTTCTTCCCTTTCAGCTGGGGAAAGATTGTTACTGATAAATATCGGCTTTGGTGAAAGTTTATCCCCAACATCAATCTGGATAACTTCATCTTTGGTGGAAGGTTCTCTCTGCTCGAAGCAAAATTCTCACTGTGTATCCATTTGCTGAGCCCAAGCGTCATTCTCGAATAGTTTGGATTCTTGTTCGTCTGATTCGAAGGGATCCGTCACTACCATATTTACTGGTAATGTTTGCTCGAGAGCACGAGATGAGTTGGAGGGCGATAAGCCATTTTGAAAAGGGGAAAAGGTATCCTCATCTGACTTGGAAGTCGTAAGGGAGGTGGAATACCGTAACCCGAAACGAGTTTGTTGATAGTGGGGATTGCCGTGCGGCGGTATTCGTCAGCCTTTCCCATAGTTGAGACCTGGCTTCAGTTTCAAGTCATAACCCATATTTAGCATGATCTTTAAGGCTTACGGGCTGTACCTGTGAACTTGTATTTCACCAGCATCGTCATTGAAGGAATCTTCTCATATAGTCGATTCGTTGCGCGTTCGGCCGAAGACTATTGAATGCTGACTGCTGCGGGCAGGCGGAATAATGAAGATAGAGTCCTCATGTGGTCCATATGTCATGACGACATTGGATGATGACGCTACTTCCCATATGTACGGATGATAGGAATCTATAGTTTCCAAGAATTTTTGCGCTATAGGTTCTATATCGTCATGGGAAGAGGATTCCGGATTTAGAATCTGAGCGTCGATATACTAGAAAAAAGGATATTTATTATCATCTGGAACTCCGTTCCTGGTTGCATTTACATCAGCCGGCTGCTTGTTGCGCCGAAGGTTGATGACCAAGGGTGGAGGCTTCTGGTTCAAAGTGATCACTAGTGGATCACCCCCTTTTTCTGACCTGGTTTTGTTCAGGTGGATAGCCATAGGCTCCATGGCTTTTGGACGAGTAGTTCACCCTTTCACTCTGATTGACAGTGGTCGTTCGGCAGAGGGTCCTTCAGGCTCCCGGTGGGATTCCTTCTCTTCTTGGGCTGACACCTCCTTCGCGTAGTATTGAGAGTACAACACGGCATCAGAATAGTATGATTCTATTCCTTTGAATGGATTTAGGTCAGTAACCTTCGTTTGTACTGTCCCTTGGGCGTCTACATATTTAAAGCATTGATGTGGAGTTGAAGAAACGATGTTGTGGTCGTGGATCCACGGTCTACCCAGCAAAATGTTGTAGGATACCTCCGAATCGATGACATAGCATGTAGCCACCGATCTGAGGTTGCCAATCTGGATCCTCAGGTGAATTTTCCCCAGCGGCTTACTTCTTCCGGCATTGAAACCCACGATCATAGTGGTGGTGTAAGCCAATTTGCTTGTAGGAATCCTCAGCGGTCTGAGCAGACTATGAGGAATGATGCTGATTGATGATCCCGGATCTATGTGGATCCGGTCGACCTCCATGGAACCGACGTATCCGGTGTAATAGAGGGGTCTGTCATGCCTGTTATGTTTTAACAGCATATCATCTTGTGTGAAAGTGATGTTCGATATCACCTTTATCACACTGTGGCATTGAGGACACGCCACTGGTTCCTCGTCAGGGGACTTGAGCTGGGTCAAGTATGCTTCCGCCTGTATCAGTGCTTCACTCAGGGCTAGACGAGTGTCTTGGAAGAGCCTGAGTAGCTCAAAGATGGACAACCTGGCTGGTGTATTGGCCAGTTGGGCCAGGATGTCAAAGTTGTATGGCTTCTCTAAACCTTTGTTTTGAATGTTTTTTACAGTTTTATCGAAGCGTACTTCTTTCTGCTTCCCCTTGTCCGCCGAAGTCGGTCTTGCAGGATCGGCCTGTGGTATGGCGGGTTCTGTAGCTGAAGCGTCTGCTGGTGTATCTTCCGGACTTGCTCCGTAGTCCTTGAGGTAAGCTTTCCCTGAACGGGTCACAGCCAAAGCCTCGTCTTCGTCTGATGGCGAAGAAGTTGCAACCATATGGCATGGTTTGGAGTTCTTCCTAGACTTAGCCTTAGCAGAATTAGTCTCTTTCTCGAGTTTCGATACTAAATCCGGATGAACCCACATGATCTCGCCCCGCCGGGTGGTTAAGGGTACCAGGTTATGATTTTGACCCCTAGCCGGGGGAAGATTGACGATGTTTATTGTTGTCCGAAAAATAGGTGTCACACCGTCCGGGACTTCCTGGGGAGGCAGATTGCCAAATTGTACGGAGATCATATTGGCTGTGACCGTCTTCTCGGTGTTATGCAGAGTGATGGCTTTAGCATCGATCAGCCCCTGGATCTTCCTTTTCAGTATGTAACATGCCTTGGTCGGGTGGTGTACGTATCTGTGGAAGATGCAATACTTGGGGTTGTTGGCACTGTCGGCTTCACTGGGCCGCTTCTCCTCCGGAAGGGTGATCTTGCCACTCTTGACGATACACTCGAATATACTCGGAATATCGTCGTCGTCACCGAAAGAGTATACTTCGACGGGCCTGGAAGTCCCAGGTTTCGTCTGCGTGGTTGCCGCAGTCTTTTGTCTGGACGTATTGATTGCCAGAGCTTCTTTTCCTTTGGAACTGCGAGGATGGTCGCCGTTGGGGGATGACCTTTTGCCTCTGTCGGAGGTAGAGATCATAATGCCATTGTCGCGTGCCTTGCGACTGTTGTCATCGGCGGCTACTGCTGAGATGATGAACGAGGGCCAGTCGTGGAACTGATATGGTCCTGTGAACACCGAGACCACGGGAAGGAGGTTCTTCCTGCAAATGTCCACCAACGCAGAGTCTGGAACTCCTGAAGGCATCTGTAGCGTGGCTTGACGAAAACGTTCGATGAAGGTACGAACGTCCTCCTTTTCCCTCTGCTTGACTTCGATGAGAGAGGACATAGACATGTCCATTCCTCCCTCTTAGAATTGTGTGAAGAATAAAGCCTTGAAGTCTTCGAAGGAAGTAATGTAGTTGTCCGCCAGGCTGCGGTACCACTGGTAAGCCACTCATGAGAGACAACCCTTGAACATCCGAGTGAGGAGGGCATCATTCCCTTGTAGCAACACCGCCATCATACTGAAATAGTTCATGTACTGACTTGGCGATGTTTTCCCCTCGAACAGAGCCATAGTCTAAGGTTTGTACCTTGGAGGGAAAGGGACCTCTTCCTAGATAGCCGGGTAAGGCTGGTTGATTCCTAACTTCTTGAGCTGATCTTTGTGCTTCAAGGCATCGAATTGGGCTCTCACTCCCGTACTGCTTACATCGGATTTTCAGCCAGTAGCGAGACCACGGATTAGTGCGGAGTCGGTTGTATCGTGATTCCCAAAGGAGGTAATGCAATCTCCGAGTGAGGAAGTAGAGGACCAGCTGACTCTTGATCTAGAGTAGGTTCTTGGACCGTGTTGGATGGTAGCAAGTCCACCCCTACATGTATCTGTACTGGAGGGACTGATGTTCGAGCCATAGCAGCCGCCTGGTGAGTTAGCATCATCTGGTGCATGTTCTCCATCATGGATTACATTTGTTTCAGAGATGTCTCCAGTGTAGTGATGCGCTGTTCCTCGCTTCCTGATGGTGAAGCTTCCTCTTGTTCATCTCCAATGGCGTATACTCCTATTTCCCTGGGCATCGTTGAAGGATGTGTATAGGTCGCTACAGAAGTCGACTCTATACTCTCAGTATTTGATTCGAGAGAATGGTGACCCCCAGCGTCAGAATCAGAGGAGTATGAAGTCAGTTGTTGTGACCTCGAACGAGTGTTCTGGAATACCCCGTCTTCAGTGTCTCTGAGGAGCATGTTGAATCTCCTTCAGCTCGGAGTTCCAGAGGACGGACATCTTGAGCCTGAGCTTCCTCCAGGTATATGTGAAGCCATGTTCACAGATGCATGCGTGGGATCTTCTTCTAGAAAACATGGAGAGTAGCTCAGTCGGTCGAAAACTGGCTATTTTGCTTTAGAATAGCAGCAATTAATTACAATTCTGTGACCATCACAACAGTGTTCGCTAGGAGGTGTAATAGCCATGCTGGAAGATTCCCTCTCCTTGCGTCTCTGGATTAGATATTTGCACAAGTCAGGAGAAGTTGCAGAAGAAGAAGATGATGGCTTGTTTCTCCTGTGCCCATTGGTAGGCGTGCAGATGATGGGGATCCTAGTCTTCCTTGTGCCACTCGTATACAACAGATTGGCCATCTGGGTGGTGGATAATCTCCGAGGAGCGTATCCTTCCGTCAATCGAGCCTTCTGTATGCTTAGGGACTTTGCCTGGCATAATTTCGAGCTTCGCTCTGGTTGGCGTAAGGCTGAGGATGTCCTCAGGCGGCCATCAGCTTCTCGTATAATTTGGAGGGCGGGTAGATTGTTCCCTTGCTGGCGTGAATGCCGAGAAGTTAAGTAGCTTGCCGCTTGCTTTCTCTTACGGAGATCACGGGTGTCATCTGGTTCCCCATCGAGGTCAGATGTTGTCTTACGCGCGAAGCGTGTTTTGTACTTCCGATTTGGAGCTGAGGCATCATCAGAAGTTTTGTCTATTCCGCCACGGACGGAAGACTGGTTTCTGCGCGTAGAGCGCAGTGGATACCTCTGGGTTAGCGCTGAGGCTTTGCCCGAAGTTTTGTCTGTACCGCACATAGCGGGAGACTGGTTTCTACGCGTAGAGCGCAGTGGATACTTCTGGGTTAGCGCTGAGGCTTTGTCCGAAGTTTTGTCTGTACCGCGCGTAGCGGGAGACTGATTTCTACGCGTAGAGCGCAGTGGGTACTTCTGGGTTAGCGCTGAGGCTTTGTCCAAAGTTTCGTCTGTACCGCGCGTAGCGGGAGACTGAATTTTACGTGCAGGGCACGGAGGAAGCAATGCTATAACCTCATTGGTCGAAGAGATCAGAGAGATCGGAGAGTCCACAGGAATGGTAGAGGATGTCTTGGGCATCCAGATATTGCGCAGCTTCCTGTTGTTTTGTACAGAGAGAGAGTGAGAGCTACCCCCCGTCCGAAGCATGTCTTCATAGGCAGACTGGTCGAACTGGACGACCAGTGTCTTCTTCACGAATCCCACGGATACCGCATCATATTGAGCAATCGCTTCCTCATCAGAAGAGAAAAATGTCCCCAGCAGAGTCGCCATCTTGTTTGTGGTATTTAAACGAAAGAACGAATTGTATATAATACGAGGTTTGCACGAAACCCGCCTTCTTTGGTTTACAAACAAACTTGTACAATTTGATCCTATACGAGGATGTGGGAGTACAATTTATTTAATCTGGGTAGATGATTGCTATAGGTGTCTGATCTGCAGTCGATCACTTTAGCCCTTGGACTACACGATGGTGAAGAAGTGCCGTGGAAGACGGAAAGCAGCTTCGTAGGTGGCGAAAGAGGATGGATGCACGATGCCAATGTCGTCGATCGCTACTCTTTGCCTGAGCTCTGGATGCTTCTCTCTCTCTCTAAGACTCTTCGATCTCTCCTCAATCTCCAATGTTTTGACCCGTGGTTCGATCTTCTTTCAAAGCTTCGACCTTGCTCGATTTTTAAAGTCTCGACCTCGTTCGATCTTTAAAATCTCCCCGTCTTTTCCTCTGTTGATAGAGGTCTCTATTTATAGAGTTTTGGTGACAGTGACCACTCAATCGGTATGGAAATCGAGTAGTGGAAAGTACAGCACCCTTTTACACATCGGTTAAAATAACCAAAGCCTGCGTATAGATGATCTTTTGAATGAGCGTGTGACGTGGGTCCAACTAAGGGACAAAATGCGTTTAATCGCTACGAAGATCACGGCGTAGAAGCCACGTAGGTAGGTATCCCTCGTGTAGAAGAGGTTGGCATAGCAGCCAATGTCTGTCACAATGGCGTAGAAGCCAAGTAGGCATAGAAGCCGAGTAGGCGTAGAAGCCTGATGGCATAGAAGTCGAATAAGCACAGAAGGCCGAATGAGCATAGAAGCCGAATGAGCATAGAAGCTGAGGAGGCGTAGAAGCCGAGCGGGCACAGAAGCTGAATGGGCGTAGAAGCCGCTGCGTAACGTGCCAGAGTGGTCGTAGAGGCCGATCAGTCACAAAAGCTGAATGGGCGTAGAAGCCGCGGTGATGTGGACGTCTTTAGCCGAAATCACGGCTCTTGGAGATATAATCAAATCTTTTGCATTAAATGCAGAGATCTGCCGTCATCATTAATTACAGAGACGTATTCCGAGGGCCTGCCACCGTTCTGAGCATTAGGTGTAGAGACGTGCCTCGAGCCCTGTACGAAGAGCAGCTTTTGACGTGACAGTCTGTTTGTCTTCCGCGAAGCGTAAAATAGTTCGCGTTTGCCTGTGTAAAACAAGGTAGCGTATCCCCTTGTATGCGTAAAAGCAGTCTTCGCTGAGGGGATGTCAGTAAACGACGGTTCGGTGATATTTAATTAAATCCTCTGTATTAAATGCAGAGATCCGCCATCATACTGTGGGGCGCGTCCCGAGTGGTCTGCCATCTTTCCAGCCGTCGTCTGGGTAGCCGTGCAGCACTTTTTGTCAGGAGTCAGATGTCAGGTTTACTGCGTGACTTGACAGGTTCATTTTGGGGAAGACGAAGCGTTCCTCGTACGCTTTAACGCTGCTATAAAAGCGGATGAGTTTTACGCCATGGAGGCGATGAAGCACCCCGTCTAAGCTGAAGCTGCCTGGACATACTGCATCTTACGCGGATGGTCCCATTATTTTTTATGCCGTTCTTAGCAAAAAAGCTCTGCTGCACTCTTGATGGCCTTGAGGTCCCCTACTTATGCTGCCCTGCATCACCATGTTGCGTCGAGCCATCCAGCGTATTTTTCATGCTTCTACAACCCACTGCTACACAATCTCTGCAAACAATTGCACTGATGATTGAAACCACTTATCCTCACACCACTCACAACCACAACTGATAACTCATAACACAAATAACCAAACTTCCCTCATCACCCGACACCTTATAAAACCCTCATAAGACCTCTTGTTGTTAAATGATCGCAGGCATTGCTTGATGCCAATTCCCCTTTTCATTTGCTGTTGTTGTTGCTCTGTCCCTACTACCTTAAACTCAACTTCTTATCAAACTGCCACACCCGATCCTAATACCAGAAACACAAGAGTGTATTATACATTGCTACTCCTAATACTACTTGTTGCACTGACACCCTGTCACCTAACACACTTTGAAGTATCAGTCCAACATATGCAACCCCTCTAGACCTACTAATACATCCCAGTATCAGTTACTTCACTGATCACTCACCTTCAATACAATATTACATCCCAACCTACTCGAGTCCAACCACCCGGCTGCTACTCATCCCTACACCACAATGTGACCAACACACCAATATTCACACTCAAAGAATAAGACACACACACACACACATCTGAACACAGTGCACATCCATATCTGGTCACAGTGTATTCCCCCCTCTACATGAACACATATCTAGTTTAAATATCTATATATAATTATATATCAATGTATAATATAAAGATACACACAAGTGTATATATATATATATATATATATATATATATATATATATATATATATACACACACACACACACACACAATGGTGTACTAAATGCACAAATTCTACACTAAAGGCTATTTCACCAAACACATAGAGTGCACAATATGGATACTTATGATACGTATCCCCATAAAGTACCTAATCTTTCAATTCTCTATGATGATCATACACACATATCAATTACATATAATAATAGCTATTATAACTAGTTACAATAGGAATTAAAGAGAATTTTACAAGCCCCCAAAATGAGCTCCGTATCTCACCGTATCGTGATACGGTCTGCTCATATCGAATTATGGACACGTAGCTAATATCCGAACCCCGATCTAAGTCTAATATGATAAATTAGTGTCATAACACACACTTGATGTGTCAATCTCATAATTTTCTCAAAATGGACACAAATCACATTACCCTAGAACTTCTTTCTATAGGTGGCCCAATGCCAGTGGAGGATTCCTAATGGTCAAATACATGATTTGAAACCTACAATGAAGGTAAATTCTGAATTATACCTATTGGGAGATGGATTTCAAATAAATTGTTCCCACGGATACGATTTAGACACAAACTTCTTGCCAAAGCTACTTCTCCTAATGCTCTTTGCAATTCCAAGCTCCAATGCTCCTTGAGTGATGAGAATAAGAGGAAATGTGAATGAATTGAGAAGGATTGATAGAGGGATAAAGTGAATTGGGGATCTAGGAATTTGGAGATCTAGAAATGAGTGTAAATGAAGAGGAGAGTGAGAGATTAGCCCCTCTATAGTGGCCGATCCCTTTCCCCTCTCAAAGTCACCACCGAATGTCTATGTTGACCCTACATGAAGAATTATGAAGAATAATTAAGGAAGGGCTATTTGGAAAGTTTTTACACTAATGCAAATTAGTCTAATCCTCTTAATTAATTAGAGGCAACTGATCTAATGGGCTTAGTCCATGTTGTGCTCACTAGTTATCATGACAAGTCTTATTGGGTTCACTAGTGTCAAGTCTAAATAATATGCTTGTCCACTACTATAAATAAATAATACAAAGCACCAAATAATTATATAGCACACTAAGAAATATTTAATTCCTAAAAATAAAATAACTATGCCAAATTACTAAGTTACCCCTATTTGGAAAAGTGAGGGTGACAATATACACATTATCTAGATATTACCTTATTACCTTGTCCAAATACTTACCTAGACCAATACCTAGTCTAGGTTTCTCTTATATCTGAGATACTATAATTGACACTTACCTATACATTCTAGGATACACTATTGCACATATCTTATTAAAGACACTATGTATGTATCCATACTAACTCTAACACATGCACATTACCTCTTAAATGATATGCATTTCATATATATAATTAGACCTTTATATCAAAACCTAAACTCTTTTAGCTATAGGAACACCTATTCACTGCTCTATAGTGTCAAGGTTCTGACACTATAATGTTGTTGTACACTCAAAACTCATTGATACACTACTTAGGAAACCCTCTCTACTACCAGGTACACACACACTAAAGTATTTTAAACATGATATTACACCTCTACCCAATGTCCATTATCCAAGTATCTCAATCCAACTCAAAACATATAATAACTTAGCTATTATAGTATCCTAATTTACCTTAAGTTGAAACTCTATCATTACCTTAATCTTTTCAAGGTACCCCTAATACTAGTCCTCTAATACCCACATACAACTAGGTATGATACTCAATCTAAGTGAACTACCTATTCACTAATACCCGACACTCACATACTTTATTTTACAACCTCACCACTCTCAGGCTAAAACCCAAAAAATCCACACACACTAGCTCCCACACATTATCCTCACTGCACTCATACTCTAACTTGCACATGTGTGCACTTATCCTGTGTCCAAGCTCATGCCCACGTCCTTAAACCTGATACCAACTCCTCCACTACTACAACTTGATACTCAATTACACCCTTACCTTTGAGCACAACCTACACCATCACTACCAACATCATCACCAATCCATCACTCCCACTCTACTGCTACTATTGCTGCTATATCTACTTGTTGTTGCTGTGCTTGTTGCTTGTCACTACCACATTGCTAGATGAGAATATTTTGGTTATTTAGTATAATTATTATTGAGTAATAAATATCTATTTATATGGCGCTATTTATTTAAATTGTGCTTGTGCTATTTAATTATTTGTTAGTGGGCTAGCCTATGTTTATTTGGCCTTGACACTAGTGGACCCAAATTAGTTAGTCATGACAACATTTTGAGCCCAACATGAGACCAAGCCCATTAGACCATCTTCCTTAGTTAATTAAGAAGATTAGTTTAATTTGTATTAGTTTAGAGCATTTTCAATATAGTCCTTCTTAATTATTCTTCATAATTAGATAGAGAGGGGCACCTTTGACATTTGTTGTTGCTTGGAGAAGAAGGAAGGGGGGCCGGCCATATGTGGCATTCCCATTCTCTCTCCTCTTTATTAGTTTATTTTAATTAGATCCCCAATTATGTTCTTCCCAAAATTGACTCATACCTCCACAAATTCAACCCAAATCACTACCATCCCCTCTCAATTTTATCATCTAAGAAGCATTGGAGCTTGGATTGCATGGACCACTTGAAGAAAGAGGAATTAGCAAGGAGATCGTGTCCTAATTGTGTCCATTGAGCATTTTATTAGGAATCCATCTTCCAATAGTTAATTCTAAATCCACTCCTTAAATTAGTCTCTAATTCATGCATTTAACCATTAGAAATCATTTATTAGCTTATGGCTACCCATAGGATCAAGAATTAGGTCCATATGACTTGTATTATGGAAGTTACATGGTGATTTATGTCCAATTAGGGGAAATTACGAGATTGACACATCAATTATGTGTCATGAGACTAGTTAGATCTAACTAGACTTAGGTCAGGGTTGTAGGACTAGGCTTTATATATTTAGTATTGATATATTTGATTTTTGATACGATGGTTTCACATATTGGTATACGCGGATCTTGGTCATGAGATATTATTGTCATTGTTACTCAGTGATCGCCGTGTCATATTTCCTGATTACAGTGATATCGTAGTGATTATATAGACCGTGATCATAGTGCATGATATTATAGATCGTGCAGTGTGATATACATGTTATAGCGTGTCATGATTTGGATTCGTGTACTAGTCGGGGGTTGGGAAAGTATTAGTGGATATGTGATCATACCTTATAGCCCGTAATTTAGTATAGCCCATGATAGATAGCAGATCATGTCACTCACGCGTGATCACACTATATCACCTTTTATATATAGCCTGTGTTAGGCCCAAGGCGATCATATTATCTTACTAATATTTCAAGGCACATTTATATGTATTATTTTCTCTATTCCAGTTCATTATATTATTGTTCCTCACTATATTGTTCTCAGTTCTTGCCATTATTTATCGTGATGCTCTTTCACGTGATACATGCTAATTCAGTTACTTCCATCATTTATTTTTATTGCTATCACTATTTCAAAGTTTCTGTCAATTATTGGAACTGCTATTTGAGTTGTACTTCACTCTAATCCCGACTGAATATATTTTTTAGATGATTCATTAGAGGATTGGTGTCCTATTCACTACGGACCACATGATGGTGAGCCAGTTGAGTTATCACCCGTATAGCCGGTTGAGTTAGTTTCAGCTGTTGATGAGGCATAGTTAGTTTATTCTTTATTATATATGTCAATTAGACTTTGGTATTGTATTATTATTTGATGTCTTATGATAAGATCAGACTTGGACTTGTGATGTATTTATGACTTATTTTCTTTCCTTCTATTTTATATCATGCCTTATCATCCTCTAGTTTGTTATTGTCATTGAGTAAAGTTTACCATTGCCATATTATCTTTTTGTCTTATATTTGGAGTTGAGATAGCATGACCTGTACCTTATATATATTGTATGAGATGTATAAATAGTATTATTGACCTTGACAATATTCTACTGTCGATATTGCAGCGTAGGCTGGATGTACCCACATATTATGCCCTTACACTGGGTGTGGGTGGTGATACATTTTTGTGGTGGCCCATGCAGGTCTCTGGCTTCAAAACTAGTACGATGTCAAGGTAGTAGTACTCAGACTTAGAGTATTACTAGAAGCTTACTATAGGATATATGACTAAGGATATATGATGAGAGGATACTCAATCACTACTAGAAAATATATCTATCTATTGATATTGCTATATTTATCATTCAGAATAATTATTTCTTAGGATATTACTGTCCTTCCTTGATGCTATCGTATCTTGCGCAATAGTGATTTCTTTGAATTTGTCTTCAGGATGCCTCAGAAGACTCGATCGCAGCGCTTTAGAGCAGTTTCAATGAGGTCTGTTACTTCGTCACCTTAGAGAGAGCCGACAATGACTGTTTTGTCTTCTTTCGCTCAGAGGATTGCTTCACCAGTCCATGTGGGCATTTTAGCTGCAGCTTTTGGGGGTGCTCGATCACTAGTTCTGAGGACTGTTCCATCAGCCAGGGAGGATATCCCACCACCACCACCCATGCCAACAGACGGGACACAAATGTTCACTATGTTCCAGGAGATGATTGCGGCACAGAAGATACAAATGAATGCTCTACGTCAAGGCATTGAGAGTGCTCACCAACTAGCATTAGCCACTGTGGAGAGGGTAGCACTTGTTCAGCCACAGATTGTACCCTTCATCACGTACTGTACCGGCCGAGGCCGGGTACCATCATTGACTTCAAGATGATAGGGCCCAAAAATTTTAAGTGCATCGAAGGGATATTGTACGCAGATGATTGGATCAAGGATTGTCATGCCCCAGTACCAAAATACGAAGACGGACATGGCCAGCTCCCCCATACTAGGTATAAAACTTCGTACATCGGTCACGACTGTAACTAGACAAGGGGGTGCATACTACAAGCATGTCGCTTAGGGTCACACAGAACATTTATTGTTTTAATCAGTCAAATAAGAACATCAAACATATAATATATTTGACAAGGAAGTAAGGCATCCCAAACGTCCTGCCACAACATTCAAGAAACCAGCTATGCAAAAATGAGAAGGCTGGCAGAGTAACAAGAGTACATGACCATGATCAGCTACAGTCTGATTAATTATAATCGTGTAAGGAACTAAATATCCCGATTCACGGCTAACAAGTGCCGGTGGTTAAACACCCAAAATGAGTAAAATATGAAATAATGAGTAGGAAAAAATAGATCCACTCGTTTTCCTCAGTGGCTATCCGCCTGGTGTGCGCCATTATTCAAGGAGAATTATGCTTGAACCTCGGGTACTGGCTCTAAACCTGGCCATGCAAAATCAGTGCGGTTAGACCCCAAATAACAAGTACCACAAATAAAGCACGAATGCAAAAATAAAACCAGGTTAAGAAATATATATATATATATATATATAGTTTTGTCTCGTAGTTTCGGTTTATATTCTATCATGACACTACAATCTAAACCTACAACCAAAGAAGGACAAGTGTTAAACCATCGCCCTATGATAGTCCATGTCCCTAGACTATTTGACAACAGATACAATACACAAACATTCTCAGTTACATAATCGGCCATTCACTTGTACTTCTTACTAGATGGAGTCTGGGTTATCCCAGAGTTATTATATATATATGAATCCTCAGATCGAACCAGGTACTAGCAGGGTTAGTCGAGCCACAAATCGCCGTATAGCACATAGTAGTATGCACTGGTCCCTCGTAAGGCCACCGTTCTAAGATCACAAAGGACACATAGTATCATATAATAGTCGGATATTGCCATCCACTAATAAGAATTTAAACAATATCCATGGGACTAGCCTGCACACCCCAATTCAGATGACTGTAGGTGGCTAGTTAGGCACGATCTCGAGATTTCATTCCCTCCAAATACTCTGCAAGTTTAGTTGCCTAGTTAACCCTAATTTTAACTGGAATCTTATGGTATGGTCATATGGTATTCCCCTTATATGACGTACCATAGTACGACCATGCTAGGTATAAATCTACTTTGTCACTTGATAGTTCAATTTGGATTTACCCCAGCGTGATGCAACAATCAACAGATCCTAACCACGCTTGGTCATTGACTAACCCTTATGTCCATGCTGGAGATTCAGTCATATCACATATCATGTAGCGCATAGGTACACCGTAGTATAAATATGTAATATAATCGCGTAGGAACACTTAGCACGTAGGAACACATAATACGTAGTAAGTGTATCAATACGGATACAAGTGGTCGGGTCATGATGCATAGATGGATCTAATACTTTTGTGGTCATCAAAGTCACATATGAAAGTCATAGTGTCCAAAGGAACATTAAACCAAAACTAGTTCAATAAAACGTGTGCTAGACCCTTCACATGTGCGCAGAAGGATCAAGGCCACATGCGAAGTCGGGCATGACAATCCTAGCCGCATGGAGTCATGCCGCATGGAGTCATGCCGCATGGAGTCAGGGCTAAGGTCTACTCTTCGGGATAAGTGAAGAAGCAACGAGAAATAAATAAAGTGTGAATAATGTGACATAAAGTGTGTCAGAAAGAAAAGACAAAACCATAGAAAGATCTGCTATAGTTTCAGAGTTATGTTTTCGAGGATGGTGGCCGCATACTCTACTTGCCGCATAAGTATCGGTGTCATATAGAGTTCGATCCCGCATAGAGTATTTTGGACTTAGCAAAATTCTTATTCATTCAGCCAGTGAACACAAGTGTTCAAGGACACTTATATGATGACAGTCATGCGTCCAACAAGATGGACTCATGCTGGTCAATATGCGGCAAGAGCTCTGGCCACATAATCCTCTCGAGCCGTATAATACTAACAGCAGCATAGCTCGCTGGACGCATGAAGACTTCGTCTTCTCCAACAGTAGGTTCGGCCATGGCAGAAAGGCTCCAAAATCTGAAAGTATTTTTCTATATAAAACCTATATTTTAACTCCGAATTGAGTGAACCAAAAGATAAAATATTTAAAATGAAGTGCGCCATCCTTCCTAAAATTATTTTTTGAAAATACTATATTTTAGTAAATCAAAACCATCAAAAACTCAAGGAACACATGAAACCCTAAGTTAGAAAAGTAGATCTAAGCAAATATATCCATCAAAGCCGAGAACTACAAGTATTAAAAGCGGCCAGAATCGTCATAAGCACAAAATAGACTAATAAAATGCAAAGAAAGAACAAGAAACAAAAATCAAAAGGTTTCTCCATGTAGTTCAAGGTGTACTTGAGCAGAGGATGACTTGGAGCTCAAATTCAAGAGGATGTGAGACACGCCAGGAGGAGCTGGTGGTAGTGCGGTTCCAGCCAAATGATCACACTTCTAGCAGCAGAGTACCTTTCAGCAGCAGAGACAGCAGTTTCATGCTCCATTTCGAACACCGCCATAATATGCATACCAAGTTCCGAGACCAGCACAACAGGCCTCGTAGTGTACACACAGTAGAAAGATTGGACATATAAGAGAGGTCTACAGGAAGAGGCTTGAAGTGTGCCTCTCTTGCGGAGAGCCAAGCCACCAATTGAGGGAGTATTTAGTGCTTCAGTTCAAGCAGGCCAAGGAGAGCACCGACACAGAGAGCACCAGTGAGACTACCTGCGGGACAACAGAGGGGACCTCCTTTACAGACTCAACAACAGTATTTTGACCAGCAGCAGCAGAGTGGTGCACCAAGAGAGCAAGCTTTCGCCATGGCAATTGAGAAGAAGGAACCGGTCAAAGATTTAAAATTAGGTTTAGTTCTTCTTGATTCCATTCCAGCTTATACTTTGTTTGATTCTGGTGCTTTTTCATTCTTTTGTATCTGTATCTTTTGCTCTTAAGCATCGATTAGAGTCTGAACCTTTTGCTAGGACTTACAAGATCATGACTGGAGGAGGCATTATCATGGTCGGTAAATTTTTCAAGGATCAAAGAGTTATATTGGGAGGCCGGGAGTTGAGCGCATGGTTACTAGTAATGCCAATTTCGAGCTACGAAAGTGTACTCGGGACGGATTGGTTGAGTAGGCACCATGCTAGTATAGATTGTCATAGAGACAGATTTTTTTTGACCGCCAGTAGAGCCAGAGTTTGAGATCGCCAGAGGAGCAGCAGAGCAGAGCGATGATGCCATCTGTGGAGTCATGGTAGAAGAGAAGGAGTTGTCACATACATTGATAGCAGAGTTCATGGATTTTTTTTTGGAGGAGTTTTCGGGTTTGCCTCCAGAATGAGATATTAATTTCTCTATAGGTTTGGTGCTAGGCGCAGAGCCGATATCTCAACACATCTATAGAGTTAATAATAGCAAATTGGTAGAGTTAAAGAAGAAGGTGGATGAGTTACAGGACAAAGGATTCATTCGATCCAGTTCATCATCATGGGGTGCTCCGGTATTATTTGTAACAAATAAGGATGGGTCGGTCCGCATGTGTATCGACTATAGGTATCTTAACAACCTCACTATCAAAAATAAATATTCACTACCGAGGATTGATGATCACTTCGATCAGTTAAGCGTAGTGAAGGTATTTTTGAAGATAGACTTGAGGTCTGGATACCACCAGGTGAAAGTAAAGAAGAAGGATATTTTGAAAACTTTTTGGACTCGGTATGGCTAGTTTGTGTTCATGGTGATACCGTTTGGGTTGACCAATACCCCAGCGATATTCATGAATCTGATAAACTAGGTGTTCCACTAGTATCTGAATAAGTTTATGGTAGTATTTATTGATAATATTTTAATATATTCGAAGACCCCAGAGGAGCATGAGGAGCATCTGAGAATAGTTCTGGAGACTCTCATAAAGGAGAAGCTTTATGGCAAGCTTTTGAAGAGTGAGTTCTTCCTTGACAAGGTTGAATTTCTTAGGCATGTGATTATAGGTGATAGGATCTCAGTGGATCCGAATAAGATTTCAGTAGTGGAGTCATGGGTTACTCCGAGTTCAGTGGCAGAGATCAGGAGTTTTCTGGGGTAGTAGGTTATTATCAAAGATTTGTACATGTCTTCTCCAAGATTGTATAGTCGATGACTAGGCAGACCAGGAAGGATGCAGAGTTTGTCTGGACAAAGGAGAGTTAGGCCATATTCGAGGAGATGATGAAGAGGTTGACGATAGCTCCAATGTTGACGTTGCCATCAGGAGTAGGTGGATTCACTATCTATAGTGATGCTTCAAGGAAGGGTTTGGGTTGTGTCTTGCAGCAGAATGGGAAGGTGATTGCCTATGCTTCCAGACAATTATGTTCTCATGAGAAGAATTATCCTACCCATGATTTGGAGTTGGCATCGGTCATTTTTGCTCTAAAGCTGTGGAAACACTTTATGTACGAAGAGCGTATGAAGATCTTCACAGACCACAAGAGCTTGAAGTACATATTTATCCAAAAAGAGCTAAACATGAGACAATAGTGGTAGTTGGAGTTGATGAAGGACTTCGATATATCATTGTAGTACTATCCAGGGAAGGCCAATGTAGTCACTAATGGCTTGAGAAGGTATCTAGTGGCTATGTGCTTGACTACAGACATATATTTATTCGCCGATCTTGAGAGCTTGAGTATTGAGGTGCTAGTACCAGGTATCAAGATACAAATATGGGAACTACAGATACAGTCAGAGCTGATGGACAGGATTCGAGCTATGCAGTATGACGATGAGTCTCTGAGGAGCATCAGAGCTAAGGTTTGGATGGGGTTATCCGAGGACATCACTATTGCTGAGGATGGATCACTACGGCACGGTACCAGGTTGTGTGTGCCAAGTGGGACATTACGCAAGGATGTTCTTCATAAGGCACATGGATCATAGTACTCTATACATCCAGGTGCCAACAAGATGTATAGATATCTGAGGGAGCATGTATGGTGGTATGGCATTAAGCGGGAGGTATCATACTTTGTGTCCAGATGTTTAGTATGCCATAAGGTAAAGGCGGAGAGACAGAGTCCAGGTGGTATACTTCAGCCTTTACCCATTCCAGAGTGAAAATAGGAGCATGTTACCATAGATTTTGTTTCAGGGCTTCCACATTCTCCAGGAGGTAAAGACGCAATTTGGGTCATCGTGGACAGGTTGACTAAATTAGCCCACTTCTTACCATTTAAAGTAGGTACATCTACAAAGAAGCTAGCAGAGATTTATATGCTACAGATTGTCAGATTGTATGGAGTTCCTGTGAGCATAGTCTCGGATCTGGATAATCTTTTCATATCCTACTTTTGGAGAAGTTTGCAGGCTAGCTTCAACACCCAGCTCAACTTTAGTACCGCATATTACCTCCAGACAGACGGACAGTCAGAAAGGACTATTCAGACTCTCAAGGATATACTTTTTATTTATGTTTTGGATTTTAGAGGCTCTAGGAAGGATCATCTTCACCTGGTAGAGTTTGCTTACAACAACAGCTACCAGGCCAGTATCAAGATTTCACCATTCATAGCTTTATATAGACGGAGATGTCGCACTCCTCTATCTTGGGATGATGTTAGTGAGAGAGTCTTATTGGGACCGAAGATAATTATGGATGTAGCTGAGAAGGTGAAGCTCATCAGGGATAGACTTCAGGAGGTACAAGATAGACAACGGTATTGGGCCGATAGCCACCGGAGACCTTTAGAGTTTGAGGTATAGATTTTGATTGCTTCCTTTTGATTGATTGTTAAGTCTGTATTTTATTCTAGGTGGGCGATCTAGTGTTCTTGCGGATTTCTCCGATACGGGGCACTATTCGCTTTGGTAGAGGCGGGAAACTTAGTCCACGATACATCGGACCCTTTAGTGGTCTTGCGAGGATCGGTGCAGTGGCCTACAGACTATACTTGCCACCTGTATTAGAGGGAGTGCACAATATGTTTTATGTGTCTCATCTGAGACTGTACATGGCAGATCTTAATTACATATTAGATTACTCGGAGATCGAGGTGGGTCCAACTCTCTGCTACCTAGAGCAGCCAGTGGAGATTCTGGATCGCAGGAAAATACATTGTGGAACCAGATGATTTCCTTGGTATGCGTTGGGTGGAGGCATCACTCTCCGGGAGAGTCTACCTAGGAGAGGGAAGCCGAGTTGCGCAAGCGATACCCTTATCTCTTTGAGCCGTGAGGTATCATTCTTTCTTGCTTGTTGTGATGGCTTGTTGTAGTACTAGTTCTTCCTTAAATTTTGAAGACAAATTTTTTCTAAGGAGGGTAGACTTATCACTACTACATTTCTAGATGAGAATATTTTGGTTATTTTATATAATTAATATTTAGTAATTAATATCTATTTATATGGTGTTATTTATTTAAATTGTGCTTGTGCTATTTAATTATTTGTTAGTGGGCTAGCTTATGTTTATTTGGACTTGACACTATTGGACTCAAATTAGTTAGTCATAAAAATATTTTGAGCCCAACATGAGACCAAGTCCATTAGACCCTCTTCCTTAGTTAGATAAGGAGATTAGTTTAATTTGCATTAGTTTAGAGACTTTCCAATATCGCCCTTCTTAATTATTCTTCATAATTAGATAGAGAGGGGCACCTTGGATATTTGTTGTTGCTTGGAGAAGAAGGAAGCGGGGGCATATGAGGCATTCCCATTCTCTCCTCTTCATTAGTCCATTTTAATTAGATCCTCATTTGTGTTTGTCACTATCACATTTTCTAGCAAGGGTATTTTGGTGATCTCATAATTAGTTAAATATGTTCTTGTAGTATATTTATTTATTATATTATTTAATTATTGTTAGATGTTAGATTTGATTTTGGACTTGTGTTAGTGGACCTAACTAGATTAGACTAGACTCATGGACTAATATTTAATTCTAGTTAGATTGAGCCCAACAAATATGCCCAATAGTTAGCCTATTCATTAGGATGATGACTTAATTAGTTAAACCAATTGGATTAGAACCTTCCTTCCTTAATTAATTCCTTCATGACAAGCCCCAAGGGGTATTTTGAAATTTTTATAGTGACTTGGAGTAGGGGGCAAGGCCAGCCACATAGGGGAGGAGAGAGACTCTCTCTCTGTATTCATTCATTATAATTCTAGATCTATAATTTCTCTCTTCCAAATTTTTTTATCCCTACACCAATACGTATCCAAATTCTATCCTAATTCCTTATCTACTCACCATTAGAGGCTATTGGAACAAAGAGGAGGCAAGGATCTACAATAAGGAGAAATGAGCACAAGTTGAAGGCTCTTGACACACAATTTGAGACTTGCATTAGGAATTCATCTTCTAATATATACAATTCAGCTTTCTCTCTTTCATTAGACTCTAAATATATAATTTAATTATTAGGAACCCTCTTATATACTAAGGCTATCCATAGAAAGTAGAATTAGGTTCATAGGAGGCCTATGGAGAAAGTTATGTGGTATTTTGTGTCAATTTTGGGAGAATTCCGATATTGGCACATCATGTATTTGTCAATAGGTCAATTAGACCAAATTGACATGTGTTTGATTGTATGAGACAAGTGTCCTGTCCATAATTGGATACGTGTAGGCTGTATCACGATAATTTTGGCAATACAGGTTAATTTGGGAGTTTTTCTTCCGACACGGGGGTTTGAGCATGTTATATTTTGATATGGGCACGTAGATGAGTAGCTAACACTTCATGTTATTTCTGATTGTGACTCTAGACTTACTCGTATCCTTCGGCATAGGTTTGGTTGTGTGGTGTAGCCGTATCGCAAGCGTATCATAGATTGAGTGTGAAACGGGTGTGGTGCACTCCACGTGTTTGATACTTTGCTTTATAATTAAATTTACCTTGGATATAACTATAAGAGTATTGTATTTATAGTTGTTATATGATATAGATATAAATATATATAGTTATATCTATGTATCTATTTCATTTGTGATGTGTTGGTGGTCATTGGAGTGTAGAAAAGTTCATATGCACCATTAGTATTGATATGTGTAAGCATATATATATATATATATATATATATATATATATATATATATATATATATATACGTATGGGTATAGGTGTGTGTATATTTGCTATGGGGAGCTGCCGACCAACCAATAACCTGCATCCACAATAATAAGCAGCAGCGACAATAATAAGCAGCAGCAATAAGCAGCAGCAGCAGCAATAATAAGCAGCAAAAACAGTAATAAGCAATAGTAGCAGCAATAAGAAGCAGCAGCAGCAATAAGCTGCAGCAAAAGTGATAAGCAGCAGCAGCAGTAACAGTAGTAATAAGCAACAACATCAGCAATAAGAAGCAGCAACAGCAGTAATAAGAAGCAGCAACAGCAGAAGTAAGTAGCAATAAGCAGCAGCAACAGTAATAAGCAGCAGCAGCAGTAATAAGCAGCAGCCACAGTAAGCAGTAATAAGCTTCAACAGCAGCAATAAGCAGCAACAGAAATAAGAAGCAGTAGCAGCAACAGTAAGCAGCAAAGTGAAGCAGCAATAAACAGTGCATAGTAGTAGTTGCAGTACTAAATAGGAGGGGTGTCCAAGAGATAAGGAATGTGTGGGAGTACTAATGTAATATGTGCTGTAGCTTTGTTTGATAGTAGTTCTTCCCATAGTTTTGTATCTATTTCTTTTGCTTTGAAGCATCGTTTGGTAGCTGAGTCATTGCTTAGGACTTGCAAGATTATGACTGAGGTAGGCATTATCCTGGTTAATGATATTTCAAGGATCGGAGAGTTACTCTGGGAGGCCGGGAGCTTAGTGCGTGTCTACTTGTAATGCCATTTCTGAGCTACAATATTGTACTCGGGATGGATTGGTTGAGTAGGTACCATGCTAGTATAGATTGCAGAGGAGGTAATGTTTTGTTTAATCTGCCAGGAGAGCCAGAGTTTGAGTTTGTTAGAGGAGCAGCAAAGCAGAGAGAAGGCATTATCTGTGGAGCTATAGTGGAAGAAAATAAGTTGCCACATCCTTTGATAGTTGAGTTCTTGGATGTGTTTCCTGAGGAATTGTGTCACGCCCCAGTCCCAAAATACGTAGGACTAGGAACACGTAAGCATGCCAGCCGCATATATATGGCAACTCTAATATATGAAAACCATAACACATGTGTACGCTGTATTATGAACAATAATTCACAAGTGGTATATAATTATCACAATTCACAGGGCATAACTAAATCTTGTCCACAGAAATCATAAATAAATAAATAAATAACCAATATCTACGTGACTAAATCTTAATACGAAGTATCAAAGGATGATAGTCGGGTGGAAACAAATCCACTACCAAAATAGAATATAAAATAAATAAAATAATGTACAACAACTAATAATTACGAGGCTCGAAGAGAAGACCTCCTCGAAATATAAGTAGCAAGTTTTGATCTTCGCTCTTGCGAATACTCATGAACATCTACACCTGAAAAGGGACCAGGTCCTTAGTGGGACATAACAAAAAACATAGAAGCATGCCATAAAGTAAATACTGAATAAATAAAGGGGGTGTGATAACCATCTAAGTGAATGTAATTTGAGGACAACCTTGGTGTGTATGGAAAAGTGTAGGCTAGACATATGCTGACGTAATTCACCAATCACCGTGACTGGCTAGTATATGCCACATATGCCCCCATAACAAGGTCACTCTGCAATATAATAACGTCCAGCTCTGAGGAGCGTGGTATCTGTATAAGTAATAACGTCCAATATTCTATAGAGTGTGGTATTAGCAAAACCACAAGTAACGTCAAACACTCTAAAGAACGTGGTATTTGCATAAATATATACGTCCGTATCGCTCCGAAGAATACGGTATCTATATAAAGGAGGTGTGTATCCCATACGCCTACTAGTCGTCCTCCCCGCCCAATGATTTATGCATGTTGTATCCACAACACGTTTTAGCTACTACGCCGAGATGGAGTGCAAGTATCGGTGTTGTAACTCTGGCTCATTTTCTATCGTTAGAACAATAGCCCAAACTTACAACCAAACAAGGAAAAGTATTGGACCACCGTACTATAATAGTCTATGCTCCTAGACTACTAATAACTGCTAAGTCTTCTAACATTCCTCACTATTAGCAGTTATACCCTATCCGTACCACGACCTACACGTACAGGCGGCCAACCGAATATGCAAGTCCGTGCCCTACATGAGACACACAACACGTGTAAGAAATATGTCAAGGCCTGGAGAGTCATACTGATAATTCTACGACTTTAGGTGCGTCCACTAGACACTAGGTCAGACACAAGTCCTAACGTTAACGCCTTCGTTGACTGCACCCGAGTCTTTCTCGGACGCGCACAGTTATATAATATTAAAATAAATAAATATGTAACTAAATAATAACTGAATTTAAACAGTACAACAAGGCAAGGTATACTTGCCTGGCAAGAAAGCTGCCTAGTGCTAATAACCTGCTCCTGAAGTCTTACAAAACAATCCAATAGGTCCTATATACATATAATATAATACAATACAACATCTTACACTAGCACATACACAACCATAAATATACTGGAATCAGAGGGTACGCTAGGGGTGACACTGGTCGACTAACAGGGTCAAATGTGCGTCTAATTACGCGGGTGTCACGTCTTCAAATGCTGTACACAATCAGACAGTCATATAACACATGTCTCGCCAGTACGTCAGTGTACACAAGGCAGACATATCACTAATACTTAGGGTTAATGGTATAAGCAATTATGCGGGAGAAATCTACGGTGTCCTAGGGTCGTACAGCATAAATACATATATAGTCATAATTAGGTTTTAATATTTAATTACTTATACAATGTATATGTAAACCAATCTGAATATTATATACATACGCATAAGTGTACGCGTACGGGTCATACGGTCAAATATAAATACAGGGTATCTTATGGTCACTCAACATCTATAATACAGTCATACCTAGTACTAGCATTAATTACCATACAATGTATATGCACCAATTAATTATCCTACACACGTGCATACTAGTCTTTAGGTGAACCGACACGGTCTGAACTAAACTGAACCATGAAGCAATACTAATCACAAGCACACATAAAATAAAATAAGAGGGACAGGTTCGAACAATGGGTTTAGCGTGCACGACACGAGGAACGGGGGTGACTGTTGTAGGTCATCTTTGGCGAGGGTAACGGATCCACGATGACGATGATGATGGTGAGGATGATAATAATGATGATGATGTTGTTGATGATGGTGATGATGATAGGGATGATGATTGTGATGATGATAGGGATGATGATGATGATAATGATTGATGATTAAGGGAAGGATGATGATGATTAAGGGAAGGAGGATTGGTCGAGGCCTGCTGTCGAAGTCTGTGGAAGTCCGACGAGGGGAGGAGATGAGGGCAGTGGTGGTGGTGGTGGTCGAGGTGCTGGAAGGTAGAGGAGCTTAGGGAGGAAGGAAGAGGACAGGGAGGAGGAAGAGGAAGCTGTGGACAGTCGGGTGGTCTGCTGGCTCCGGCGGAGGGGTTGCAGTGGGGGAGGTCGAGATGGCCGGGAAGATACGGCAGGTCGAATTATGGTGTAGTCGGGCTCGGGTGAAGGAGGTGGAGGTCCGGTGGGATGAGTTCTCGGCTGTGATGGTGTGCAGGCTGTCGGGATCCGGTGAGTTGAGGTGAGCGTGGTGGTTCAGGCGGAGGAGAACGGCGGGGTGGAGATGGCCGGGTGGATCCGGTGGAGGATGGCGAGGTCGGCGGCTGATGGAGGCGTTCAGGCGAGCGGGATGGAGATGGCGGGTCAGGGTCGACTTCAGGCAGAGGAGAGGTGCAGGCGGGTCTGGGTCGGCTGAGAGCTGCTCCGGTCAGCTTCAGGCAGAGGAGATGGAGGAGAAGAGAGGGAGAGGTGGTGCTGGCGGGCTCCGGCAAGAGCTCCGGCGAGTGGTTGACAGGAAGGGGGAGCGGGAGATGAACAGGAAGAGGAGATGTTTGGGTCGGCTAAAGTAGGTTTTAGGAAAAATAAAGAAAAAGGAAAATAGGTTATATACATATACATGTAAAGGAGGGTTGGGTGTTTGACCTAGAAAATTGGGCTTGATCAACATCCTTGGGATGGGCTTGGTTTCACATGAAGATGTTTGGAGGGCTAGGATTGCATAGTTTGAAATAGGATGGCTAGAAATTTATGAGAGGGGTGATGTTGAATGCTACACAATCTAAAATCATGGGGAAAATTCACATGACCAAATAATAAAGGAAAATGGGTTTCTTCATGTGTTGTGTCCAATGGTGTGGGCACCTTAATGCACTTTTGCAATAAAGTCCCTAACAATTGGAAAAATTCACAAAGATGGAAATTGGATTAATTTAATTAAAAGTAATGCAAATGATGTTCTTGAATTAATTGGAAGTACATGGGATTAAAATTAGGTGGGACACAAGTGTCATGGACATAGAGGACTCAGGATAAAATATTTTCATAAATTGGGTTGCACAAAACAGGTCAAGATTGTGTCTCCAATTTCGATTGGAACGCACAAGGATACAAAGTTGAATTTATTTAGAATTAAATATAAATGTCTGCGACGAATATTATGCGAATAAAATGTAGCACAAGAGAGAATAATTATAAGTTACACAAAGGTCCGAATAGATGACTGGCACGTCTAGGACAAGGGTGTGAAATTTGTAGGAAGGCAATGGCTAGTGTAGTGCTCCATTTATCGAAGCAACGGTAAGGTGCACTAAGTGTTATAAATATTATAAAATTATTTAAAACACAGTGTTCTATTTCTAATTAGATTTAAACTAGCCCTAGTCTCTCTTTCTAAGCCCAGTAGGTCTAATTTTGGATGAGGGGGTTTACAATCTACCCAACTTAAAATGATTTCGTTCTCGGAATTAAAATAAGGCATGGTTTGTTAATTCCTTCACATTCGCATATAAGGCAAGTCAATCGCAATCTCTTCCAAAAATTTAAAATATATTCAAATCCATCGCAATCACTTTCAAATTAAATTAACCATTATTTAAATCAAAATTCAACATATCGTACTATCTTCTCGATTTTTTTAAATAATCAACATCCAAATATAATTTAAATCTATATGACATCCCACATCAAAATTTACATCACAATCTCCAACTATCATAATCTTCTCTAGAAAATAATTATAATAAAATATTATTTCTATTTTCAACTTGTGAATTCCGTACTCTTCAAATTTTAAATTCAATTTACATCCTCAATATTTCAAATAGGTGATCCAACAATCAAAATTTAATTTTTAATTCAAATCATCGAATTTGGAATTCAATCCATCGATATTCATGTTTAGGGTTCTATTTATTTTTCTCAAGATTTAGATCGATGATTCAACCTTCAATATTCAAAATTTAAATCCTGTGCTCAAATTATAAATATTTATCCTGTGCTCAAATTATAAATATTTGGTCCAAAATATCATAATTTCAAAAATTCATTAAATACTCATCCTCTAACTCCTTCTTCTAAAATCCTACATTTAAAATGACTTAATCTCTCAATATAATCTTACTTAATCAAAATCTAAAAGAAATCCACCTTAAGTTAACAATGCAACTTCTACCCAACTTAGAATTTACCCATCTATCACATAAGGCTATACATTTAAGAAAAATATTCCTCAAATTATTTAATCATGTTATTAAATCCTCAAAACTTTAACAACAAATATATTACATATGATATGCCCTTAATTACAAAAGATAGTCACCAAGTAATATGATTGGCCTATGGGATATATCGAGTACTCTCTGTGTATCAAACTTATATCAAGCACGAAGTTTCGTCTTTCCGAAATAAGGGAAGACGGGAAACAATAATAAAGAGTTCAAGGAGGGGGGTAATATAATAGAAGTATGGGGATCAAGGCGTTTAAAGAATTCAAATAGAAATTGTCAAGCCAGTTGTGGGTTGAAATCCTATTTGGTAAATTCTTATTCACATGCTCGTATCAGTATAGTTATGTAAACGATACAATATGCTCAGGCATGTCTAGAGGGCAAGTACATTCGTTTAAGAAGCTAAGTCAATTTTATCTCAATCCACATAAGTAGTCATGCGAAGAGCGAACCAAGTGTACTAAGGTTGTCCATACCGTAATACACTAATTCTGATTAGATAATTGTATCATTGTGTGGTTGATCAGGCCCCAATAACACATATGTCATGAACAAGCTCGATAAAAGAACAAGCTAGCAAAACTAGGCTATAATAGCGGCAAAAGTCAAGGTAGTACAAAAAATATAAATATGCTGGATTATGATGGAAGAAGGTATAACCTATATGGAGATATGGGTATAAATTATGTGATTTAAAAACTAAAGAATAATCATCAAATCATAATCTAAAAGAACTCCTCAAACTATCAAGTTCTAACTACCAAGCACAGAAATTCAAAATTCAATATTTACAACTATAATCTTAGCAACTATATATCTTAACATAAAAGAAGTCACTTGGCCTACAATCAGAAGGATTAGGTGGCTTGAATTGAAAAAAAAGAAAAACATAATTAGTTGTCGCATAAATAGCGAACGTAAAGGTTCCGGGGGAATAAGATATGAATTTAGAATGAGAGACTCTTGATAATATCATGGTTCTCTAAGAATGGTGGTATGCTAATCTCTGTGTTCGAGGTATGATCAAGAGAAATGTTATATTCATTCCTCTTGGCTTCCTAAGGTATTATCCTGCTAGTATCAAGACAATGAACTAAATTTATGGTTCTCTAATACTATCTCGCTATGAAAGTTAGGTTTAGTCCTAATATTCAACCTTGAATTTCTATTGGTTCATCGATACTAGGGTCAAACAATACGGTCAAATTTCTAACTAACGCTAGCAGTGTCTATACTACTCTCAAGTCCTTCATAAATATATCAAGGGATAATGGTAAACCAATCTACAGGTAAGGGATGCTAGGGTTCATTAGGTATTCTAAACTTTGTGATGTGTTAATATTCTAGTTGTATTCTTAGTAAGAAAGTTACCCTAATTATCATCCTAACAACAGGGATTCCTATATTCTAGCAGAGGCTATACTCAAGGAACTACTAGGAAAGCACATAAATCAAGCAGGATGCAATTATTCAAATAGAACAGATTGGAAGGAAAGTAAATTCAAGAATTCGGAACAAAATTAAGGAGAAAAAGTCAATTATGTGGATGAGACCTAAAACTCTAATCCTAGGTGCAGGCTTGCTCAGTACAGTAACGTAACCAAGACAATATGCTCTCGACTTGCATGGGCCACCACTAAAAATATGTCACGCCCCAATCCCAAAATACGTAGGACTAAGAACACGTAAGCATGCCAGCCGCATGTATATGACAACTCCAATATATGAAAACCATAACACATGCGTACAATGTATTATGAACAATAATTCACAAGTGGTATATAATTATCACAAGTCACAGGGCATAACTAAATCTCATCCACAGAAATCATAAATAAATAAAAACCAATATCTATGTGACTAAATCTCAATATGAAGTATCAAAGGATGATAGTCGGGTGGAAACAAATCTACTACCAAAATAGAATATAAAATAACCAAAACAATGTACAATAACTAATAATCACGAGGATCGAAGAGAAGACCTCCTCGAAATATAAGTAGTAAGTCTGGATCTGCGCTCCTGTGAATACTCACGAACATCTACACCTGGAAAGGGACCAGGTCCTCAGAGGGACATAACAAGATACATAGAAGCATGCCATTAAGTAAATACTGAATAAATAAAGGGGGTGTGCTAACCATCTAAGTAAATATAATTTGAGGACAACCTTGGTGCGTATGGAAAAGTGTAGGCTAGACATATGCTGACGTAATTCACCAATCGCCATGACTGGCTAGTATATGCCACATATGCCCCCATAACAAGGGCACTCTGCAATATAATAACGTCCAGCTCTAAGGAGCGTGGTATCTGTATAAGTAATAACGTCCAACATTCTATAGAGTGTGGTATCAGCAAAACCACAAGTAACGTCCAATACTCTAAAGAACGTGGTATCTGCATAAATATATACGTCCGTATCGCTCCAAAGAATAGGGTATCTTTATAAATGAGGTGTGTGTCCCATACGCCTACTAGTCGTCCTCCCCGCCCAATGATCTATGCATATTATATCCACAACACGCTTTAGCTACTACGCCGAGACGGAGTGCAAGTATCGGTGTCGTAACTCTGGCTCATAGTCTATCGTTAGAATAATAGCGTAATCTTACAACCAAACAAGGACAAGGATTGGACCACCGTACTACAATATTCTATGCTCCTGGACTACTAATAACTGCTAAGTCTTCTAACATGCATCACTATTAGCAGTTATACTCTATCTGTCGCACGACCTATACGTATATGTGGCCAACCGAATACGCAAGTCCGTGCCCTATATGAGACTCACAACACTTATAAGAAATGTGTCAAGGCCTGGGGAGTCATACTGATAACTCCACGACTTTAGGTGGGTCCACTAGACACTAGGTCAGATATAAGTCATAACGTCAACGCCTTCTTTGACTGCACCCGAGTCTTTCTCGCACGCGCACAGTTGTATAATATTAAAATAAATAAACATGAAACTAAATAATAACTGAATTTAAACAGTAAAATAAGGCAAGGTATACTTCCCTGCAATAAAGCTGCGTAGTGCCAATAACCTGCTCCTGAAGTCTCGTAGAACAATCTGATAGGTTCTATATACATATAATATAATGCAATACAACATCAGCCATTACACTTGCACATACACAACCATAAATATACTAGACTCAAAGGGTACGCTAAGGGTGACACTGGTCGACTAACAGGGTCAAATGCACGTCTAATTATGCGGGTATCACGTCTTCAAATGCTGCACACAATCAGACAGTCAACTAACACATGGCTCGCCAGTACGTCAGTGTACACAAGGGAGACAGATCACTAATACTAAGGGTTAATGGTATAAGCAATTATGCGGGAAAAATCCACGGTGTCCTAGGGTCATACAGCATAAATACATATATAGTCATAATTAGGTTTTAATATTTAATTACTTATACAATGTATATCTAAACCAATCTGAATATTATATACATACGCATAAGTGTACGCGTACGGGTCATATGGTCAAATGTAAATACAGGGTATCTTATGGTCACTCAGCATCTATAATATAGTCATACCTAGTACTATAATTAATTACCACACAATGCATATGCACCAATTAATTATCCTACATAAATGTACACTAGTCTTTAGGTGAACCGACATGGTCTGAACTAAACTGAACCATGAAGCAATACTAAATACAAGCACACATAAAATAAAAGGAGAGGGACAGGTTTGAACCTTGGGTTTAGCGTGCACGACACGAGGAACGGGGGTGACTGTTGCAGGTCATCGTTGGCGAGGGTGACGGGTCCACGATGATGACGATGAAGGTGAGGATGATAATAGTGATGATGATGTTGATGATGATGGTGATGATGATAGGGATGATGATTGTGATGATGATAAGGATGATGATAATGATAATTGATGATTAAGGGGAGGATGATAATGATTAAGGGGAGAAGGCTCGGTCGAGGCCTGCTGTCGGAGTTTGGGGAAGTCCGACAAGGGGAGGAGATGAGGGCAGTGGTGGTGGTCGAGGTGCAGGGAGGTGGAGGAGCTCGAGGTGGAAGAGGATAGGAAGGAGGAAGAGGAAGTTGTGGGCAGTCGTGTGGTCTGTTGGCTCCGGCGGAGGGGTTGCAGTGGGGGAGGTCGGGATAGTCCGGAATATGGTGGCAGGTCGAGTTGTGATACAGTCGGGATCGGGTGAAGGAGGTGGAGGTCCGGTGGGTTGAGTTATCGGCTGTGATGGCGTGAAGGCGGTCAGGATCCGGCAAGTTGAGGTGAGCGTGGTGGTTCAAGCAGGGAAGAACGGTGGGGTGGAGATGGCCGGGTGGATCCGGTGGAGGATGGCGAGGTCGGCGGGTGATGGAGGCGTTCAGGCGAGCGGGATAGAGATGGCTGGTCGGGGTCAAATTTAGGCGGAGGAGAAGTGCAGGCGGGTTAGGGTCGGCTGGGAGCTGCTCCGGTCGGCTTCAGGCGGAGGAGATGGAGGAGAAGAGAGGGAGAGGTGGTGCTGGCTGGCTCCGGCGAGTGGTTGACAGGAAGGGGGAGAGGGCGATGAACAGGAAGAGGAGATATTTGGGTCGGCTGAAATAGGTTTTAGGAAAAATAAAGAAAAAGAAAAAGAGGTTATATACATATACATGTAAAGGAGGGTTGAGTGTTTGACCTAGAAAATTGGGCTTGGTCAACATCCTTGGGATGGGCTTGGTATCACATAGAGATATTTGGAGGGCTAGGATTGCATGGTTTGAAATTGGATGGCTAGGAATTTATGAGGGGGGTGATGTTGATTGCTACACACTCCAAAATCATGAAAAAAAATTACATGACCAAATAATGAAGGAAAATAGGTTTCTTCATGTGTTGTGTCCAATGGTGTAGGCACCTTAATGCACTTTTGCAATAAAGTCCCTAACAATTGGAATTTTTTTACAAAGATGGAAATTAGATTAATTTAATTAAAAGTAATACAAACGGTGTTCTTGAATTAATTGGAAGTACATGGGATTAAAATTAGGTGGGACACAAGTATCAAGGACATAGGAAACTCAGGATAGAATATTATCATAAATTGGGTTGCACAAAATGGGTCAAGATTGTGTCTCAAATTTTGATTGGAACGCACAAGGATACAAAGTTGAATTTATTTAGAATTAAATATAAACGTTTGCGACGAATATTGTGCTACTAAAATATAGCACAAGAGAGCATAATTATAAGTTACACAAAGGTCCGAATAGATGACTGGCACGTCTAGGACAAGGGTATAAAATTTGTAGGAAGACAATGGCTAGTGTAGTTCTCCATTTATCGAAACAACGGTAAGGTGCACTAAGTGATATAAATATTATAAAATTATTTAAAACACAGTGTTATAATTCTAATTGGATTCAAACTAGCCCTAGTCTCTCTATTTAAGCCAAGCAGGTCTAATTTTGGATGAGGGGATTTATAAATTGCTAGGATTGCCGCCAGATCAAGATATTGAGTTCTTTATTGACTTGGTGCCAGGTATAGAGCCAATTTTATAGCATGTCTATAGATTAAACAACAACGAGTTAGTCAAGCTGAAGAAGCAAGTAGATGAATTATAGGATATGGAGTTTATCAGATCCAGTTTTTTACCGTGGAGATCCCCGGTATTGTTTATACCAAAGAAGGATGGATCGATGCGCATGTGCATCGATTACAGGGCATTGAATAATCTCACGATCAAGAATAAATACTAGTTACCCTGGATTAATGACCTATTCGATCAGTTGAGTGGCGCTAAGGTATTTTCCAAGATAGACTTGAGATCAGGCTACCACCAAGTTAAAGTGAAGCCGGAGGACATTCAGAGGACTGCTTTTAGGACTCGGTATGGCCAGTATGAGTTTTTGGTGATGCCGTTTGGGTTGACTAATGTCCCTGTGGTATTTATGAATTTGATGAACAAGGTATTCCACCAGTACCTTGACAAGTTCGTGGTGGTGTTTATTGATGACATACTCATATACTCGAAGACACCAGAAGAGCACGATGAGCATTTGCATATTGTATTGGATGTACTGAGGAAGGAGAAGTTGTATGAAAAGCTTTCCAAGTATCAGTTCTTCCTGGATAAGGTGGAGTTCTTAGGACATATTATGAATGGTGATAGAATTTCAGTGGATCCGAAGAAGATCGCAGCAGTGGAATCTTGAAAGACCCCGAGTTCAGTGGCAGAGATCAAAAGTTTCTTGGGTCTAGCAGGCTACTACAGGAAGTTTGTGCAAGATTTTTCAAGGATTGTCGAGCCGATGACTAGACTCAGCAGGAAGGATGCAGAGTTGGTTTGGACAGAGGAGTGCCAGGTTACTTTTGAGGAATTTAAGACGAGGTTGACATCTGCTCCTATTTTGACGTTGCCATCAGGGTCTGGAGGTTTCACTCTTTATAGTGATGCGTCGGGGAAAGGGCTGGATTGTGTTCTTTGGGAGAATGGAAAAGTGATTGCCTATGCATCCAGGCTGTTGCGTCCTCATAAGAAGAACCATCCTACCCACTATTTGGAGTTGGCAACAGTCATCTTTTCCTTAAAAGTTGTGGAAATACTATTTGTACGGAGAACGTATTGAGATCTTCACAGATTATAAAAGCTTGAAGTACGTTTTTACTCAGAAGGAGTTGAGCATGAGGCAGCATCGGTGGCTAGAATTGATAAAGGATTTTAACATATCTTTGCAATATCATCCGGGAAAAGACAATTTAGTTTTTGATGCCTTGAGCAGGTATCCAGTAGCTATATTTTTGATGCAGGATCAGTATTTTTTCGAGGATCTGGAAAGCTTGGGCATTGAGGTGATAGTTCCTGGTTTTGCCACGCATATATGGGGATTGCAAATATACTCAGAGTTGATGGACATGATCAAGGTAGCCCAGTATGAGGATGTATCTTTGAGGAGCATCAAAGCTTAGTGAGAGCAGGATTAGAGAATAATTTTACCATTGCTGAGGATGATTTTTTGCGGCATGGTGCTAGATTATGTGTGCCTAGTGGAAAGCTGCATAAGGAGGTATTTTAGGAAGTGCATCGCTCTCAGTATTCTATGCATCTAGGTGCCAACAAGATGTATCAGGATATGTGAGAGTGTTTGTGGTAGTATGGCATGAAGAGGGAAGTGGCACAGTTTGTATCTAGATGCTTAGTGTGCCAACAAGTGAAAGCCGAGAGGCAGAGGCCAGGTGGATTACTTCAGCCATTACCCATTCCATAGTGAAAGTGGGAGCATATTACTATAGATTTTGTGTCCGGACTTCCACGATCTCCAGGAGGAAATGACGCGATTTGGGTCATCGTTGACAGGTTGACCAAGTCGGTCTACTTTTTGCCTTTCAAGGTAGGCTTATCTAAGGGGAAGTTGGCAGAGATGTATGTGAGACAGATTGTCAGGATACATGGGGTTTCCGTCAATATAGTCTCAGATCGGGATAGTCATTTCACTTCTTATTTCTGGAAGATTTTGTAGGCGAGTTTTGGCACCCAACTCAAGTTCAATACTACATATCATCCCCAGACATATGGGCAATCAGAGAGGACCATTCAGACTCCCGAGGATATGCTGCACAACTGTGTACTAGATTTTGGGGGATCTTAGGAGAACCATCTCCATTTGGTAGAGTTTGCTTATAATAACAACTACCAGGCTAGTATAGAGATATCTATCTGAACAAAGAAATTCTATTCATCAGAAGCAGCAGTTCAGAATTCTACGCGGTTCCTCACTCCTAAAAAAATAGCAGGACAGTTCGAACACTCGAATGCTAAAGCGGCTTTCTACGCATCCCTAGTTATGCGTAAGAGACAGGACAGGACCCAGCACTCTTTCTAAACAGAGTCGGCATAAAGAATCAGACGTGTCGAAGCTACACATATTCAGACTTCACAGCAATAAAGTATGGAAAGATGATCATATGAAGAAGCAAGACGATTTTATTAAAAGATTAAAGTCATGATTATATATGAGGGAAATCCCATCTACAAAAAGGATTTTTCTCGTCGTCGTCGGAAGGCCACCTCCAGAATCTGTTCTGACAGGTTCTCACATCGGTGAAGGTCTTCCTCTTCTTCTATGGCAGTTCATCGACTTTCACAGTCATGAACAAGAAAATGATTGCTGGCGGGAGGATACAGCACTGGGCCTACCTGAACTTCTTCAGGGCCCATCCTCCACACGCCATGTCAGATCCAGTTGAGGCTTCTTTAACCCAACTCGATCGAGGATGACAGTTACAGTTTGTCTTCTCTCGTCCGCGGAAGTCACAGGAGAAAATATGCAGCTTGCAAGCTGTGTGGTCTAAAACGACCCTTCCTCTCTCCCGGAGAACCGCCATTCAAAGTTGCTGATTATCCCGAGTAAAGGAGGCTATGATATCCTTCCATGATCCATCGTTGCAGATGAGACTTGCTCGAAGATGCAGTCTTTTTTGGCTCCCTACATGCTGGAAGAACATGGTCTTCTTCTTTCTCAGATTGACCCGATGGACTCCGGCGATCATCCTTGTGTGGCAAAAGGAATGTGGGGAGAACAGGTTAAACTCCTCGGCCTTTTATAGGCGAGAGAGGTCACACCAGTCCCCAATAACTCTGCCATAAAGTCAGCATCGACCGTTTCAACGCTCCATTTAGAAACGTTTCGAGTTACAAGGAGCAGTTCATGCTTCATTCAAAGCGTTCCAAATTTTAAAAAAATTTGAAAGCTTTGAAGGGGGTCTTGTAGAAGCATAAAAAATACGCTGGATAGCTCTATGCAACATGGTGATGCAGGGCAGCGTAAGCAGGGGACCTCAAGGCCATCAAGAGTGCAACGGAGCTTTTTCGCTGAGCACGGCATAAAATATGATGGGACAATCCACGTAAATACAGTATATCCAGGCCGCTTCAATATAGACGGGGTGCTTCATCACCTCCATGGCGTAAAACTCATTCGCTTTCAAAGCAGCGTTAAAGCGTACGAGGAACTCTTCGTCTTCCCCGAAATAAACCTGTCAAGTCACGCAGTGAACCTGACATCTAACTCCTGACAAAAAGTGCTGCACGGCTACCCAAACGACGGCTGGAAAGATGGCAGACCACTCGGGACGCGCCCCACAGTATGATAGCGGATCTCTGCATATAATATAGAGGATTTGATTAAATATCACCGAACCGTAATTTACTGACATCCCCTCAGCGGAGACTACTTTTACGCGCACAAGGGGATACGCTGCCTTATTTTACACAGGCAGACGTGAACTGTTTACTCTCCACGGAAGACAAACAGAATGCCACGTCAAAAGCTGCTCTTTGAACAGGGCTCGAGGCACGCCTCTGCACCTAATGCTCAGAATGGTGGCAGGCCTTCAGAATACGTCTCTGCAATTAATGATGATGGCGGATCTCGGCATTTAATGCGAGAGATTTGATTATATATCCAAGAGCCGTGATTTCGGCTAGAGACGTCCACATCACCTCGGCTTCTACGTCCATTCAACTTTTGTGACTGCTCGGCCTCTACGACTACTCTGGCACGTTACGCAGCGGCTTCGACGCCCATTCAGCTTCTGTGCCCGCTCGACTTTTATGCCTCGTCAGCTTCTATGCTCATTCAGCTTCTGTGCTCACTCGGCTTCTACGCCCATTCAGCTTCTGTGCTCACTCGGCCTCTATGACCACTCGGCTTTTATGCCTATTTGGCTTCTATGCCTACTTGGCTTCTACGCCATGGTGACAGATATTGGCTTCTACGCCCACCTCTTCTACACGAGGGATACCTACCTACGTGGCTTCTACGCCGTGATCTTCGTAGCGATTATACGTATTTTGTCCCTTAGTTAGACCCGTATCACACACTCATTTAGAGGATTATCTATACGCAGGCATTGGTTATTTTAACCGTTGTATAAAAGGGTGCTGTACTTTTCACTACTCGGTTTCTACACCGACGGAGTGGTCACTGTCACTAAAACTCTATAAATAGAGACCTCTATCAACAGAGGACAAGGTCGGAAAATTGGTCAAGAAATCCAATATCAGATCCAAGGTCGAACTTCCAAGAAAGATCGAACAAGAGGTCAAGAGAGAGAGAGAGAGAGAGGGAAGAATCCGGAGCTAAGGCAAAGAGTAAGGATCGACGACTTTAGCATCGTGCGTCCACCCTCTTTTGCAACCTTCGAAGCTGCTTCCTGTCTTCTACGGCACTTCTTCATCATCGTGTGGTCCAAGGGCTAAAGTGATCGACTGCAGATCAGACACCTATAGCAATATTTACCCAGATTTATAAATTGTACTTCGACATCCTCGTATAGGATTAAATTGTACAAGTTTGTTTGTAAACCAAAGAATACGGGTTTCGTATAAACCCCGTCTTAAATACATTTCATTCTTTTGTTTTCCACCACAAACAAGATGGCGACTCTGCTGGGGACATCTTTCTCTTTTGATGAGGAAGCGATTGCTCAACACGATGCGGTACCCGTGGGATCCGTGAAGAAGACACTGGTCGTCCAGTTCGACCAGTCTGCCTACGAAGACATGCTTCGGACGGGGGGTAGCTCTCACTCTCTCTCTCTGTACAAAATAACAGGAAGCTGTGCAAGGTCTGGATGCCCAAGACATCCTCTACCATCCCTGTGGACTCTCCGATCTCTCCGACCAATGAGGTTGTAGCATTGCTCCCTCCGTGCCCTGCACGTAAAATTCAGTCTCCCACTACGCACGGTATAGACAAAACTTCGGGCAAAGCCTCAGCGCTAACCCAGAAGTATCCACTGTGCTCCACGCGATGCGTAGAAACCAGTCTCCCGTCCGTGGCGGAATAGACAAAACTTCGAATGATGCCTCAGCGCCAAATCGAAAGTATAAAGCACGCTCCGCGCGTAAGACAACATCTGATCTCTACGGGAAACCAGATGACGCCCTGATCTCCGCAAGGGAAAGCAAGCGGTGAGCTACTTAACTTCTCAGCATTCACGCCAGCAAGGGAACAATCTACCCGCCATCCAAATTATGCGAGAAGCTGATGGCCGCCTGAGGACATACTCAGCCCTACGCCAGCCAGAGCGAAGCTCGAAATTACGCCAGACGAAGTCCCTAAGCGTACAGAAGGCTCGATTGACGTGTACCTCTATCTCTAAAGGAGTCATGATTAAAAGTTTGTCATATTCATATTACCTCTGAATAAACTTTCGGTTATCTACTATCTTCTGATATAGTTTGCCATCTACACTTAACACCCGTACTTAGTCATAAGTACGCCAGTGTTGTTAAGTCCACAAAAACTGCCATGTCCATATCACCTCTGAGCAGACGTGTACCTCCATCTCCAAAGGAGTCACGATCAAAAGTTTGTCATGTTCATATTACCTCTGAATAAACTGTCGGCTATCCACTACCTTCTGATATAGGTTGCCATCTACACTTAACACCCATATTTAGTCATAAGTACGCCAGTGGTGTTGAGTCCACAAAAACTGCTATGTACATATTACCTCTGAGCAGATGTATGCCTCTATCTCCGATGGAGTCACAACCTAGGGAGTTTGTCATGTTCATATTACCTCTGAACAAACCTTCCTAAATTCGGCTATCAATTATCACGTTCATATTACCATTGATATCGATCGTCATCTCAGCTTAGCACCCGTACTTAACTCTAAGTACGCCAGTGGTGTTGAGTCCACAAAAACTGCCATGTCCATATTTACCTCTGGCTGGGCTTGTCCCTAAACCTATTTGCACTCTCATGCGCAACAAATGATAGGTCCACAAAAAATTTCCCCTGTGGAATGCCCGCAATGGAAAGTAGCGCATGGCAACTGTTCTTCGACGGTGCCTCCAGAACTGGTCCCAAAGGAAACGTGGTTTCAGGGGTAGGAATTGTCCTGGTTACTCCCGATAAACTCGTTATCTATCGAGCATACTCTCTTAACGAGCCCTGTTCCAACAATGTGGCGGAGTACAACGCTCTACTAATCGGGCTCCAAGTCGCTAAAGAAGTGGGGATCGAATCTCTGGAAGCTTTTGGTGATTCTCTGCTTATCGTCAATCAAGTCAGAGGAATATATGAAGTCCGGAATCCAGACCTCGATCACCAAGCAACGGTCGAGATAGCCGTAACATTCAAGAGGTTCTTCCTAGAGCATGTACCTCGATCTCAGAATCTGGAAGCCGAAGCCCTAGCCAGTCTAGCTGCAGATTTAGCTACTCCTATAAGAAGGCAGAATTCGGTAATCCTTCTTAACAGAGATCTATTTTGCGTGAAGAACAACGCTCACATCGAACGCAGTTACGCTGTGAACATCGATCCTCCTACGAGAGATTGGAGAAGTCCCTTGATAGATTTTATGGCACACGGAATCTTGCCGGAGGACCCTAAAGAAGCAGCATTCGTCAAAAGACGATCATTACGCTTCTACTTCGATGCATCTTCGCAATGCCTATATCGCCGGACCTACGATGGACTGCTATTGAGATGTCTCTCTAATGACGAAGCACAACAGATTATCCGCAAAGCTCACGACGGCGTATGCGGGGTGCATTAACCCGGTCCTAAGCTACAGGATCGTATCAGAAGAATGGGCTATTACTGGCCCACTATGATCGCAGACGCAATCAAGTATGCCAAACGATGCAAGGCCTGTCAGGTTCATGCAGACTTCATACACCAGCCGTCTGAACATCTACATCCTACGGTTGCATCTTGGCCTTTCGAAGCATGGGGTATGGATATCATTGGTCCTATTCACCCGTCTTCTTTCAGAGGTCACCAGTTCGTACTGGCCATCACGGATTACTTCTCCAAATGGGCAGAGGCGATCCCTCTCGCTGAGGTAAAAACATCTAATGTGATCAGCTTCATCAAGCATCACGTCATTTATCGCTTTGGGATTCCCCGAAGGATAATCCATGACAATGGGCCTCAGTTCATCAGCCAAGCGTTTCATCGATTTTGCGATAAAAATCGAATACAAAATATCGCCTCTACGGAGTATTATCCAGCTGCTAATGGTTTGGCGAAAGCCTTCAACAAAACCATTATCAAACTCTTGAAGAAGTTCGTCTCTTCAAACAAAAGAGATTGGAACGAGAAGCTGAAAGAATGTCTCTGGGCGTACCGCACAATGGTCCGAGCACCGACAGGTTGCACCCCGTTCTCACTGGTCTACGGGAGCGAAGCAGTTCTTTCCATCAAAATTCAAATCCCGTCACTCAGGATAGCAGTCGCCAATGAGTTAACTCGGGAAAAGAATGACCTTTTAAGGCTTCAGGAGCTAGAAGGATTAGACGAGAAATGCCTTCAAGCTCAATAGAGCATCGCGTTCTATCAAGCGCACATTTCCAGAGCTTTTAATCAAAAAGTAAAGGAAAGAGTGTTCAAAGTTGGCGAGCTAGTCTTAGCTGTAAGAAGGCCAATGATTCTCACTCACAGGAGAAAAGGCAAATTTTAGCCAAAATGGGAAGGCCCTTACGTGATCGAGACAACGTTCTCAAACGACGCTTACAGGTTAGCCCAGCCTAATGGAGACCTACTAATGGCTCCTATCAATGGCAAATTCCTAAAGAGGTACTATGCTTAACCTCCTCTGCTCAAGTGGAATAAAGGCGAAAATCTCATTCTGACAAAACTACTTCCCAAACGAAACTAGTTGGGTCGTACTCTATCATGTCCATATGACCCCTGAATAGATGCGCCCTGCTAAAGTTTACCAAGAGACTATCACGTCCATACTACCTTTGATATTACTTTCACCCAAACCCGTCATTTACATTCCGAAATGACGGGTCCACAAAGTCAGATGAAAAGCCTCTTTATTATTCCCTAAAAAAGAGTGGAAGTACATTAAAAAGCAAAAGCAAAAGTACATCATGAAAGGGGAGCGGCCAAATCGTGAATATGCTCCGCCAGTATGGCCATCTTCTCATTCCTGGAGTCCAAAACGGTAGCTCGAGCTCGCTCCCATCTCGTCTCCTCATCATCCAAGCCGGATAAATCAGACAAAGAATGTGTAAGAGCGGCGTGCATGGCACTCGCATATGCCAAGTTCTGTTGAGCCTCTTTTATCTGGCTCTGTAACACATGCACACCGGCGGCTGAAGCACGAGACCTTTCCTTCGCTAAGGCGAGCTCGGCCTTTAACTTGCGAACCCTCGCTTCATTTTTCTCATGCTCAGCTTTACTCTTGGCTAACTGGGGAACAACACACTCTAAGAGGGTGTGCTCGTCACTCATCTCCTTCTGCTGCATCTCGAGGGACCTGCTCAGAGCTTCCAACTCTCCCAGCCTTGCAGTCAGCGAGTCGTATTCATCCTGGACCAAATCGTCAACACTATCTTGGGATAGCTGTGAGTATTCGTTAATGGGTTGCTCCAAACCATTAACTACCTCCGCCAGGGCGTCAGCTAAACTAGTATCGCCAAGGGTCCCTGATCGCCTCTATCGAAAACCGAGAGGACCTCTTCAGGCACTCAAAGTTCAGATTCTTCTCCAACACCATTGATATTAGCGTTTTTAAAGTGTTGTAGAAGATACTAGTATACTGCTCGGTCAGCGCAGCTAGGCCCGAATGCACGCTAGGAGTGGCTGCAATATTGTCGAACCGCTCTCCAGAGGTGACCGCAATCGACGTGGCCACAGTCCTCATCTAAACAGGGGGTGCGACAAAAGAGGAAGCGCCAACCCGCATACTCGAAGGAGGCGTTGTCGCAACGATAGTGTCATCCACTTGAGGTATCGAAGCCTCGTCGGCAGGCGAGCCGGCACCCGAAGATGCTTCCTCTTCAAAACCAGGCACCTCTATATCAACGCCAGGACCTGACACAGAGCCGAAGGGCGCATATACATTGCCCTCCCCGAAGAGGTCGTCTCCTAACAAGAAGACAAGAGAAAGTTAATGTCCACACGATATTAATTTTCCTAAAGAAGAGGCACGAAAAGACGACAGTGATGCTAGGCAAGCTGTCATACCTGGAGATAAGGGCCTGCTAACTGACACTGGCAAAATACTCTTCCAGGTCTTCGCCAAGATCCACTTGAGGCATATCAACTGGAATCTCGCTAGAAGCGCTGACGGGCACGGCAGGGGCCTCTCCCAATGCTGATCCGGACAAAGGTATATGGAATCTTATAACCAGCCTCGAAGGCGACTTCATTCCACTACCTGAAGCAGTAGCAGCGGTAGCAGCCTCCAGCTAAGATTCTCCGGCGCCACCGGCCAAAACTGTAGAAGGTTCCTCTCTAAAAGGCGAGGAACCCCCAATCAAAGAATCATCCCCGACATAGGGAGAAGCAGGCTCACTTCCAGGAGCCTCAATGCCAGGAATCTGGAGAGGACGAGTAACCATCCTCTTCGTCCTCTTACGAGGGGAAGCCTCCTTCAGAGCGAGAGCCCTTCGTTTCCCGGAGACTACCAACGCCCCTGCAGGCGGAGGTATTTCACCCCTCGGTACCGATACGAGAGGCTCATCCGGAGTAGCGGACTCGTCACCCTCGTCAGAAGAAATCGAGGGGACTTCAACCCTTCCCCCAGGTTTGGAAGAGGGCACCCTAAAGCTTCCACCAATATCAAAATCATGATGGGAGGTGTTCGTTGCCACATAGAACTGGGCATACGAATGCAGGATGCGCAGCTCCGTGGAGGGTGTGACGAAGGGCACAGTAAAAATTGCCCCGATGCATCCCATGATAAAATATCGCCATCCCCTCGCTCCATCGATGAGTCCACCTCTGGACCTGAAGCTGGTGACGGCGTTGCCCATATGCAACTAATCATACCCAAACTGCCTGGCAAACCGACTAGGCAGGTAGCGTTCGAAGAAGCAGTGATCTTCACTTCTGTACAGCAAGTGGGAAGGTCTAATGCAGACCAACCAATTGAAGGCTTCAGGAGAAAGAGTGGTCCTATCTCTACCTGAGTCCTCAAGCCTAATCCCCGATTGGTTGCGATGAACAGAGGGGACACTGCAAAGGAGCTTCCAGCTGTGACCGCAATGCAGCACCCGCCGACAGTCTAAAACTGTGAGCACATTCCAAGAGGATTTCTTGTAATTTAGCAAGAAACTCCCCCCCAAGCTACTGCCGGAACCGGGAGACATCACCCGGGGGTTATGGAGAATTAACCATCCCATCAAATACAGGTATGGTAATTCCACCCGGGGAAAGCTTTCACGCCGAGCTTCATTGGCAAGCAGCGCCTCAGTCATCGCCCTCAAGCCAGCTTGTATACGGCACACCATGGCAGGGAGCAAGCCCATTCTTGCCCCGAACACCAGACGCACGGCAGGCCACAAGGTGCTGCGGTAAATACGATCCGCAGATGTGATGCCAGGTACCACCAGTCGGTGCAGCCATATAGAGAGGAAGCCAGCCAGTTGAGATTCCTTGGATAGTGCCCTGTGGCAATGTCTCAAATAGCTGTAGGCCTTAGTACCTGCGGGATATCTTCCTATCCCTTCGACGAGGATTTGATTCGGATCCCTAGCATCCTCCAGGAGATCGTCAACTTCCTGACCAGTCAGCACGCTCAGAGGATTCACAGGCTCATCCTTGACTTCCAAGACTTTCTCCGGCTGAGCAGCCCTACCCCGGTAAAAAAAGAGGTAGGACGTCCATTTACTGATGTGAGACAAATCTGAAGGCTCAGCGTAGAAGGCGGTGCAAGCAAGGTAGTGGCACATCAGCTCCTGGTACACTTCCACTACCCGAGGGTCTGAATCCCCCAACTCCCGGTTCGTGGGAACATACTCTTCGTACGGAGTATCCCCCTTCAGCAGTCTCGAGATCTCTGCCATCTCATGAAGGGCCAATCCCAACTCCTCCAGCGGAGTGGCGAAAGTTCCGGTGAGCGGAATGTATCGCTCCATCAGCGCCAAAAACAGGTTAGGGTTAGGAGGTAACCCAACGCTGGTGGCACTCACAGCTGCCAACAGACCGATGTTCTCCAACTCGATCCGAAAATGCTCCAAGTCCCAATCAACTAAGCGTTCCCATCGAAGGTTTGTTGGGGTCATCCACCCGTTACATCGAGGATTCGCCTTGGGGTATACTCCTCCGTGTTGCAAAACGTCGGTAATTGCACCGGCTGGAGCACCAAGCTGTCTTCACTCGGGATACTTCCCGGGTACAACCCCCTGAACCACGTTACAGGACCGGAAGGGCGGCTGACAAATAGGCCAGATCCTTTCTGGTAGAAGATCTTCCTCGGCCTACCGTAAAGATCGGGAGTCAACGTCCACGATATCTTCCTGGGATGTGTAGCATGGGAGAATGCCGAGATGGGATAATCTCTCGGCATCTTGGGCAGACTCAAGACCAACTTCCCGGCAGGAAAAACCCAGAGTTCTTTTTTTGGCTTCGTCTGGGACTGCTTATCAATCATGTCCCCGAAGAAAAAGGCCGGCTTTATATACTGGTCCCCGTCTACATACGTCAAAGGCTCTCCATTAATCATGTTCAGCAGCGTTCGCCCGCCCTGAGCCGATATCAAGATTTTCTTCCCTTTGGGATATTGGGGCCCGGAGATAGGAAATACCACATGGGATAGATCCTCCAGATAGTTGGAGTGCTGCAACCCGGCGGCAGAACCCATCACCTCGGCTAGCAGAGACTCGCCCAAGTTAACTACAAGGGTGCAAGAAAAATATGTCAGTTTTATACTAGACGTTACAATATCGCAGCATATGCCAAAAGGCAACGGTCTGAGCTCTACGCCGAGACTGTACAAACTTGATAGTTTATGCCGGAATTTTCCTCCAGAAGCGTAAAATTTAAATCGGTAGCATACTGTTTGTGCTTTACGCCAGACTGCCAAGGTTCGAGCTATTACGCCAGAATTTTCATCCACAAGCGTAAAAGTTCAAAATTATACAGTATACACCAAGTTTTCGGCAGTCGAAACTTTTTACGCACAACTGCGAAAATCTAGAGTTTTTATGCTGACACATTAGAAATGTGGACGTAAAAGATAAAACATCTCCGTGCATCATCTTCCTCAAAGAGGCTATCAGCACAGAAGACGAACTAGCGCGGTCACGTTCAACGTGTGTGAAGGATTTTTCAGTCGTTCTCATTCATCCCAAAAAGCTATACCTATCAGCCCGGGTGCACTTCTCGTCGGCGGGATGCTCGGCTCGGAATGGGGTTCGCCCTGTCCAACCGGAGGCACTCCTGCTTGGGCAGAAGAACGAGAAGAAGAATCAATCTTCTTTCCCTTAGAGGAGGAGGATTGCTTAGAGGCCATTACTGGAAACTTCGAAGACTCAGAGAAGACTCGGAGAAGAGCTCGAACAGTCGAAGGCTTTCTTTCGCAGAAGATGGATGAAAAGTTTTTCTCTAAGAAAACTTGGGATATATATAGAGTTCGGATGGACTCCTCGGACCCCGAACCAAATCTCCTAATTAATATTCGGTTATGATTGGGTCCTACGTCAGCCTATTATTCAGAGAAGACGGACAGTCAGCAAATTCGAAAAGTTTTTTGCGCAAAGCAGGTCAGCAGTTCTTACGCTAAGGAGCTTTCTACGCTCGACAGCAACAGATCTACGGTTTCACGCTCGTAAGCTATAAGTCTATGGTTTTACGCCCGGATGCCTTTGTGCTCGGTAGCTTTTATGCTCGAGAGGCCATAATCCTACGACTTCATGCCAGCAGATAACAAATCGATGATCTCACGCTCGGTGGTGCCTAGTTTACGCTCAGAAGCAACAGATCCGCGACTTCACGCTCAAAATTTTTTTTCTTTTCAGAAGCTACAAATCTACAGTTCTACGCTAAGGAGCTTTCTACGCTCGACAGCTACGAATCTATGGCTTTACGTTCGACGGCTACAAGTCAGGTTTTACGCCCAAATGCCTTTGTGCTTAGTAGCTTTTATGCTTGAGAGGCTACAAACCTACGACTTCACGCTCAGGAACTACAAGTCTATGATTTTACGCTCGATGGTGTTTAGTTTATGCTCAGAAGCTGCAGACTAATAATTTCACGTTCTACGACTTCCCGGACATCTGAAGGATACGCCGGCCAGATTACGCGTACATCTGAACGGTCCTCAAACCGGTCAATTGCAAAGAGTTCACACAGAAGATACTCGTCCTTGACCTCAAGATATCCTAAGTACCTGAAACATGCAGAGTTCAACGTTGAAAAACTACTCATCTTCATGGGTCGGTTCAAAGTTCATCCAGACTCCAGTCTGAATATTTTATCTATCAAGATGGTAACTCAGTTTGACAGCCATTTCTCGACCCTGTTCTAAGGGATTTTTGAGAAATCATTCTTGAAGATGATGTCTGAACAAAGAAATTCTGTTCATCAGAAGCAGCAGTTCAGAATTCTACGCGGTTCCTCACTCCTAAAAAAATAGCAGGACAGTTCGAACACTCGAATGCTAAAGCGGCTTTCTACGCATCCCTATTTATGCGTAAGAGACAGGACAGGACCCAGCACTCTTTCTAAACAGAGTTGGCGTAAATAATCAGACGTGTCGAAGCTACACATATTCAGACTTCACAGCAACAAAGTATGGCAAGATGATCATATGAAGAAGCAAGACAATTTTATTAAAAGATTAAAGTCATGATTACATATGAGGGAAATCCCATCTACAAAAAGGATTTTTCTCGTCGTCGTCGGAAAGCCACCCCCAGAATCTATTCTGACAGGTTCTCACATCGGTGAAGGTCTTCCTCTTCTTCCATGGCAGTTCATCGACTTCCACAGTCATGAACAAGAAGATGATTGCTGGCGGGAGGATACAACACTGGGTCTACCTGAACTTCTTCAGGGCCCATCCTCCACACGCCATGTCAGATCCAGTTGAGGCTTCTTTAACCCAACTCGATCGAGGACGACAGTTACAGTTTGTCTTCTCTCGTCTGCGGAAGTCTCAGGAGAATATATACAGCTTGCAAGTTGTGTGGTCTAAAATGCCCCTTCCTCTCTCCTGGAGAACCGCCATACAAAGTTGCTGATTATCCCGAGCAAAGGAGGCTATGATATCCTTCCATGATCCATCGTTGCAGATGAGACTTGCTCGAAGACACCGTCTTTTTCGGCTCCCTACATACTGGAAGAACATGGTCTTCTTCTTCCTCAAATCGACCCGACGGACTCTGGTGATCATCCTTGTGTGGCAAAAGGAATGCGGGGAGAACAGGTTAAACTCCTCGGCCTTTTATAGGCAAGAGAGGTCACACCAGTCCCCAATAACTCCGCCATAAAGTCAACATCGACCGTTTCAATGCTCCATTTAGAAACGTTTTGAGTTACGAGGAGCGGTTCATGCTTCATTCAAAGCGTTCCAAATTCCGAAGAAATTTGAAAGCTTCGAAGGGGGTCTTGTAGAAGCATAAAAAATACGCTGGATAGCTCTACGCAACATGGTGATGCAGGGTAGCGTAAGCAGGGGACCTCAAGGCCATCAAGAGTGCAACGAAGTTTTTTCGCTGAGCATGGCGTAAAATATGATGGGACCATCCGTGTAAATGCAGTATGTCCAGGCCGCTTCAGCGTAGACGGGGTGCTTCATCGCCTCCATGGCGTAAAACTCATCCGCTTTCAAAGCAGTATTAAAGCGTACGAGGAACGCTTCGTCTTCCCCGAAATGAACCTGTCAAGTCACGCAGTGAACCTGACATCTGACTCCTGACAAAAAGTGCTGCACGGCTACCCAGACGACGGCTGAAAAGATGGCAGACCACTCGGGACGTGCCCCACAGTATGATGGCGGATCTCTGTATTTAATGCAGAGAATTTGATTAAATATCACCGAACCGTCGTTTACTGACATCCCCTCAGCGGAGACTGCTTTTACGCGTACAAGGGAATACGCTGCCTTGTTTTACACAGGCAGACGTGAACTGTTTACGCTCCGCGGAAGACAAACAGACTGCCACGTCAAAAGATAATCTTTGAACAGGGCTCGAGGCACGCCTCTGCACCTAATGCTCAGAACGGTGGCATGCCTTCAGAACACGTCTCTGCAATTAATGATGATGGCGGATCTCGGCATTTAATACGAGAGATTTGATTATATCTCCAAGAGCCGTGATTTCGGCTAGAGACGTCCACATCACCTCGGCTTCTACGCCCATTCATCTTTTGTGACTGCTCGGCCTCTGCGACCACTCTGGCACGTTACGCAGCGGCTTCTACGCCCATTCAGCTTCTGTGCCCTCCCAGCTTCTACTCCTCGTCAGCTTCTATGCTCATTCAACTTCTGTGCTCACTCGACTTCTACGCCCATTTAGTCTCTGTGCTCACTCGGCCTCTATGACCACTCGGCTTCTACGCCTATTCGGCTTCTATGCCTACTTGGCTTCTACGCCATGGTGACAGACATTGGCTTCTACGCCCACCTCTTCTACACGAGGGATAACTACCTACGTGGCTTCTATGTCATGATCTTCATAGCGATTATACGCATTTTGTTCCTTAGTTGGACTCGCGTCACACGCTCATTCAGAGGATCATCTATACGCAAGCATTGGTTATTTTAACCGTTGTGTAAAAGGGTGCTGTACTTTCCACTACTCGGTTTCTACACCGACGGAGTGGTCACTGTCATTAAAACTCTATAAATAGAGACCTCTATCAACAGAGGACAAGGTCAGAAAATTGGTCAAGAAATCCAATATCAGATCCAAGGTCGAACTTCCAAGAAAGATCGAACAAGAGGTCAAGAGAGAGAGAGAGAGAGGGAAGAATCCGGAGCTCAGGCAAATAGTAGGGATCGATGACTTTGGCATCGTGCGTCCACCCTCTTTTGCAACCTTCGAATCTGCTTCCTGTCTTCTACGGCACTTCTTCATCATCGTGTGGTCCAAGGGCTAAAGTAATCGACTGCAGATCAGACACCTATAGCAATATTTACCCAAATTTATAAATTGTACTTCGACATCCTTGTATAGGATTAAATTGTACAAGTTTGTTTCTAAACCAAAGAACATGGGTTTCGTATAAACTCCGTCTTGAATACATTTCATTCTTTCGTTTTCCACCACAAACAATGTCCCCATTTAAGGCTCTGTACGGTCGGAGATATCGTACTCCCTTGTCATGGGATGATGTTAGAGAGAGAGCTTTGCTAGGGCTAGAGATGGTTGTGGATGCAGCGGAGAAGGTTAAGTTGATCATAGACAGACTTCGAGTGGCGCAGGATAGACAACGACATTAGGCCGATAGCCACCGGAGACCTTTGGAGTTTGAGGTATAATTTTAGATTTTTGTTTTATGCTTGATCTTGGTTGTTTGTTATAGATTAAGTTCTTAAGGTTGTGTTTTTTTCTAGGTTGGTGGTATGGTATTTTTGAGGATTTCTTCGACACGAGGCACAATTCATTTCGGTGGAGGCGGGAAGCTTAGTTCGCGATTTATCGGACCTTTCAGTATTCTTGAGTGGGTCGGTGCAGTTGCTTACAGACTAAACTTGCCATCTGTATTGGAGGGAGTGCACAACGTATTTTACGTGTTGCAGTTGAGACGGTACGTGGCAAATCCTAGTCACATATTGGATCACTCGGAGATAGAGGTGGGTCATATTCTTAGCTTTCCAGAGCAGCCAGTTGAGATTCTGGATCGGAGAGAGAAGGTGCTGAGGAACCAGACCATTCCTTTGTTACGTATCGTATGGAGGCATTACTCTCTGGGTGAGTCTACCTGGGAAAGGGAGGATAAAATACGAGAGCGTTACCCATATTTGTTTGTACCTTGAGGTATGTTCTTTCCTGATTTTATTTTATTTTCTGGGGGGTAGTTTTGTCTTTGAATTTTGAGGACAAAATTATTTTAAGGGGAAAGACTTGTGACTACTATATTTTCTAACAAGGAAATTTTGGTCATTTCATAATTAGTTAAATATGTGCTTCTTGTATATTTATTTATTATATTATTTAATTATTGTTAGATGTTAGATTTTATTTTGGACCTGTGTTAGTGGACCTAACTAGATTAAAATAGTCTCATGGACCAACATTTAATTATAGTTAGATTGAGCCCAATAAACAAGCCCAATAGTTAGCCCATTCATTAGGAGGATAACTTAATTAGTTAAACCAATTGGATTAGAACATTTCTTCCTTAATTAATTCCTTCATGACAAGCCCTAAGGGGTATTGTGGACTTTTTATAGTGACTTGGAGCAGGGGGAAGGCCGGCCACATAAGGGAGGAGAGAGACTCTCTCTCTCTCTCTCTTCATTTATTCATTACATTTCTTGATCTAGAATTTTCCTCTTCCAAATTCTTTCATATCCTACACCAATCCCTACCCAAATTCTTTCCTAATTCCTTCTCTACCCACCATTGGAGGCTATTGGAACAAGGATGAGGCAAGGATCTACAAGGAGGAGGAAGGAGCACAAGTTGAAGGCTCTTGACACACAATTTGAGACTTGCATTGAGAATCCATCTCCCAATAGATTACAAGTTAGCTTTTTCTCTCTAATTAGACTATAAATCTATAATTTAATCATTATGAACCTTTCCATGTACTAAGGCTACCCATAGGAAGTGGAATTAGGTTTATAGGAGTCATATAGAGAAAATTATGTGGTATTTTGTGTCAATTTTGGGAGAATTTCGATATTGGCACATCATGTGTTTGTCAATAGGTCAATTAGACCAAATTGATATGTGTTTGATTGTATAAGACTAGTGTTATATCCATAATTGGATATGTGTAGGTCGTATTACGATAATTTGGCGATACAAGTTGATTTGGGGGTTTTTCGTCCGATACGGGGGTTTGAGCATGTTATATTTTAACACAGGTACATAGATGAGTAGCTAACACTTTGTTATATTTCTAGTTATGATTCTAGACTTGCTCGTGTCCTTCGAAATATGTTTGGTGGTGTGGTAGAGCCGTATCGCAGCGTATCATAGATTGAGTGTGATACGGGTGCGGTACACTCCACGTGTTTGATACTTTGCTTACTAATTTAATTTACCTTGGTTATAACTATGAGATTATTGTATTTATAGTTGTTATATGATATAGATATAAATATATATAGTTATAGCTATGTTTTTATTTTGTTTGTAATGTGTTGGTAGTCATTGGAGAGTAGGAAAGTTCATGTGCACCATTTGTATTGATATGTGTAAGCATATATAAGGATATATATATATATGGGTATAGGTGTGTGTATGTGTGCTTGGGGGAGCTGTCGGCCAAGCAATAAGCTGCAACAACATTAATAAGCAGCAACAGCCATAATAAGCAGCAGTAGCAACAATAATAAGCAGCAACAACAGTAATAAGCAGCAGCAGCAGCATCAACAATAAGAAGCAGCAATAACAGTAAGTAGCAATAAGCTGCAGCAGCAATAATAAGCTGCAACAGCAGCAATAATAAGCAGCAGCAATAATAGGCAACAATAATAGTATTACGCAGCGCCAGCAGCAATAAGAAGTAGCAGCAACAATAAGAAGCAACAGCAATAATAATAAGCAGCAGCAGTAAGCAGCAATAAGCTACAGCAGCAGTAATAAGCAGCAGTAGTAGTAATAACCAGTAGCAGCAGCAATAAGCAGCTGCAACATCAATAATAAGCAGCATCAGCAGTAATAAGCAGCAACAGCAACAATAAGAAGCAGTAGCAGCAGCAAGCAGTAATAAGTTGTAGCAGCATTAATAAGCAGCAACAATAATAAGAAGCAGCAGCAGCAGTAAGCAACAATAAGGTGCAGCAGCAGCAATAAGCAGCATCAGCAATAAGAAGCAGTAGCAGCAGTAAGCAGCAGAGAGAAGCAGCAGTAAGCAGTATATAGTAGCATTTGCAGTACTCAATAGGAGGGGTGTCCAAGAGATAAGGAATGTGTGGGAGTACTAATGTAATATGTGATCAAGGGTAGTAAGGTTGAGTATCAACTTTTGTGTATGATACCAAGAGTATAAGAGTTAAGTATTAGGGAAAGGTAAGATAACTATTAGTTTACAGTTAAGGTAAGTTTTATATAGTAAGGTATTCGCTAGTATACTCAATATAGCTAGTTAATCTAGTTAAGGTTTTGGTCTAAGTTGCTAGGTAATCATTAAGATATATGATATAGCCGTTGAGGGTATTAAGCTATTAAAATACTAAGATAATTGTTAGTACTAAGGTATTAGTTATATATTGGTGTTAAGTTATGGTATATAGTATTGTATAATTTATATATGTATAGATATTGATACTATATTAATTAGTATAGGTATTGGGTTTGTGTTTTAAGAAGGGTGTATAGGTGGTGTGATACTGTATTGGTTCAAAGCCAAGATATCCACTTAGCACGGATATTCCCTATGTTTCTTGTATTTAGTGTAGATATGCTTGATTTCTGATATCCCTTATGTTTCTTGTATTTAGTGTAGATATACTTGATTTCTTGACACGATGGTTACACGGATTGGTATATCCGAATCTCGTTATGAGATGTTATTCCTTAGTATTTATGGTGTATCTTGTGCAAGCCTTATTCCTTGTTCTTCTTGTACATATATAGATATTGATTCTTGGGTAGACTCTAGCTACCTACCTAGTGAATCCTGTATCATAACGTACCATGGTTGGATCCACTATACCAGTCGGGGCAGTGAGTGTTAGTATAGATATGTGATCATACCCTCCTTGTGCATGTCTTGTTTCTCGAATAGTGTTAATCCTACACCGCACGTATGATTAGCCTGGCCATAATCCTTGTATAATTTTCTAAGCCGATCACATATTGAAGTTGGTACTCACTTACTTAATAGTAGTATTTTTTGCTCATTTCTATGATGCTCATTCTTGTATTTATTTTCGGTATTCCTATTGTTCATATATCTTGTACCTGTATATTGCATCTTGTATATTCGTTCCATTTTCTGTTACATAGTTTATGTCATTTATTAGAACTGTTGTTAGAGATGTACTATGCTCCTTTTCTGACTGGATATATTTTTTTCAAATGACAATGAGGAGTGATATCCCACTCACTACGGGCCTCATGACGTAGTTGGCTTAGAGCCAAAGACTTTGGCCCTGGAGGGTCTTATCCCGGTTGAGACAGATGACCTAGTACCCGTATCTCAGTAGATAGATTTATTTTGTACTAGATTTGTCTCCAGCATTTTATTATTAGTATTTCTTTAGATGACTCTTTGGGTATTATTTTGTCTTGTGAGTTATATTTGACTCTTCAGTTCTTTATATCATATTCGTGCGATTATTCCATCTTATAAATCTGTGATTGAGTATTCATATTTTATTGGTGGTATTATTAGATCTTGATTGCTAGATAGATAGTTTACCCAAACAATGTTCTACCGTTGATACTGCGGCGTAGGCTGGACGTTATTCACTACTCATGCCCCTATACCGGGTGTGGGTTGTGATAGTATTCTTCCCCAAATTGACTTATTTCTCTACAAATTTAACCTAATTCACAACCATTTCCTCTTAATTTCATCATCTAAGAAGCCTTGGAGTTTGGATTGCAAGGAGCACTTGAAATAAGAGGAATTGGCAAGGAGATCATGTCCTAATTGTGTCCATTTAGCATTTTATTGGAAATCTATCTCCCAATAGGTAAATTCTGAATTCATCCCTTAAATTAGAATCTTATTCATGCATTTATAGGAATCATCCCTTGGCTTAGGGCTACCCATAGGATCAAGAATTAGGTCCATATGACTTGTATTATAGAAGTTACATGATAATTTATATCCAATTAGAGGGAATTACGAGATTGACACATCAATTGTGTCTCATGAGACCAATTAGATCTAACTAGACTTAGATCGGGGTTGTTGGACTAGGTATGTGTCCACATACGAGTAGGTCGTTTCATGGTAATTTATGATATACTGTGATACGAGACTTATTTTGGATGTTTTGTATGAATGCTTTTCAATTCTTAATGTAGCAAGTTGTATTAGTTATTATATTGAGTATTTGATATATAGGAATGAGTTTTGTGTAGTATTTGGTAATTTGGTACTTTGTTGGATACGTATCATGGAGTATCCTATAGGTGCATGCCAAGTATTTTATTTAATACTCATAGTGTATATGTGGTATATATATATATATATATATATATATATATATATATATATATATGGATGAAGATATAAGTTGCTAGTTATATATTTGATGAGGTTAGTGTTTAGTGTATTGGTGAGCATGTATAATGTGAGTGAGAGTGTCTGTGATTAATAGAGCTAAGTGTGCCTGTAGGTATCAGTTGTGAGGGGAGCTCTGGTATCATGCTACAACAGCAATAACAGTATTAGCAGCAGAAGCATAGGCAGCAGTAATAGCAGTATTAGTAGAAAAAATATAGGTAGCAGCAGCAATAGCAGTATTAGTAGCAACAACTAGGTGCAGCAGCAGCAGCAAGATGTATTGTCAGCAGTGCTCGAGCACAGGTAATAGGGGGTATTGGCATGTTGTGCACTCGAGTAAGGGGGTCTCTGTCTTTGCTAGGATAGTGGCATCTTACGGTGAGTAACAACAATAATAACAACATGTTTGCTGCTGTACTTGTAATTATTATTGTTGTTGTGGTCTCTAGTAGAGGTAATATGATGCCTGGGTGAAAGAAGCTTTAGTAGTATCAGTAGGAACTGATACTAGTATATCAGAAGTAAGGAAAACTTGAGTATTCAAGTGTTAAGATGGATTATCAGTTGAACAATGTGTGAGTGATTGTGAGGATAGCTTGGTGGAAGTATTGTGTAGTGTCAGTGAAGGAGAAGTATTATAATAGATTATGGGTTAGAATCAGATTAGGATACCTGGTATTTGACTACCCATCACCTTGAAGGTAATTAAGTACTAAGTATTTATTAAATACCAAAATATTAGATGAGTGTTAATATAAGAGATAGCCTAGTTTAAGTTAAGATAATAGAGACCAAGTGGTAGTTAAGTATGTATCTATTAAGTAATGTAATAAATAGAGATGACTATATATATAAGTTATACATATATATGTATTGGGTAATACTTGCTAGTATATCTTATATCTTAGTTTTTACTTACACTAAGGTAATGACCTAGTATAGCTAAAATAAATTAGTGTTAGCTAGTTAGTAGCTCATAGGAGTCTAATACATTAGGATAGATCTAGAGTTGACCAAGTTTGACCCAAAAGTCAACCTTGATATAGCTTGACTAGTGAGACCTAGTATGGACCTAGAAAATCATCTTTAGTGCATTTTGCCTCATTTCTCACTTTATTACACCAATTTGACAGGCCATTCACATTTAGGTGTGTGCGACATCAGCTCAGATATCGAGATATATTATTTGCTCAGGACCGCAGGCGAGTATATTCTCTGATAGTTTCCTTATTTAATAGCCTCTATGTTTTATTTATTTAGTATTGATATATTTGATTCTTGACATGATGGTTTCACGGATTGGTATACGTAGATCTTGGTCATGAGATATTATTGTCGTGGTTACTCAGTGATCGTCGTATCGTATTTCATGATTACTCAGTGATTACCATGATATCTTAGTGATTATATAGTCCATGATCATAGTGTATGATATTATAGATGATGTCATGATTTGGATCCGTGTACTAGTCGAGGGTTGGGGAAGTATTAGTGGATATATGATCTTACCTTATAGTCCGTGATTTAGTATAGCCTTTGATAGTTAGCAGATCATGTCACTCACGCGTGATTACTCTTGCTCACCTTTTATATATAGCCCGTATTAGTCCCAAGCTGATCACATTATCTTACTAATATTTCAAGGCACATATATATATATATTGTTTCCTCTATTCCAGTTTATTACATTATTGTTCCTCACCATATTTTTTCCAGTTCTTGCTATTATTTACTATGATGCTCTTTCTTGTGATACATGCTAGTTCAGTTACTTCCATTATTTATTTTTATTGCTATTACTGTTTCATAATTTTTGTCAATTATTGGAACTACTATTTGGGTTATACTTCGCTCCAATCCTTACTGGATATATTTTTCAAATAATTCATTAGAGGACTGATATCCTACGTACTACAGACCACAGATGATGAGCCAGTTGAGTTATCACCTGTAGAGCCGATTAAGTTAGTTCCAGCAGTTGGTAAAGCATAGTTAGTTTATTCTTCATTGTATATGTCAGTTAGACTTTGGCATTGTATTATTATTTGATGTCTTGTGATGATATTAGACTTGGACTAGTGATGTATTTGTGACTTATTTTCTTTCCTTCTATTCCATATTATGTCTTATCATCCTCCAGTTTGTTATTATGATTGAGTATTGTTTACCATTGCCATATTATCTTCTTTTCCTCCATTTAGAGTTGAGATAGCATGACAGGTACCTTATATATATTGTGTGAGATGTATAGATAGTATTGTTGACCAAAAAAGTGTTATACCGTCGATGCTGTGGCGTAAGCTGGACGTACCCACGTACTCGTGCCCCTACACCGGGTGTGGGTCGTGACATTGCTTCTCTATGTGGCCTGAAGCAACTTGCTCCTCCTTTCTTACATCCTGCAAGCCAACTTCCCAACACACACAATACGGTTCAATACTGCTAGTATTCCTCTTACCTCTTCACTCACAGACACTAAAACAAATTCACAAAGTCACAGTCAGCTCAATCTTCATACAAAACCCTGACACCTCACTTACACTCACTGCACAGTCCAAAATTTATAGCAACTCGAGCCCCTCCCAAGTGCAGATAGTGCGCTATACTTGTGTGTTGCTCCCAAGCATCATGTTGTTGGGGCAACATTTGAGCACTGATTGCAGTCCCTTGCAGACACCCCGCAATACCCTTATCCTCACTCACAGATACACAACAATGAAAGACTCACGTGCAGTCCACGCAAATCCCTCACATATTTTAGTCACCATCACATTGACCCGATCACACACAGGCACTTATATATATATGTACACTTATTATACCACACACATCTAAGCTCAAAAACCCAAGCCATACTTCACTGTTTTACTGTATAAGGTGTACTGCAACACTCCAACCCGAGTACCTACTGCTGTCACTCCCATCACATCAAGCACACAAAAACTTGCATCCACACACCACACTCTAGTTATATATACTAATGCACAATCATACATATATATACAAAATATAAGCTCCTATAAATATATACTAATATATATGTAGATACACACAATATACAATTGAGAACACCCTTATGACCATCACCAAACACTTGGTGTGCACACATCATGATACGCACCAATAGCTCATGATATGCACCCAAAACCTCACGACACTCTCCCCAAGCTCATGCAACACAACCAATATACTAAATATAGTATATATAATATATACATTAGCTATTAAGATACAACATAAAGAATTTGGCATGCTAGAGCTCCCTACACATGTAAATACTCCTCCTACGACACAGTATCACGGCGTTTCATGATACACACTCATCATATCCAATTGTGGACACGTAAACCTTCTTAAATCATAAACCTCACTCTAAAATAACTAAGGAAGCATTCTTATAAATACCTAGTGGTCCAAATTCGATTTTTTTCTAATTTGGCCAAAAAAGTCAATATAACTATCACAATAAAGCTCATATGGACCTAGTTCTTCTTTCTATAGGTAGTTCGACACAATCCTCTTCTTTCTATAGGTAGCCATGTGAGGGTTCCTATTGGTCTAATACATCAATTGTAATAGAAATTGATAGGGAAATACAAGTTATACCTATTAAGAGATGGATTTCCAATGTATCACCACCAAATAGACACAAATGAAGGTTGGACACAATCCTCAAGCCAATGCTTTCCTCCTCAAGTGCTCCTTTAGCAATGAGAATCTCCATAGCCTCCTTGGAATGAAAATAAGAGGGATGAGATTTGGGAATGAATTATGGTTTACTTTCAAATTTGGGGATAAGTTAATTAGAAAAGCAAATAAAGGCTATTAATGAATAAAGATACTTATATAGCCTCTTAGTATGGTTAGAGTTAGGTTGAGGAATATTTGAATTGACTGAAAGGCCCCTATCATTCTCTTATGAATATGATCAACTCATCCTATAGAAGGAATATTCTATTCTTGAGTCTAAATAGGTTTAATAGACTTAATCTAGTTATGACTAACTAATGACTGAAGTCAAATAGTCAAAACTCAATAAATAACTCAGTCTCCTAAACTAATGAGTCAAACCATGAGTAACTATTTAATTTAATCAATAGGTCAAGTCAAGTTCTAGTTGGGTCCCCTTGGGCTCACTAGCACTAAGTCAAACTAATGGATAACACACTAACCACTAACTATATTAACAATATAATAATATATATATTATTATTATTAACAATACAAATAATATAAAATGACATAAATATCCCTCTTCCTGAATTAGGTAGTTACAACCCTACCCCCCTTAAAAAAGTTTGTCCTCGAAATTTGAAACTTGGTAGTACCCTTTCTAGGTCAAACCCCCAGTGCAATCTAAATTAATACAAGCATGCAAATTAAAAAAATCACTAATTATTATCATATGCATGGTTATGGTCTTTGTCTGTCATATATTACAGTCTCCATTAAGGATATACTACTAAATATACTAACTATATAACACAAGCAACTATAAGGTACCAATGAATCAATCAAATTAATAGATGAAAAAAGGTTGGGAAGAAGAAAAGAACCGAGCCTGCTAATCCAATACTTGTAACATTGGTCCCCTCGACCGTCATCGTAAAACCCTGCCCTGCTGGGGTATCTCTGTCACGACCCGCACCCAATGTAGGGATGCAATTCGGGAACAACACCCAACCTATACTACAGAATCGGCGGTAGAACGCTGTCTGGATAATCTATCTAGCAATATAATGAATCGCCAACAATATCAATATACTCAATCACAGATCTAAGATGAAACGAGTATGAATACGATAAAGAATAGAATAGTCACATACAACTCATGCGTCTAAAATAATAACATCAATGAGTCTGAAAGAATACTAACAAATAAGCTGGAGATAAATCCAGTACAAAAGAATACTAAGAAGCTATAAGACCCGGGTCATCTGTCTCAGTTGGGATAAGTCCCTCCTGAGCCAGGGTCTCTGACTCTAAGCCCACAATATCCTGAGGTCCATAATGTGTAGGGTACTACTCCTCACTGTCATCTGGGAAAAATATATCCAGTCAGGAAAGGAGCAGAGTATATCTCTAACAGCAGTTCTAATTAATAATAAAAACTATGTAACAATAAATAGATGTGAATATAAAAGATGCACAATAGATATAAGAGATACACAATAAGGAAATACTGGAATAAATACAATAATGAACAATATGACAATGAACAAGAATACTAATGACTAAGTGTGTGAGTACTAGCTTTAACATATGATCGGCTTGGGAACTTGTACAAGAGTATAATGGCCTGGTTAATCATACGTGCGGTGTATGATCAACACTCACAAGGAACAAGACATGCACAAGGCGGGTATGATCACATATCTACACTAAAATACTCCCCACCCCCGACTGGTATAATATATCCAACCATGGTATGCTATGGCACGGGAATCTCTAAGAAGGTAGCAAATCTCCCCGAGAATCAGTGTCTGTACATGCACAAGATAACCAATAAAATAAGACTTGCACAAGATATACCATTTACAAGGAATAACATCTTATGACGAAATCCGGATATACCAATCCATGTAACCATCGTGTCAAGAAATATGGATATCTATACTAGATACAATGAACATAGAGGATATCATAAATGAGAAACTATCAGAGAATGTACTCGCCGGAAGTCCAAAGAATAGTCTCACAGATGTTTGATACGGTGCCTCGAAGACCTAGATATGGAATATAACATCAATACAAGGTTTCGGAAAGAAATAAGTTAAACAAGTCAACTTCTAGGTCAACAAGCCAATTCTAAGTCCAAGTCAAACTAAGTCAACTCTAAGATAAACTATGGTCAACTATGGTCAAACTATGGTCAATTATGTCAAACTACCTATTTCTAAGTTGCATGAGTCTATCTCAAGGATGTTGGGTCCAAACACTAGAGTCTAGGTCATTAAAAGCTATATCTTACGATACTAGGATACCGCATCTCAGGATACATATAACAATAGGTAAATACATATCAAACAAATATTAAATATATATAAATCCAAATTACAAAAGTTATGTGGACACCTTGGTTTCGAACCAACTTGGTACCATAATACTAAACCATAATCTTGATACCCAAACCCAAGACCTTGGGTTTCCCCAATTACCTTGATACTTACCTTGGTATCTCATGGTAATATCCAATACCTTACTTATACTAACTACCCATAAATAATATATGCTAACAACTAAATATTATACACATAGTATACTAAAACATAATTAGTAATTAGGAACATATATACGTATATATTAATATCATATATATATACATATATATATATATATAATATATATAAATATCTAAAATCCCTAATAAATTATAGAAGTGTCGCTAAAGGCTGCTGGCCGCTGTCCCAATTGCTGCTGCTGCTGTGGCGGGAACTGCCGCTACCGCGACGGATGCCCGTTGCTGTCGTCAAACCCCCCGTTGCTGTGTCACTATTGCTGCTGCAGCCGTCTCTACTGCTGCTGCGGTTGTTATTGCTGCTGTGGCTGTTGTTGCTATTAACTGCTACTGCTGTTGCTATTGCTGCTGCGGCTGCTGTGTGCTAACGCTGCTGCTGTTGTGACAAAGATTTATCGCCATAGCTGTTGTCGCCTTTCCATCTCTTATATATCTATATATATAACACAATATATATATATATATATATATATATATATATATATATATATATATATATATATAACACAATATATAATTATATATATATAACTTACAACTATATATATATATATATATATATATATATATATATATATATATATATATATATATATATATATATATATATACACACAATAATACATATAACAATATGGTATCATATATATATATAGTTCCAACTATATAGGATATATGTACATAATAAATACATATAAGAATAACATACATATATATAGTAAAATATATATATATATATATATATATATATATAGCAACATATATACATATTTACACATAACATATACACTATATATATACTATAATATATATACATACACTACAATATTAAATAGCTCTTACATATGTAGAATAATAGCTACATACATATATACATAAATAGATACATAGATCTAAGACACAATAATACATAAATATATATACACCTCAATATACATATATACATATATATAATTACATATCACAATGACAAGAAAAATAGATCTAGAATTTAAATTGCACAACACATGGAGTGTATCACACCCGTATCACACTAGATCTAGGATACGCTTGCGACACGAATCTACCACACATCCCAACGTACCCCGAAGGACACGAACAAATATAATATATTATTTATAAATAATACGAAGAGTCAAACACAAATCTACGTGTCTATGTCAAAATGTGACATACACAAAGTCCCGTGTCGGAGGAAAAATTTCTAAATCAACACGTATCACCAAATTATTGGGATACGACCTACACGTACCTAATTGTGGACACGACACTAGACCCAAACACACAAACACATGCCAAATTAATCTATAGGACCAATTGACACATACAACAAATGTCAATATCAGAATTTTCCTAAAATTGACACAAAAGGCACCATAACTTTCATAATAGGCCTCATATAAACACAAAACAAAATCCTATGGGTAGCCTATGCATATGGGTTAATTTTTCATGGTTAAATCTTAGATTTATAACCTAAATTAAGGGAAAAAACTTAATTATACCTATCGGAAGATGGATTCCCAATGAAACCTCTAAATATGATGAAATTGGACTCCAACTTGTGGATCCTTGCTCCTCTTTGTAGATCCTTGCTTTCTCCTTCTAGATCCTTGATCCACTAGCCTCCAATGGTGATTTGGGAAGGAATTGGGATGAAATTTGGTAGGAAAATGATATAGAAATAAAAAAATTTGGTTGAGAGAAATTCTAAATCTAGTTTGCAAATGAAAAGATGAGAATTTTCTCCCTCTTTAAATATAGGCCGACCCCCTTTCCCCTTCTTTATGTTACTATATAATATCTAATATACCCCTTGGGATCTCTCATAAAGAAATAATTAAGGAGGGAAGCTTCTATTCTAATGGTTTATTAAATTAATCATCCTCCTAATCAATGGACTTTCTAAATGGGCTAAAATCTAACAATTAATACATGTTGGTCCAAAAGTCTAAACTAAACTAGTTAGGTCCACTAACCCAAGTCCAAAATAAATAACTAACATCTAACAACAATTAAATAATACAACAAATAATTATTTATCATGCACAATATTTAATTAATTATAAAATTACTAAAATACCCTTTCCTAGAAAATATGGTAGTGACAGTCCCCCTCTGTTGGTACGGGATAATTGGTGTGCCACAGATTGCATGTAAATCCCCTCACCTAAAAATAGGTATTTTGTGCGTATTTTATATTTATTATGTATTTTTAGATTATTAAAATCAATTAAAACTCAATTGTTTTATTAGAAAACTTTACCGTAGTTTGGATATTAATGATACAGAACGACCCCAAAATCTATATTGTCCTTCGTAGGAAGTAGCCTACACTGGAGACACTACTCGTATAATCTTTGCGTGACACAAAATTCGACCATTCAACATTAGTGTGGCACTAGTGTAATAACCATAAATTCTTGTATTTAATATTTAGATATTTTTATATATACAATTTATTTATGGTTAATTTCCAATGCAATCTTTCTTTAGTTAGTAACCCATAATTAAATTGGCACCATGATAATCCCATGCCAAACAAATCTAGGAAATTCTATTTATGAAAGATTTGTATATTATTTGCTATTATCTTACCCCTTTATAATCCAAATCAAATCTTAGTTATTAATATCTATTAGGATTAGTGATTTATCATAGATTGATACTAACCAAATTAGGAAATTTTCAATCCCATTCCTACCCTACCTTATACCCGCAGCCAACTCCATAACCCCCTCCCTCCTCATATATAATATTAAACCCTAACCCTAACCTAAATTCCCTTCACCCTCTCCTCCTTGCCGCCGACCATATCGCAGCTACCCCCCCCCCCACGTGGACAACCCTAGGCTGACTCTACCTCCCCCTCAATTGGTGATCCCCCCGAAGCTTTTGCATCAAGTAAGCTTCGTCTCTCTCTCTCTCTCTTCTACAACTTCTCTAATATATATAAATGCATAAATAAATATTTATATATATATATATAAATTATTCTATGTGTGTTTACAATTTATTGTCATGTTCTTTATTGTAGGATTTTATTTTAGAGTTTACATGTAGAGTTTTTAACCCATGAATGCATGTATACACCCATAAGTAGAAACCTTGATTAAACTAAGTTAATAATAGAGAAATATGATGATTAAATTATTGTATCCATATTTTACTATTTTATTCAGAATATTAGTTTAGTAAAACTTTTTTTTGGAATAAAATTGCATGTACATATTTATATAGGCACAGAGTAAAAATGCAGAGAACCAAAGTTGAACACATTTGATAGCACACAAAATACTTCCATTTTATTGAATACTGAAGATTTGGATTACAAAATGCTTGCTTGGCTGAGTTACAAAATATGCCTTAGAAGGCTTACAACTCTTTTTACATTCCCAAAACTAGCCACAACGCCCATTACATTATGCCCTTATAGTAGGACCAAAATAACCAAAACATCTAGCAGAAGAAGAGTAGCCCACTGGAGAGGTAAGCAGTAGAGGAAGCAGCACGAACACAGTCCTATGGAAGGGTGCGCACACGCTGATTCAGGTTCAGGATGCTTGCCAAACTCTCGCTCCCAGCACCTGGATATTTGCCTACAAACGTGGGTCAGTACTACCACATGTACTGGTGAGCGACCGTGGCCAAACTCACCTAAGAAATCCACACTAAGTAAAGCATATGAAGCTAGCATTATTAGGTGGTCTTTCTGGTTGTCTAGTTTCTTTTTAACAATTCATGCAAGGAAACATAGATAATATATAGCATATGCATATGATATTTCTTACCAACGGCCGAGTGGTTATCCCTGCAGCAGACACACAAGTTAGCCACAATTTGTATATGAATAACTTATGAATAAATAAAGGCATCAAGTGTTAGGTATGCAAGAAGGTAAACCTAGCATGCGCCCTAACTATATGATGGTCCCCTCCACGGGATTAGTAGTTGGGACGTACAAGCCCATCTCACTAATAGACGAGTCTCGGTCTACCCAAGGACGTACAAGCCTCAGGTATCTAGATCTCTTCCGGCCGAACGGTCCCCAGTGCCCCAGGGACCGCTCGAGAGATAAACCTTGTGCACAAGTTGTCCTGACCAAATGCATGAATGCAAGTCCTATCAGAAAAATATGCTATCATGCAACTGATGAACAATGCACAACAAGTCTATCTCTTTTCTCATTTTCAAGCTCAAGTCCAGAGTCTTCTCGCCATAATACTCAACACACAGCATACAAGGGACAGTTAAGCATTCAATAAGCAACTAGTAAGTTAGCAGTTCTATACTTGAAGCATGCAATACTTTCTTTCTCTTTTAGCTTATCTTTTTAGTGAGGCAGCATATTTATGTGAACTAGAGATTCTTTATTAGGCATGCAGACTTAACGGATTCATCGAAGGGCCTAAGCCACTCACCGAATGAATCGAACGAGAGGATGGGGAAGCCTTAAGCGACGTTCACTCTTTGGTTATGCGTCCTGAAAATGCAACAATACTTGATTAGCATACTTCGATCTCTTTCCCTTATGATTCGAAAAGAAAGCGCAAGCGAGAAGGCAAAATCATGAAAACCAAGTCATCGAAAGTAACTCAAAACACAAAGCAACACAAAACCAAAAAGCAAAGCAACCAACAAAAACTCTTGGACTCATTTCAATAGAAGCTGTTCGATTAATTCAAAGGGTTCATTGCACTTCGTCCGTGTTGATTTGGCGGTAAGGTTTCCCCGAGACTCGATTCTCAACCGAGTCGAAGCAGCGAAGTATTCCATAAGTAACCGTTTGGAGCGGGACATTACATACTACCCCACTAGGAAAAAGTTTCGTCCTCGAAACTTAAGAGATCAAGGAGGCAAGGATCAAACATCAAGAGTTCAAAGGAATAAGACTCACCAACATCGTGTCCGCTCTCATCACGCTCAATATTCAACTGATACACTCTAGGCCTTCTTATCTGATCTGTTGGTTCCAGAGCAGGACCCGGAGAGGTCTGAGTCTCAACCCGAGCAGTCTTATTGTTCCCATTCTGGTATGGCGGCGGAACCCTCTGGTTTTGGCAGTTCACTTCCAGATGCCCCTTTTCCCCACAGTTATAACATTCCTTATTTGCAGCACGACAAACATCCATGGTATGGCCTGGTTTATGATAGTAATTGGATGTAGGACGGGGCGCCGCTGGCCCGCTGTTTTTTTTTCTCCATCTTGGTATCTTTTAGCAGGAGGGTTTCGAGGAGCGGTTGCCTTTTCCTGAGCACCTTGTGGTAAAAACTGCTCATTCTGCACCGCTGTCTCAAATGCTTGGATGTATGTTTTGCATTCTCGGTTCATAACATCTTTCCTCAGATTATCGTTTAAGCCTTTTATGAACCGATGTGTGCCGGCTGCCTCATCGGGAATCATCGAGCTAGCGAACTTAGCAAGTTTGGAGAATTCTGATTCATAATCTTCGACGGACATGCTCCCTTCCTTAAGTTCGGTAAACTCGTCTTCTTTTCTCTGCCTGACAGCTGGCGGGAGGTAATGTGCAAGGAATGCTTCCTTGAACTTTCCCCAAGTGATCCTACCATCCTGATGCTTGGTGGCGAGGTCTGCTTTCTTGACTTTCCACCAATCGTGTGCACGTAACCGCAGCTGCATATCCGCACACGCCACCCTCTTGTTCGCAGGTATTGAGACAAAGCTAAACAAGCTCTCCATCTTTGCGACCCAGTCCATCACCTTATCCGGCGTGGTCCTACCTTCAAACTCCGGAGGGTTCAACTTCAGGAACTCAGCGTCTTTAAAGGTAGACTTTCCGGCCGCGCGAGGAGGCTCATTCATTTCTGCTAATCATGCGCCTTGAGGCATGGTCGGGGCAGTCACAGGTGTTACGGCGGTGCCCGATGCACCACTGTGCGCTGCTAGTGTTGTCACTATTTGAGTCAGGGAGTCAAGCTGCTTTTGTTGTGCCAAGGCTCTAGCATCAGCTCGTTGCTGCTGAGCCTCGAATCGTTCTTGTTGTGCAGCATGATGATCGTTTTGATTTTGTAGCATTGCAATCAGTTTATCCATTTGATCATCGCTCATGCTAGCTGCGCGCGGTGACTCAGGGTTACCAGCACCTGTTTTTGTCATCTCTGCTGCAAAAGAGAGTAGCTTGCGTTAGTCTCATAACATATTACGGACTTATTGCACGGGGCATTGGGTTTTCACACTCTTAGGGACCTCTCATACTCTCGATTTACTTCTTATAGATTTGAAATCTATTTTCGAAATTCGGGACTTTTGAAAGGAACACATTAAATAATTATTTTCTAATATTTTCGAATTATTTTCAGAATTTAACATTTTTTTTATGAATTCATCTTTTGAGAAGTTGCATGTCGGAGAAACCCTATTTAGCACCAATATTTGCATGACTAGTTGCTAACCTACGTAAAAACTCCTTGTGGGATGAAAAACATTAATTTGCTTATTTTTATAATTAATTTTAGAATTATTATTATTATAAATTAACCATGTTATATCGCATGCCATTAAGTATGTAATCATAAAAGTCTACTTTCCAGTAACTTATTTTACGAGTTATACAAGATGCATAGCTTTGTGAATTCATGTAGTGAATAATTTACGATACGTAAGTGAGATTGTTGTCACCTTTGCATGAGAAATTATTAATACCAACTACCTAATTATCCCATCAACGTAGCTCAAACCGAAAGGCTAATAGTGTAATATTAGCAACATAGTATAGCATCTAATTAGTGTGTAATATATACATTTATAGGAGCTCGAGACCATCCGGTTGAGGACTCAGGAGCATGTTTACTTTGTTTGTAGCTTGAGGGTGCAGGCAAGTGCACCTTGTTTAATTGTATTATTCAGTTACATTATGCCTAGTTTTTATTTGTTAGTTGTGTGCACGCGTCTTAGAGTAGTAGACTAACCTAGTATATTTTGAAAGTACGTGGCATCTTTTGACCTGACACTTGTTCAAAACATTCACTGAGTGAGAGAGAGTGCATGTACTAGCGTATTGACTGGCCATTGATAAGTGAGTTCGTGTCTTGTGTTATTAGTTGATGTTAGTTTAGTTTCTAGATTTTTATTGGCATCATTGCATAATGCCTGCACCCCGTATACGGTTCAGATAGTACATTGGGAGGGGAGAATCTACTAGTGAGCGTATATGATTTTTGTTTCTTACTGTATAAATGGTGTACCCTCGAGTTCGGTTGAACGCCTGGTGGGATGACTAGTTCTTCTATTTCTCTCCCTCATGCGCCACTAGGGATGTCTCGAGTGCATATCACATAGATTGTTTAGTTACCCTATTTATTGTTTACTGCTTTACCTTTATGTATGTCGATTTCTTGTGTACTTATTATGTCCCTCTGAGGACCTGCCACCTTTTCCAGATCCAGACGAGCACTTTTACCCTATAGACTACGGAGCTGGAGATTTTGCCTACGAGGAGTTTGAGGTGGAGCCGCATGAGTTTTCTTAAGTGTTATGGATGATATTTGCTTAATGTCTTGAGTATCCTTATCTAGTTAGCTTACGCTCGGACTATATCATTATTGTCTAGTTGTACTTCTTTCTGTATTCTTTCATACTTTATTACGTGGATTATTCTCTACTAAACTTTATTTTAGTGGGTTCTGAGACTTTATCTATTTATTCAGTTTCCTATTCTATGATATTTATGGATGAGACTTGATTATTACTTGCCTGAGATATTGTGTCTTAGTTATATTCTACAGTGTACTAAGACTGGTTAGGTCCATTAAATTAGATTTTGATACTTGTTCGTACAGCTAGCATGCGTACGTATACCTGGTCCTACGTATTTTGGGACTGTGCGTGACATATTTTTAGTAGTGGCCCATGAAGGCCGAGTTAGCCATTTCGGTTACGTAACTGTACCGAGCGGGCCTGCACCTAGGATTAGAGTTTAAGGTCTCATCCACACTTGACTATAACTTACCTTCCTTCCAATCCGTTCTATTTAAATAAATATTTGCATCCTGCTTGATTCATGTGTTTTTCCTAATCTTTCGTCCATCTCTTGTAGAGAAATAAATTTGTGTAACAGACGTACCGTTACTAGGGGCAACACGTCTACAGGGGTCAATGACCAATCACCAGGAGAGGCCTCGACGACTCCTCCACTTTCAGGACCGGATAGAAAGACTAACTATCCAGTTCCACTAGCTCATTCCAAGGTGCCTAATGGAGCTTTTTTAACTCCAGTGATACTACAGGACGGCCATACGCTGATGTTCCAATTCCTCCAGATGATGATGCAGGAACAAAGACAACAGGCCGTTGCACTGGCTGCCGAGCAAAGGCAGCAAGCGGCAGAACAGAGGCGGGAAGCCGCCGAGATGAGACAGGGATTTCTAATAATACTTGAGAGGTTGGCTGCACCAGCACCCGCACCAGCACAGGAACTAACTCCAGTGCCACAACCGCATGTTGGATCAGTCAAGTATTTTATACAAATGAACCCCAAGCCATATAAAGGCAATGGGAGCCCAGAGGAGACCACAACTTGGATAACCAGCACTAAGAAGCTTTTGGAGGTGTCACAGCTGCCTATAAATTTATAGATGACAGGCATGAGGACTCCGTTAGATGGAAACGCTCTTCACTAGTGGGAATCGATGGAGAGCCAATTGTGTACACGCCAAAATTAGGAGCAATTCTTGGAGTACTTTGAGAAGAAATACTTTCCACCACTATGAATGATGCATTGTATAACCAGTTCCTCCATCTAGAGTAGGGGAACAAGACGGTTGATGAGTACGATTCAGAGTTCAGCCGCCTCAGTAGATTTGATGCTATTCTGATACCCAATGACTTGGAGAAAGCTAAGAGATTTCATCACGGGCTGACTTAGGAGCTTCAGCACTATACCGTCTCACAGCCCCGGATCTCTTATGTTAAAGTATTGACAGAAGCCAAGATTCAGGAGGCCATCAGCAAGAAAAAAGGGAACCAATAGAGAATTCAGCAAGGACCATCAAAGACGCAACAAGGAGGGCCTATCAAACGACCAATCAGACAACAGCAACAACAGAGAGCGGGGCCCGACTAGCTCAGAGAACCTCTGACTTGCCATTTCTGTGGCAAGAATAGGCACATGCAAAAGGAGTGCAGGAAAAAATTGGGAACTTGCTTGATCTGCGGATCAAGACAACATCAGGCTCAGGATTGTCCGTAGTATAGAGCTATTATTCAATTTGGAGGGCAAAAGCCAGCAGTACCGACACCAAGAGCAACCAACCAAGGAGGAGGAGTAGTGCTTCGTCTACCAGTACTATGAGGGCAGCAGAGAGGACCACCCTTAGCACCACAGACAGTGCAGTTCAAGAGATCCAGACATTAGGCAGGAGCTCAGAGTCAAGGACAGGTATTTTTATTGACTCAGGGAGGAGAAGAGACTGAAGGAGAGGTTATTTTAGGTATTACTCTAGTTGGATCAGTACCTGCTACTATTTTATTTGATTCTGGGGCCACCATTTCATTCATATCATCTAGATTTGTTGCAATGCATAGAATAGCTACTTCACCCTTGCCTAAGAGTTGGAGGATACTTATCGGGGGAGGAATAATTCCTGTAACTAGTACCTATAGGACTTGTTCCGTTATTGTTTGTGGCCGGGAGATGAGAGCTCGACTTTTGGTATTTCCAATGCCAAAATTTGACATAGTATTAGGGATAGATTGGCTTAGTCAATATTATGCAGTATTAGATTGCCATAGAGGTTGTGCTATCTTTAAGCCGCCAGGTCAGCCAGAGTTTTAGTTCACGCGAGAAACTATAAAGAAGGGAATAGGCCAGTACGATAGAGCTTGCATGACAATAGAAGTTGCGCCACCACCGATCATTAAGGAGTTTGCAGATGTCTTTCAAGACAAGTTGTTGGGTCTGCCACAGGACAGAGAACTCGAGTTCACTATTGAGTTAGTGCTAGAAGCAGTGTCGATATCTTCTAACGTGTAGCGACTAACAAAGAAGGAGTTAGATAAGATGAAGGTTCAGTTGTAAGAGTTGCAGGACAAGGGATTCATTAGGCCAAGTGCATCACTTTGGGGAGCCCCAGTGTTGTTTATGCCAAAAAAAGATAGAACTGTCCGTATGTGCATCGACTACAAAGCCCTTAATACAATGACCATCAAGAATAAGTACCCTCTGCCGTGGATTGACCACTTGTTCTATCAACTGACAGGAGCACGGGTGTTTTTTAAGATTGATCTGAGATCAGGATACCATCAAGTGAAAATGAGGCACGAGAATATTAAGAAGACGGCTTTCAGGACTCGCTATGGTCACTATGAGTTCTCGACAATGCTTTTTGGATTAAAAAATGCGCCAGCTGTGTTTATGAATTTAATAAACTGAGTATTCCATCATTACTTGGACCAGTTTATGGTTGTATTCATCGATGACATTTTGGTTTACTCAAAGAGCTATGAGGAGAACGAGGAACATTTGAGGAAGATGCTAGAAACATTGAGATATCAGAAGTTATATGCTAAGCTGAGCAAGTGCGAGTTTCTCCTAGATCATATCTTTTTTCTTGGACATATTATCTCGAAAGAAGGCATATCAGTGGACCCATCTAAGATATCAATAGTAGTGATGTGGCCGACCCCAACAGACATCTTAGAGGTACAAAGTTTTTTAGGACTTGCTGGATATGACCAGAGGTTCATGGAGAATTTTGCGAGGATTTCAGAGCCTATGATAAGGATAACCCTCAAGAACCAGGAGTTTATTTTGGACGAAGGAGTGTCAGATAACGTTTGATAAGTTAAAGAAGCGCCTGCCAACAGCGCCGATCTTGGCCATACCTACTGGACCGGGAGGATTTGTTATTTATAGCGATGCTTCCAAAAAAAAGATTATGATGCGTCATGATATACATGGTAAGGTGGTAGCGTATGGTTCTAGGAAGTTGAGGATTCATGAAAAGAACTACCCCACTCATAACATGGAGCTTGCAGCTGTAATCTTTGCTTTGAAGCTTTGGAGGCACTATCTATACGGAGAGACTATAGAGAATTATATAGATCATAAGAGCCTAAAGTATATATATACTCAGAAGGATCTAAACTTGAGGCAGAGATACTGGCTCGAGTTGATGGCAAAATTTGACATTGAGCTGCAGTACCATCCGGGCAAGGCTAATACAATAGCAGATGCATTGAGCAGGAGATCGATGGCGTACTTCTTGACAACACAGAATGAATTGTTATATGATTTGGAACTGTTGGGAATAGAGGTAGTTATTCCACGAGAAGTCACAAATTTGATGAACCTTCAAGTGCAATCATCATTGTTGGAGCGTATCAAGGCAGTTATGCCGACCGATGCGAGACTTCAGCGACTTCGATAGAGGATTGAGGATGGATTGCAGATTGGACTAAGGATACACGAAGATGGGACTTTGAGGTATGGGGATCGCCTCTATGTTCCTAATAGAGAGCTTAGGCAGGAACTAATAATGGAGGCTCATAATTCAGCATACTCTACTCATCCGAGAGGTATAAAGATGTACAGAGACTTGAGACAACATTACTGGTGGCACGGGATGAAGCAAGAGATAGCACGGTTTGTGGCAAATTGCCTAATTTTGTACCTGGTTAAGGTTGAACATTAGAGATCAGCTGGACTACTTCTACTGCTTCCCATCCCAGAGTGGAAATGGGAGCACATCATCATGGACTTTGTTACGGGGTTTTCGAGGAGTCTAGCTGGCCAAGAAGTAGTTTGGGTGATTGTGGACAGATTGACTAAGGCGGCACACTTTTTACCCTTTAGAGTTGGTCAATCTACAAAAATTCTGACAGAGATATACATGAAGAAGATTGTACACCTACATGGAGTACCAGTCAGCATAGTTTCAGACAAAGATTTGTAGTTCACATCACACTTTTGGAGAAGTATGTAGGAGATCCTAGGAACTAGATTAAAGTTTAGCACTTTCTATCACCCGCAGACAGACAGACAGTCATAGTGCACTATTCAGACATTAAAAGACATATTGAGAGCGTGCATGCTTAACTTTGGAGGATCTTGGGAGGATCACTTGCACTTGGTAGAGTTCTCTTACAATAATAGCTACCAAACAAGCATTCAGATAGCTCCTTTTGAAGCATTATACGGAAGAAAGTGTTGATCGCCAGTATGTTGGATGATGTGGGCGAGAGACAAATATTTGGACCAGAGTTGGTAACTCGCAAAGTGGAGAAGGTCAAGCAGATTCAAGGTCACCTTCGAGCATCACAAGATAGATAAAAGCAATGGACAGATACTCACCGTCGACCCCTAGAGTTCAAGTTGGGAGATCATATGTTCTTAAGTATCTCCCATACTTGAGGAACCATCATATTTGGAGGTAGAGGGAAGCTTAGTTCGAGATACATTGGACCATTATACGTATTGGAGCATGTTGGCGAGGTTGATTACATACTAGCATTACCGTAGACCTTAGAGGGTTTCTATGATGTGTTCCTTGTTTCATAGTTGAGGAGATATGTGGAGGATCCTAGCCATGTACTAGATTATTCAGAGATCACCGTGGGACCGAGTTTGTCTTATGAGGAGCAGCTGGTTGAGGTTCTCGACCGCAGATAGAAGGTGCTAAAGTAGAAGACCATTCAAGTAGTTCGTGTAGCTTGGAAGCATCGTTCACTGGACGAAACGACTTGGGAGCGGGAGGATTCTATCTTAGAGTGTTTTTACCACTTACGTGAGGCTTCATGTATGGATTTATATACCGCATTCTTATTTTTTCTGGATCGTGCCATATTCGTAATTTTGAGGACAAAATTTTCTAAGGTGGGTAGGTTGTAAACCCCCTCACCCAAAAATAGGTATTTTGTGCGTATTTTATATTTATTATGTTTTTAGATTATTAAAATTAATTAAAACTTAATTATTTTATTTGGATACTTTACCGTAGTTTGGATATTAATGATATATGACGACCCCAAAATCTACATCGTTCTTCATAGAAAGTAGCCTACACTGGAGAAACTACTAATAGGATCTTCGTGTGATAAAAAATTCGACCATTCAACATTAGTGTAGCACTAGTGTAACAACTATAGATTCTTGTATTTAATATTTAGATATTTTTATATATACAATTTATTTTATATATACAATTTATTTATTATTATTTTCTAATCCAAACTTTATTTAATTAGTAACCCATAATTAAATTGCCACCCTGATAATCCCATGCCAAACAAAATCTAGAAAATTTTCTTTTTGAAGATTTGCATATTATTTGCTATTATCTTACTCCTTCAGAATCCAAATCAAATCTTAGTGATTAATATCTATTAGGATTAGTAATTTATCATAGATTTCTACCAACCAAATTAGGAAACTTCCAATCCAATTCCTACCCCACCTCATACCCGCGGTCCCCTCCATAACCGTGTGCACCCCCTCTCAAATTCGCGACCCCCCCTCTCTTGATATATATATATATATATATATATATATATATATATATATATATATATATATATATATATATATATATATATATATATATATATATATATATATATATATATATATATCATCTTAAAACCTAACCCTAACCTAACTTACCTTCACCCTCTCTTCCTTGCCACTAACCCCATACCAACAACACCCCCTACGTGGACAGCCCTAGGCCGGCTCTTCCTCCCCATCCATTGGTGATCTCCCCGAAGCTTTTTCATCAATTAAGCTTCATCTCTCTCTTATCAAAGCTCTCTAATATATATAAATTCATAAATAAATGTTTGTATATATTATAAATAATTGATTCTATATGTGTTTACAATCTATTGCCATGTTCTTCATTGTAGGATTTTATTTTAGAGTTTACATTTAGAGTTTTGAACCCATGAATGCATGTATCCACCGGTAGATAGAAACCTTGATTAAACCATGTTAATAATAGAGAAATATGATGATTAAATTATTTTATCCATATTTTACTTTTTTATTCAGAATATTAGTTTAATAAAACTTTTTTTTGGAATAAAATTGCATGTACAATGTGTAAGGTGACCTACTTTAATATTCTATCCAAAACTCTACATCGAACCCTTCTAAAAACTTATAAATAATTAAAATAGGATGCTCTTAACCTATATTAAATTCAGTTTTTAAAATAAATTTCTAAAAATATTACTTTTGACTTAAATGGATTTTATGCACACAAAATAGACACATAGTTGACCTAGTTTACATGTAAACTTATTGTAGCTTGTTCTTTGGCCATATATGAATTTTCTCCTTATTATTTGTGTTTGAAACTTATTTTTCCAGAATTAGATATGATTTAGGATTTTTATGCAAAGCATAATAGTAGGGTTATAATGACAAATTTTGCCGATACTATTGGTAGAAGACTAGTATGTGCCTAACAGAAAGACCAATAAGAATAATTGATAAATATACATGTAAGAATAAATTAAATAATTGATTTCCAATATTTTAGAATTATTTCCAAAATTTAATATATTTTTTATGAATTCAACTTTTGAGAACTTGCATGTCGGGGAAACCCTATTTAGCACTCATATTTGCATGACTAGTTGTGAACCTACGTAGAAATCTATTGTGGATGAAAACCATTAATTTGCTTATTTTTATAATTAATTCCTAAAAATTTATTATAAATTAACCATGTTATATTGCATGCTATTATGTAATCATGAAAGTCTACTTTCCATTAACTAGTTCGGCGAGTTGTACAAGTTGCATAGCTTTGTGAATTTATGTAGTGAATAATTTACGATACGTACATGAGATTGTTATCTCCTTGGCATGAGAAATTATTAATACCAACTACCTAATTATTAACCCATCAACTTAGCTCAAACCATAAGGCTAATAGTGTAATTTTAGCAACTTAGTATAGCGTCTAATTAGTGTGTGATATATACATTTATAGAAGCTCGAGACCATCCGGTTAAGGAATCAGGTGCAGGTTTACTTTGTTCGCAGCTTGAGGGTACCAATAAGTACACCTTTCTTAACTGTATTTTTCAGTAACATTATGCCTAGTTGTTATTTGTTAGTTTTGTGCACGCGTCTTAGAGCAATAGACTTACCTAGTATATTGTGAAGGTTCGTGGTATCTTCTGACCTGACACTTGTTCAAAATGTTCACTGAGTGAGAGAGAGTGCATGGACTAGCATGTTGACCGGCCATTGATATGTTAGTTCGTGTCTTCTGTTAGTAGTTGATGATAGTTTAGTTTCTAGATTTTTATTTACGTCGTTGCATTATGCCTGCATCGCGTATACGGCTCAGAATGTACCTTGGGAGGGGAGAGTCTACTAGTGAGAGTATGGGATTTATGTTTCTTACCATGTAAATAGTGTACCCCCGAGTTCTGTTGAACGCCTAGTGGGATGACTGGTTCTTCTATTTCTTTTCCCTCATGCGAAACTATAGATGTCTCGTGTGCATATCACATAGATGGTTTATTTACCATATTTATTGTTTACTGCTTTACTTTTATGCATGTCAATTTCTTGTGTACTCGTTATGTTCCTCTGAGGACCTGGCATATTTTTCAGATCCAGACGAGAACTTGTACCCTACAAACTACGGAGTTGGAGATTTTACTGACGAGGACCTTGAGGTAGAGCCACAAGAGTTTCCTTGAGTGTTATGGATGATAGATGCTTAGTATCTTGGGTGTCCTTATCTAGTTAGCTGACGTCCGGACTATTTCATTATTGTTTAGTTGTACTTCTTTTAGTATTCTTTCATACTTTATTATCGTGGATTGTTCTCCACTAGACTTTATTTGTAGTGGGTTCTGAGACTTTATCTATTCATTCAGTTTTATATTTTCTGATATTTATGGATGAGACTCGATTATTACCTACCTAAGATATTGTGTCTTAGTTATATTCTACAGCGTACTATGACTGGTTAGGTCCATTAAATTTGGTTCCTACACTTTTTTGTACATCTGGCATGCGTACATATACCTGGTGTTACGTATATTGGGACTGGGCATGACTTGGCCTAACTGGACCCCCTCTATTAGCACTTCCTTAAATACCTGCACTCCCACTCTCATGATACTCTCTTACATACCCTACTTTAATATCAAACTGATATATTCAGCTAATACTATCACCCATAATAATACTCACTGATACCAGACTGTCTGTAGTGCCCCGTTCCACCTGTTCAGGGAGCGCGACTAAGATATACTTGGTATCATTCGATCGGGATAGATTGAATCAAAATCCTTTCCTCGTTATGGATTAATTTTTTCAGAATTAAGTCCCACATTCAGCGGATCGTGCCTCTAGGAAGGACTTGGCTACATAGTAGCTAGGGGCCTTTTCGTTGAGCTGGTTTCTTTGCCCGTTTTTGATGCCGCTTGGTTGCTTTCTTGTTAGTTTTATGACTTACGTTTTCTTGAACAGTTTTGATGTATTTCATTGTATTTGTTCTTTGAACTTCGTATTTCATATCGAACTCTGGGAGACCGAAACAGGAGATATTAATCATCTGTTGGTGATCGTCGGTGATCGTGTAGGCTACGCGCAAGCAGATTCTTGAAGATCTCCCCTTTCTCTTCCCTGATTCACCAACTTGGGAGTGGCCTTACCTTCAATTATCTTCCTTCTTCCAAGTTACTCTTAAAAACTTACTAGTTTGTGTATTCCGATCAACAATACCATAATAATGATAACTGAGTCAAGATAATAAGAAGTAAACTTGAAACACTTATGCTTGTCACACAAAAATTACCGTACGATCATATTATTTCGTGCTTGTCCTCTATGCATATATCTATTGTATGTTTCAGTTGTAGCTAGAATTCATTCATCTATAATTGTGCAATGAGTAGTGCATAACTTGAAATATGATAACTTGAGCAGGTGGGTTATGCTATAGAATTCTTCTGAATTCTTATATTTCATGTTTGTTGTCTTAAAACACTTGGTTTGATAATTTAGTTTGAGACGATGCATGCTCACGGACCACTTATGCACAAGGTTTAGGGTTCTTACAAACGATCTCTGGGGCACCAGAACTAATTCGTCCTAGGCGGAACGTTAGTATAGTCATGCTAATAGCCTAACACGGGTGAGTTCGGGACTTACAACGGAGCTATCTACTCGCGACTGCAAGGATAATTGTCTACCTTAACTATAACTCATCATGTATGGCTATGCCACTGACCCCATATGTTTGTATAATTAAACAGTACAAAATAACTATATCTTCGTGCCAGGGAAGAACATGGTAAGTTTTTTGCAGGTGGTTCAGATGAACGGGTAAAAGTCACCAAACAATGGCATATTTATTTCAGTTATTTCAAATCCTATTGTATGTTGTAACTTGTACTAAGGAAAGATAGATAGACCACAGTAATAATTTGTATACTTCACATGAATACTGTATCGATTTGGTTAGTTGGGTTAGCTTGCCCTCACCGCTACTTTTCAAAGTACCGACCTTCGTTGCAGCAGGTTCCCCGAGCAAAGGTGACACGGCGAGGAGATGAAGCTTCTTCCCACAACCAGTCCATTACTTGGCGCAGTCCGTCCGGGTATTTTGAAGAATGTACAGATCATCCGGAGCTTGTGCACTAATCTTATACAGCTCCGAGGCAAGGCGATAGCTTTGCTCGAAGGTGTTTATTATATTTTGAAGTTTTAATATGAGATATAATGTATGGAACGACTATCTCATTTTGTGTCCATCTTATAAGCCCGCGCGGCACCCATTTACTTTTGGGTCAAGAGTTTGTAACAAAGATGTACATTATCAATAAAGAGAATTTTTTTTATTGCAATGCGTGTCCTTTAGCTTTCACACTTTGCTTTTGTATTTCTATATATATATATATCATTATGTTAGGCCTTGTGCGGGCGGGCCTTACGCTAGCACAACATCACACCCGAGGGGACGAATAACGATTTAGCAGAATCGGGATGTGACACTGACACACTCCACCTATCAATTAACACTTATCCAAGTCTTGGTACACTTTGATCACTTGCACACTCTAGGCAACATTGGTACAATAACACTAATTTTATAACTATACTAGACACATGCACTTAATACTCTAGGATACCAACTACTAACTATATTCTGACCCTTGTCTTAGAACTATTGCTATAAATGGTACTACATTATGAGTTACTTCTAGGCTTATACACTGATACCTAATATTCATATACCCAACTAGGAACCACTCTCAGACTCACAAACTACACTCCCAATAATTAACACTAATATTCAACTTGACACAACATATCTGTGAGTTACCATACTATTATACTATCAAGGATGCTGCATCAGGAACTAATAAAGGTAAAACTCTATATAAAACTGTCACGACCCGTACCCGGTGAAGAGGCACGAGTATGTGGGTACGTCCTGCCTACGCCGCTGCATCGGTGGTAGAACGCTGTCTAGATCGACTATACTATCTAGACATCTCACAATAATATATAATCTGCCAATAATATCTCAACTCCAAGAAGGAGGATAACACAATACTCAATCACAAATCTATGGCACGATAAGATATCAAAGAAGTCTAACATAACTATACAGTTAAAATAAATATAATAATAACAATAAAAATAATATCCAAATATCAAATTGTCATGACCCATACCCGATATAGGGGCACGAGTACGCGGGTACGTCCAGCCTACGCCGCAGTATCGGCGGTAGAACGTTGTCTAGATCACAATACTATCTAATCAATCTCACACGAATATCTAACTCCACAAGGAGACACAAATATAAAAATATAATATAAAGTACTCAACCACAGAACTAAAGCACGATAAGATATCGAAAGAATAAACAAACACAGCCACAAAGTCTAAACAATAACATAATCCAAACTTCAAATAATGACATCCAAGTCTCAATATATGCCAGAAAAAAATCAGGTACCAAAATCTTCTAAAAGAAACTAACTAAAATAACTAGTAATTCCGGCTAGACCTCCCGACAATCACACCTAAGCTACAAGGTCCAAGACTGCAGCTACTCTCCCTGTGGTCCGTAATAAGTCGGACACGAGTCCTCTAAGTTGCAGTCTGAAAAATATATCTAGTCAAGATTGGAGCGAAGTACATCCTGATAACTGTTCCAATTAATTGACAAAGACTATAAAACAATAAATAGATGATGCTATATACTGAGAGAAAATAATAAACTGACTGCAATGGCAAATAATAAAAAGAACATGCAATGTAAGCAATAAGGTATAGCCAGTGCATATATGAAAGGAAGAGAAAGGAACTACAATATCAGATTCAAGGCAATATGATAAATGGAACTGAATATGGAGAACTGCAACTATTTAAGTGTTTGAAATACTAGTTTCGATATGTGATCGGCTTGGGAACTTGTATGATAGCTATATGGCCTGGCTAATCATACGTGAGGTGTATGATTAACACTAACAATATTTTATAATTTATAATAGAAATATGATCACATCTCTTACTAGCAATTTCTTCTGCCCCCAACTAGTACAGTGGATCCAACTATGACACGTTACGATACACGATCAATGTCCAATAATAATACCATGTACAATATCTAATATCAATATCGTGTATGATGTCAATACGATAACCATTGTAATATCTCATGACTGAAGATCCAAGCTATATACTAGTCCGTGTACCAAAGTGTCAAGAATCAGATGTAAAATTTCTAAGTACTTGAATATAGAAATTATCAAATAGTAAAAACTATTAGAGAATGTACTTGCCTGTGGTCCAAAGCAATAAATATCAAATTGTGTCCTTCTCGGTGTCACATAGACCTAGATATGAGTTATAAGTCAAAACAGTGTTTTGGAAGCATAAAAAAGTTAAACTAGTTAATTTCAAGGTCTTCAATCCACCTCTAGGTCAAACTGGGCCAAATCTAGGTCAACTAAGTCAAGCTAGTCAATACCTTGCTAAACTAGATTTTCTAGGTCACTCTGGTAGCTTACTGGCTTAATACACTATTAACTATCTTAATACCTATTAATTATATTAATACCTTAACCTATAGTCAATTACCTTAGTCGTATCTCAAATACATTATCTATGTGTCAATATCTTGGTCGCGGGTCAAAACCTTGGCTATAAGTTAATACATTGGCTTTGAGCCGATACCCTATCCTCGTATCCTAGTATCTTGTTCTGTATCATGATATCCTACCCCGTATCATGATACTTACTCATAATTCTAGTATAACTTATTACCTTACCATAACCTATTTCAATATCTTAGTGCCAATACTCGAATACCCTATATCTTAACTATAATTACTTAATGTCAATACTTTGGTTTATCACATTACTAGCACACTCTTGATACTAGGCCACTAATTCTATGATACTTTTTATCAAATCTCATTGATATCTCCCCAATTCTAGATACTAACCCTCACCCATTTGCTCTCAACCCATGGATGCCTACACCCATGTTTACCCTCCTCTCTCTTAGAATTTAGATCTGACTCAAAATACTACTCATGATACTTATACTGACACTCCCAGATATTCTATTAAGATACCCCTCAACATTGCTATTACTGCTGTCATAATCAAAACCCCTAACCACATATGTGACTAACCGATAATTACCCCCATGCACCTCCTAACCAGTTGTACTTTATCTTACTACTTGAACACATCTACACTCAATACTAGTCTTCCCTTATACTGGTACACAGTGTATTACTACACTTGAGCACACCTGGAACACCCCTTACTGGGACACTCGAGTCCTTCACTCACATGCACACCCTTCTCTGCACATCTCTTCCCTCATACCCCGGTGCTAAAACCGAGCACTTACTAGTGCAGCCTTGCACCACTCTCATCACAAGAACCTATAAATTTTTGCATTGCTGTAGTACAACTTTAACTACATTGCACACAACAAAAACTAACAACACACTTTCATACATCCAGCTATACATATGCCCGAGCCTCCATTTTAATAAGAACCCCTACTGCACCTGAGACACCCTCCAATGCTTGTTCCTGCATTGATGTAAGGCATTAATTTGGCCTCCTCTAATGTTTATAATTGGGACATTACTTTCCCCCATTAATTCACTTCACACTCATAATAAACACCCTTGACTTTGCTTTCCTGGTATACTTTGATATACTTAACTTCTAAATATTGATTTTCCTGCACTATCCTCTTGTTCATTTGTTAATTGCTTAACGTATTAAAACTGAGGCATTACTCTACTTGTTGTTTTCCAGAACTTAGCATTGAACCCCTCACACATCCATACTATACTAGAACAACAAATACACTAATACTATTTCCATACTCACACAGAACAGGCTCTCCACCCTCTTTGCACTAATGTGCACAAACCCTCTCCTATCAAAATATGTTACCGACTTGGTATCACCTTGATACATCCAATTGAACACACCCCTCACTGGCTGCAGGTTTTATAAATGCACCTTGTTGCTGTTATACACGGCACACACACACTTGACATTGAACTAAACACTCCACTTAAACCTACACAAATACCCAAACATTATTATCCATCCTTGAACTCTAATCAACCCAACCACATTTGCAGCTTATCTTGCCTAACACACACATTGGCATGGAGCCTCACATCCCTCCATAGACTTGGGAATGATCCCTCACACTTTAGCTCTGTCACGCCCCGATCTCCCGCAGGCAATCGGCCATTTCCGCTAGACGGGAATCACCCTCGCCAGCGCTCCCGCGGAACGATCGCTTAACCCATCCGGACGTGATGCCGCACGAGCGTGAGCCACGCCCGTGCAAGGCCATGGTTCATTGGCTGGCGGTTAGAGTTCTAAGCCACAGAGTCGCACAGATTGTCCGAGTGCAGCGGAGTCATGAACGCATAGGCGATCGGTAACAGGTTCACTGAGTCGACAAATATAGCGGAAGCATAGAAACACAAGTTGAAGTAAAGCAAGCACTTTTATTGATATAAACTTGTGTTACCGGCGGCGTATAGCCGAGATTACAAGTCGCTCAAGCCTCTCTCTCTGAAACAGTAAAAGCGTGCCAAGTGGCTACAACAGTGGAATGATTGTACAGGCGATGGTCAGGCGATGCTCCAACATTATGTCTTGTATATGTGCTTCTGTTCTGGATGCACCGTTGCAAGGATTCAGAGGGAACTTCTAGCCTTAGCACGCACGTTGGAGGCATCCGCACCGAACGAGGTTCTCCCGCACCCTGCATACAAACTGGTGGATTATCAGTACATTGAATGCACTGGTGGGGAAGCTACTCGCCCGCTCGACAAATCCAAACATGTAATACAGGTTCCGTGCACAACTATTAAGTTATCTTTCTAGTTGCCTTAGGATCAGTTTCATGCAAACATAGAATAGCCTAACGTGTCGGGCAGTACGCCGTACGATGTTAGAGGAAACACGGCGAGACTTACCAACTTACCATCTCCTTCCCTGTCCAAGGCAAACATTGTTAATTTAAGCAGGGGCATGTATAAACATTCAGGAGGTATAGCATATGCAAACAAGAGTATTTATTTCAAGATCGTTCAGGTGTTTAGTTGCTCTTGATGCGATACAGTGCCTCGTACGCAGATAGCCGCTAAGTGAGGATGAATTGTTTATCTTTCGTTTACAAGCAAGCATGCAACAAGTTCAATACAAGGCGATCACTGGCGTATGCCATATGGACGGTATAGTCTAGACGAGATGGTTTGCAACAAAGAACAAGAGGCGCTGCAAGCCATTCAGACGAACAAGAGACTATTTAGTCTAGACGAGAATGCTTTGAAACAAAGTACAAGAGGCGCTGCAAGCCATTCCGCCGAACAAGAGACTAAGAACAATTGGTCTCGCCCGGATCGGGTCGATGCCAGTGCCCCATTATCGCCCGCGAGACCGTTTCCCTGTGCACTGGTTGTCCATGATCGAACGGGGCCTTGGTTGGGGCAACAAGTGTACAAGACAAGAGTACAAGACAAGAGGCAAGCTGTTGAGGCAACAATAGTACAAGACAAGATGCATTGCCTGTTTCGTTATTCAGTGACTGTCTTTTGCCTTGATGCAATTCTCCTAGGACGGAGATTGCCTTGGTGACCTAGCGGTCCCGAATACTTGCAGGTTCGTTCAGGCACGGAACGACTACGTAGTAGTCTCCCGTGGTTTGGATGAAAACACGGTAACATTCAAGCAGACAAGCATGCGTTCTAAGGAACAAAATCAGCACGTTTGCTCGGGCCCGAAGGTAGTCCGAGAGATAAAACCGTTAAGGGACTTAACATGCGAGGGTCTGAGTATAAGCAGTATTTCATTTCCATGTTCTAGCAAGCAATACAAGTTGGGATTATTCCCTTAGCTAGGTGCGTTGGATTTATTAGCATGCAGGGGGTGATTCACCTAGCGACTAGCATGAATATTCCAGATTTTATGTGTGCTGGCTAAGCAAAGACAAGTTCACCGTAGCCACCCACCTTAGCGATGATTCGCCTCGGTAGAGCGATACGTCAAGCGAGCCTCTGAAAGCCTAAGCCGGATTCCTGTAGGGGCAAGTCTGGATATCCTTTGCTTCTCCTTTGAGGCAAAATTGGTCGAGACAACTGCACGATTGCCGTTTGAGACGGCAGTCCGCTTGAGCGGAACGGGGTGTTACATCCTACCCAACTTAGAAAAAGTCTCGTCCTCGAGACTTACTAAGGACAAGCAGTAATCTAGGGTTGAGGCAATCCTAGACAAGTCGTTGTACTTGTTCATTTGGATATTCACTTGCACAAGCGTCGATCTTAGCATATCGCTTAGACTGGATCGTGCGCACTTTCGAAGGTACCCTCTAGCGTGAACACGTCAACCAGCTCAGTGATAGCGAAGTCTTAGCACTCGAGTTTCACCTTTTCTTAAGTCTTGGATGGTGCACTAGTTCAAGGCATCCCTCGAATAGATGCATTCAACCAAACTTAGAGTTAGTGAAAATCGGACAAGCTACTAGCGATACTCTCAAGGGTTCGCACAGGTTGGCACAAAGGCCACTCGCAGCATACAACCAGACAAGCAAGCATATCATTTAAAACTTATTTTGAAAGTATTTAGACTTATTATTGGAACATCCCATCGAGGCATTGAGAGAGAGCGTGCACATAACCCACGAACGAGCTTTCGAAACAGAGATATCGAATTGAATTCCAAAGGCGTAGAAGCCAGGCTTTGATACCAACATGTCACGCCCCGATCTCCCGCAGGCAATCGGCCGTTCCTGCTAGGCAGGAATCACCCTCGCCAGCGCTCCCGCGGAACGATCACTTAACCCATCCGGGCGTGATGCCGCACGAGCGTGAGCCACGCCCGTGCAAGGCCATGGTTCATTGGCTGGCGGTTAGAGTTCTAAGCCACAGAGTCGCACAAATTATCCGAGTACAGTGGAGTCATGAACGCATAGGCGATCGATAACAGGTTCACTGAGTCGGCAAATATAGCGGAAGCATAGAAACACAAGTTGAAGTAAAGCAAGCTCTTTTATTGATATAAACTTGTGTTACAGGCGGCGTATAGCCGAGATTACAAGTCGCTCAAGCCGCTCTCTCTGAAACAATAAAAGCGTGCCAAGTGGCTACAACAGTGGAATGATTGTACAGGCGATGGTCAGGCGATGCTCCAACATTATGACTTGTATATGTGCTTCTGTTCCGGATGCACCATTGCAAGGCTTCAGAGGTAACTCCTGGCCTTAGCACGCACGTTGGAGACATCCTCACCGAACGAGGTTCTCCCGTACCCTGCATACAAACTGGTGGATTATCAGTACATTGAATGCACTGGTGGGGAAGCTACTCGCCCGCTCGACAAATCCAAACACATAATACAGGTTCCGTGCACAACTATTAAGTTGTCTTTCTAGTTGCCTTAGGATCAGTTTCATGCAAACATAGAATAGCCTAACATATCGGGCAGTACGCCGTGCGATGTTAGAGGAAACACGGCGAGACTTACCAACTTACCATCTCCTTCCCTGTCCAAAGCAAACATTGTTAATTTAAGCAGGGACATGTATAAACATTCAGGAGGTATAGCATTTGCAAACAAGAGTATTTATTTCAAGATCGTTCAGGTGTTTAGTTGCTCTTGATGCGATACAGTGCCTCGCACGCGGATAGCCGCTAAGCGAGGATGAATTGTTTATCTTTCGTTTACAAGCATGCATGCAACAAGTTCAATACAAGGCGATCACTGGCATATGCCATATGGACGGTATAGTCTAGATGAGATAGTTTGCAACAAAGAACAAGAGGCGCTGCAAGCCATTCCGACGAACAAGAGACTATTTAGTCTAGACGAGAATGCTTTGCAATAAAGTACAAGAGGCACTGCAAGCCATTCCGCCGAACAAGAGACTAAGAACAATTGGTCTCGCCCGGACCGGGTCGATGCCAGTGCCCCAGCATCGCCCGCGAGACCGTTTCCCTGTGCACTGGTTGTCCATGATCGAACGGGGCCTTGGTTGGGGCAACAAGAGTACAAGACAAGAGTACAAGACAAGAGGCAAGCTGTTGAGGCAACAATAGTACAAGACAAGATGTATTGCGTGTTTCGTTGTTCAGTGACTGTCTTTTGCCTTGATGCAATTCTCCTAGGGCAGAGATTGCCTTGGTGACCTAGCGGTCCCGAATACTTGCAGGTTCGTTCAGGCACGGAACGACTACGTAGTAGTCTCCCGGGGTTTGGATAAAAATACGGTAACATTCAAGCAGACAAGCATGCGTTCTAAGGAACAAAATTAGCACGTTTGCTCGGGCCCGAAGGTAGTCCGAGAGATGAAACCGTTAAGGGACTTAACATGCGAGGGTCTGAGTATAAGCAGTATTTCATTTCCATGTTCTAACAAGCAATACAAGTTGGGATTATTCCCTTAGCTAGGTGCGTTGGATTTATTAGCATGCAGGGGGTGATTCACCTAGCGACTAGCATGAATATTCCAGATTTTATGTGTGCTGGCTAAGCAAAGACAAGTTCATCGTAGCCACCCACCTTAGCGATGATTCGCCTCGGTAGAGCGATACGTCAAGCGAGCCTCTGAAAGCCTAAGCCGGATTCCTGTAGGGGCAAGTCTGGATATCCTTTGGTTCTCCTTTGAGGCAAAGCGGGTCGGGACAACTGCACGATTGTCGTTTGAGACGGCAGTCCGCTTGAGCGGAACGGGGTGTTACAAGCTCTACCGATACTCGAGTATCAGTTTTTTCCACACTCATACCAATGACACAACTCACTTTACCTTCACTATTACCCATATTAGATATCCATATTTTTACTTACAGTTCACATTACCTGATGCCCCTTGCACTGCCATCCTAGAGCAATGGAGTGCACTATCTTCACTAATCAAAACATTCACTGCATCTCTCGGGCATTCTCTGCAGCAGCTATGCAAGATTGACTTACTGTCAAAACAAGCAGTGCTCACTGCATGTTGCTCAAGCAGCTAACTGCTCAAGCACACAGCTGTGCACAGAGCTATTCTACCCTCTGGCACATCAAGAATTGTACAACACCCTAGACTATCAACACTTTGAAAGCACACTCTTTTCACAACTATCTCCCTCATGACTGAGACTTCCCTTTACCATGCTACACACAGTGCAGCAACCTGCACACCCATTTCTTCTCAAAGTAACTTCACAAATACATAACACAACACACTATAATATATAACATATATATATTCATATATATGGCACTTAATAATCTCACACCCTTACTAATGCAATACATCAAACACTTGGTGTGCACACGCTATGATACGCACCAATACACATAAAAATATCCCTCATACGACTCCGTATCACGATGTATCGTGATACACACTCCTCATATTCAATTATGGACATGTACACCCTAGCAAATCATGAATCACACTCTAAAATCGCTAAAGAAATATTCTATCAAACACCTAGTGGTATAAACTCATATTTTCCCCAATTTTGAGGCCCAAAATAACATTCTACAAGAGGAAAACTTAGATCTAGCAAAATAAAATCTTATAATACTTAGGTCTAACCAAATAAAAATCAATTCCACCTATGGGAGGGTTCCTATAGGTCCAATAGGTGTTCTTAACCACAAATAGAGTAAAAATTTGAGAGTTACCTAGGTTTTGAATGACCTCCTTGAAGAACTCCGAATTTGGACACAAGGAAGACGAAGTAGACATGATCCTCTATACTTGGACTCCTCTTCAAGCTTTCTCTAGTAATGCCAAGCTCCTTAGCCTCCTTGGAATGAGAATGAGAGGGATACGATTTGGAATAAATAGAGGCTACTCATGAATGAAGAGGTTTATATAAGCTTTCTCTAGGGCTAGGGTTAGGTTGAGGAATGTTTGAATTGACTCAAGTGCCCCTCTCATTCCTTCATGAATAGGATCTACTAAACCATAGGAGGAATATTCTATTCATGGGTCTAAATAGGTTTAATAGAATTAATCTAGTCATGACTAACTATTTAATTGAGTCAATATGTCAAGTCAAGTCTAGTGTGGTCCACTAATGTCAAGTCTAGTTAAAATAGACTAATCAACTAATCAATAATAATAATATTTACTATATATATTTATCTTGTATATTATATATAAAATAAATAACACAATATTTATATAAAAAATGACAAAAATACCCTTTTCTGGAAATATGGTAGTGACAAGTCTAACCCCCTTAGAAAAAATTTGTCCTCGAAATTTAAGATACCTCATCTCTCTCTAGCCAGTCATAACATATTCATTAATCTTCACTACGGTCAAACCCCCAACAATCAAGGTCTAAGGAAGTCCCACCTACAGTCATACAACATGCAATCTAGAGAAAGAAAATAAACATGCATGGTTATGGTCTCTTTTGTCATGGTATTGCAGTCTTTGTCAGGGTGTACTACTAATTATATTCTAGTAAGAAAATCACTGATGCAAACTAAGGCAGTAAGGAATCAATCAATCAATCAAATAGATAGAAAGGAACAGAAGGAAAAAATAGAACATAACCTTCTAACCCATCACCTACAGTATCGGTCTCCTCAACCATCATCGCAAATTCCCTGACCTGTTGGGGTGGCTTCCCCCACGGGTGCTGAGCAATCTGTTGTTCCACAGGTGGCTTAACTGGACCTCTTTAATTTGGAGCCGTATGCTGGCCAGGAAGATAAGGAGCTAGAATACAATTCCTCACTCGATATCCCGTACCGCCACAGTACAAACAAAGTCCTAGCCTCACTTTACAGCTCTCCCAAAGGTGACCTGGCTTCTTACAGAAATAACAAGCCTGCTTGGTCTGCCTCGGAGGCTGCTGAAATAAGCCTTCAACTTGTAAATCTTTGCTCCTCCTTGTATATTCTTGCTTCCTCCTTGTAGATCATTGCTTTCTCCTTGTAGATTCTTGCTTCAACGGTCTCCAATGATGATTTGGGAAGAAATTTGGATGGAATTTGATGTAGGAATGAAGGAATTTGGTTGAAGGAAATTCTAGATCTAGATTTGGAATTAAAAAATAAAGAGAGAAAGTTTTTACCCCCTTTATATAGGCCTCCCTTGCCCCCACCCTCAAGCTACTATGTAAAGTCTAAAATACCCCTTGGGGCCTCTCATGAAGAAATTCATTAAGGAGAGAAGGTTCTAGTCTAATGGATTTAACTTAATTAATTCATCCTCCTAATGAATGGGCTTACTATTGGGCTCAAATCTAACTAGAATTAAATATTGGTCCATGGATCTAATCTAAACTAGTTAGGTCCACTAACACAAGTCCAAAATAAAATTTAACATGCTAACAATAAATAATAAATAAATATTCAACATACATAATATTTAATTAATTACCAAATGACTAAAATACCCTTTCCTAGAAAATATGGTAGTGACAAGTCTACCCCCCTTAGAAGAATTTTGTCCTCAAAATTAAAACTCTCACCCCTCTCTCTTTGGCCGGTTACAATCTATTCAGACAAATTTTACTATGGTCAAACCCCCATCAATCATAGTCTAAAATAGTCCTATCATATAACATACAATCCTACCATTCTACTGAAAGAGGAACCATACTTGGATATAGCCTCTAACTATCATGAATTTCAGTCTCTGCCCTACTGGGATATCCCCCTCTACTGGTGCGGGTAATCTGATATGCCACCTGTGGCCTATTCTATCTCATACTAAGAATTCAGTAATCATCAACCTTGTCAAGATATTCTTAATACTGAGGGTTACCAAATACTAGTGATAAACTATTATTCTAGGTCATGGATATGCTTCACTCACTGGCACTTGCTACCTAGGATACTATATAAAATACCGCTAGGATACTACCTCCTTGTTCTACTTCAGTTCTTGTAATCACCAAAATTTCTCAACCATTCTCTTGCAAGGAACACTTGTATACTTCATACCAAGTTACTCATGTCTTTCCTCTATATTATTATACTAGTTACTAAAATGCTTGTGCCTAAATTTTCATAATACTTAAGGTACTCTGGCTCTTGTTACTAGGGTATCTCTTTCTATCTGATACTTGGTGCAACTCATCCTCTAATATTTGTTAATCATCCTAAGGTTCTTATCTATACATTAGTATCATAATACATACACAATTATATTCTAGCCATTACAATACCATGATATCTCACTGGTATCCTTATACCCCTTGTACTATTCCCTGGTACATACGACCTCTATACTCAAAATTAGCAAGGTACTTATGCCTACTAAACTTACTTCTATATATATATTGTCTCTTTCCTCTACTGCTTGGATCACTTTTACTATTACTTCCAAATAATTTTCTATCCATATTAATTGATACACCAATCTAATATTATCACACAAGGTACTTACTGTTACTAGCATATTACTCAACTAATCCCTAATATAGAAATACTAGAACTCTTGATATAGCAACACTAGCTTCCTAACTACACAACATATGCCCTTAATGTTCTAGGACACTAGCTTATCATTAGATCACATCATCACACTTACTAGAACTCATGATTACTTGCATCCAATGTACTAGTTATTAACTTCTATAATACACATATTTTACTTCAATCTCATAGGCAGGTACATGGTTCCATATCTCTATTAATGTATATGTATCTTCCCTTAAACCTTTAAAGACTGATACACTAATTAGTGATACACTACATATCTTCTATGACCAATCTTGATATTGCTCAACCCATGACATACTATTAAAATGTTTAATACTCAGGCTTCTACTTTTTGATACTCATGAACTTTTACACTAATATTCATCATCCACTGTGCATTCTGCACATAATTTCTAGACACTCTTCCACCTATTGCTTCCAACACGTCACTATCCTCAATATCAGGTGATATACCCATCATTAGCCATATACTAGTACACTCTTATCTACTCATATCAATGCTATACTTCTAAGATAAGAATGATGGGAGTGGATAAGTATTGAGATGGTACTTTAAGAACCAATTTAAGATACAACCTGATAATCATACACGTCTGTCCAAAATTATGACACTCAGAATCCTCGCCACGCCAGTAAGCATAGTTGCGATGAACGATAGATTCCATAACTAAGGTATGCAAACCCTATAATCATGTCATCTTGAATCCTCAACACGCCAACCGGTATGGCTACGAGAAACTCTAAATTTCATAACTAAGATATGTACATCCGAAGTCAGGTTCCTATGTTTTCACCACACCAGCTAATATGGCTGCGATAAACTCTATGCTCCATAACCAAAGCAGACGTTTCACCTTTCTCACTGTCCTCATCAACATATGTCATCAGATGATATCGTAATTTAGTCAATAAAATTTATCTCGATATGAAATCAAACTCAACAACGAACACCAAGAATTAAATTCAACAACCGATCACCAAGAATCAAATTCAATAACAACAAGTGATAATGGACGAAAATAAGGTAAAAAACTGAATTAGAATTTATAATAAGATTCTCAAGGGCCATCCCAGGAATCTCTAAAGAAATTTTTGATTGAGTATCCTCTCATCCTAATATCTTATATCCTTTATCCTATATCCTATTGCAGACTCGCAGTGGTACAACTAAGTCGTCGCACTACCAAGACATCGCACAACTTGCGAAGCCTGACCTGCATGGGCCATCACTAAAAATATTTCACGACCCATACCCGGTGAAGGGAAACGAGTACGTGGTTACGTCCAGCCTATGCCGCAGCATCGTTGGTAGAACATTGTCTAGGTCGACTATAGTATCTAGATATCTCACAATAATATATAATCTGCCAATAATATCTCAACTCTAAAAAGGAGGATAACACAATACTCAATCATAAATCTAAGGCACGATAAGATATCAAAGAAGTCTAATATAACTATATAGTTAAAATAAATATAACAACAATAATAGAAATAATATCCAAATCTCAAATATACGCCGAAAATAAATCTGGTACCAAAATGCTAAAGAGAACTAACTATGCTATCTTGTGATTCCGGCTAGATCTTTCGGCAGTCACTCCAGAACTAGTGGGTCCAAGGTCTAAGTCTGCACCATCTATAGGTCGGGGTCCGTAGTATGTCGGACTCCAATCCCCGGTATCCTCTGAAAAATATTATCCAGTCAGGAATTGAGCAAAGTATAACCCAATAACAGTTCCAATTAATTGGCAAAAACTATAAAACAGTAAAATAGAGAATGTTATCTATGATGATAATATAACTGATGATCAAGAACAATAAAAGAATAGGCAATACTAGCAACAGAAAATATAATCAATGCGTACAAGAATGAAGGAGATGAACTATAATGTCAGAAATAAAATAAGGTAATCAATGAACTGAATATGGAATCTATAATATACTATGTGTTTGAGATACTAACTAAATATGTGATCTGCTTGGGAGATTCAATGATTACACTAAGGAGCTAACTCAACCATTGAATTGCATGGTTAGTTAGTAGCTATTGATTACACTACTAGCTGATAGTTCTTGATCACATATTTAATTGGTATTTCCCCTGCCCCGACTAATACAATGGATCGAATCATGACACGTTACTAGCCAATTTATCCAATGTTTAGTCTACAATATTCAATATTATCCAATACCAACAAGGGCAGTATCCGATACCATATCAATAATCAAGGTAACATCTCATGACTGGCGATCCAATAATAATATCAATCTGTGTACTATCGTGTCAAGAATCATAAGTAATATTTCTAAATACTTGAATTATAGTACTAATCAAATAATGTAAACTATCAGTGGATGTACTCGCCTGTGGTCCAAAGCAAATGATGCAAAACGATGTCCGAACTGGTGTCACCGACCTATATATGGAATATTGTATTAATACAAGGTGTTGGAATGAAAATAAGTTAAACTAGTTTAATTCTAGGTCATGATGCCATTTCTAAGTCAAAATAGTCAAACTAGGTCAACTCCAGGTCAAACTAGTCAAACTTGGTCAAACTTGGTCAAACTAGCTATTTTTAGGTTGTATGAGTCTATTTCTAAGAGATTAGGTCCATACACTATGCTACTAGGCCACACTAGCTATACTAGGATACTAGAATACACACCAAACACTGTATCACAAGATACACAAGTTTTTAATATGAAAATAGTAATTTATATATATACAAGTCAATACATATAGTATCCTAGTTAACTAATACAAAGAGGATACCTTGGCTTTAAACCAAAGCATATCACACTACCTACACGCCCATCTCGATACTCAAATCCAATATCTTGAGTATTGACCCATTACCTTGACATTACCTTGGTATCCCAAGGTAATTCAAATCCTCATACATATAGCTAATATATAGCTAACCCCAAATTACTAAACTATATGCCACTCATAATAACTAAATACCACTAACCACTAACATATGATACCTACTAGTACATAGATACATATAGCTACATAATAACTTACCAATACAATACTACATATCTACATATAGTTACTAAGCTAACTATTACCCAAATCTACTAACTATCAACATATCATACATATACTAATATACATATCTACCTAACTATTCTACTAAACTAATAGTTAACATTAATACTAACTAACTATATACTCTAACTAAACCATCTACTAATTATCAAACTAACAAGTATAAAACTAACCTTAACACTAAACTACTAACCTTAACTAGCTGTTGTACCTTAAACCACTGGCTAAACCATTATCTCACTGATGAACCACTATCTTAGAGTTGCTGATACACTATGTTGATATCCTTGGTGTGAATGCTACTTGCTAATAACGGCTGCTGAGTTCATGCTGTGCACGAGCTGCACTGCACAATGCTGGGTTCTCACTGCAGTGATGCACTGATCTGCAGTTGGTGGAAACTGCCACTGCTCTCCAATTATCCCTGCTACAGAACTGCTATAGTGCACCTGCATCCTTGTTTTCTGAAGTGAGGTAAATATTGCCACTGCAATTTCTCCTTGCTGCTATGCATTGAGGCTACTGCATAGAGCTGCACACTGCAACTACTCCTTGCAGTTGGTCACTGCACATTGTTGTGTGCATTATTCAGTTGTAATGATGTGCACGGGCTGCTCAATGAATTACAGCTAGCTGCTACTGATCTCCCTCAAGCTGATACTGTTGCTCTATGCTCGAGCTGAATGTACATTGCCCAGGCTGAAGCTCCTTGCTGCAGTGATGCACTTGATGCACTAAATCCTTCCTGCTGTGCAATCTTCTTGCTGATGGTTCACTGCCTGAATAGATGTTGTTCAATGCTCCCTCTGCCTCGAGCTCACTCAATCACGCACACACACACACACATACATACATATACATATATATATATATATATATATATATATATATATATATATATATATATACACACTCTCTCTCTCTCTCCTATACATATATAGATATATAAGCACAACACACATATACACATATAAATTATATATATACACTCATACATATAGATATAATATCTCATATATACTTATACACATGTGCATAGAGATATCTCATTTATACTTATACACATATGCATAGAGATATCTCATATACACATATCCACATAGACATAAAGCTATATATATATATATATATATATATATATATATATATATATATACTCATCTATACAATATAATATAAATATATACTCATATACATATATATATTATATAATCCATCATATCTAATATATATATACTAGTCACATGGAGTTGAGGGTCAATGATACAAACACGTGGAGTGCACCGCACCCGTATCACACTCATTCTATGATACACTTACGATACAGCTCCACCACACAACCAAACACATCTCGAAGGACACGAGCAAGTCTAAAATAATAATTATGAACAATACGAAGAGTTAGCTACTCAACTACGTGCCCGTGTCAAAATGTGACATGCGCAAACCCCCGTGTCAGAGGAAAACCCCCAAATTAATCTGTATCTCCAAATTGTTGGAATACGACCTATATGTACCCAATTCTGGACACGATACTAGTCACAAACAAGCAAACACATGTTAATTTGATCTAATTGACCAATTGACAAATAACATGTGCCAATCTCAGAATTTCCCCAAAATTGACACAAAAATACCCATAACTTTCTCCATAGGCCTCCTATGAACCTAATTCCAATTCCTATGGGTAGCCTTAGCATATGGGGTGGTTCCTAATGGTTAAATTACAGATTTAGAGTCTACACAAGGATAAAAACTAAATTGTACCTATTGGGAGATGGATTTTCAATGCAACCTCCAAAATTGGTAAAATAAGCCTTCAACTTGTAGATCTTTGCTCCTCCTTGTAGATCCTTACTTCTTCCGTGTAGATCCTTGCTTCCTCCTTGTAGATTCTTGCTTCAATGGTCTCTAATGATAATTTGGAAAGAAATTTAGGTGAAATTTGATGTAGGGATGAAGGAATTTGGTTAAGGGAAATTCTAGATCTAGATTTGGAATAAAAAATGAAGAGAAAAAAAGTTTTTACCCCCTTTATATAGGCCTCCCTTATCCCCTCTCTCAAGCTACTATATAAAGTCTAAAATATCCCTTGGGGCCTCTCATAAAAAAATTAATTAAGGAGGGAAAGTTTTAGTCTAATGGGTTTAACTTAATTAATTTATCTTACTAATGAATGGGCTTACTATTGTGCTCAAATCTAACTAGAATTAAATGTTGGTCCATGGATCTAATCTAAACTAGTAAGGTCCACTAACACAAGTCCAAAAATAAATCTAACATGCTAACAATAAATAATAATATAATAAATAAATATTCAACATATACAGTATTTAATTAATTACCAAATAACTAAAATACCCTTTCCTAAAAAATATGGTAGTGACAGAAACTGAACTAGAGGTACTAAAGATAACCCTACCTAATATAAAAAGTGATGGAACATAATTCAATGATAATTAGACTGAATAATAGTGACAATATGTCAAGAACCAATTTAAGATATAATCTGATAATCATATACGTCTATATGAAATTATGTTACCGAGAATCCTCACTACGCCAATAAGCATAGATGCGATAAACTATAGAGTCCGTAACTAAGGTATATACCTCTAGAATTATGGTATCTTGAATTTTTGCCCTGCCGTATGCTTGGATGCAAAAACTATAAATTCCATAACTAAGAAAATTATACAAAATCAGCCTCTATGTCTTCGCCTTGCTAGCTAATATGGCTGCGATAAACTCTAGACTCCATAACTAAGACAAACGGTTACCTTTCTCACTTTTTTATCTATTTACGTTATCAGAATATACCTCAACTTAGTCCATAAGATTCATCTCGATACAAGAATCAAATTCTACAATGAACAAGTACAAAGGCGAAGGTAAAACGAAGAAAGTGGAAAAAGATTTAAAATAAGATTCTATAGGGCCATCCCAAGAATCTTTCAAGAAATCCTAATATGTGATTGAGTATTCTCCCTTTCATCCTAGTGTCCTATTTCCTATATCCTATTGCAGGCTCACAGTAATACAACTAAGCCGTTTTACTACCACGATATTGCACCAATTTTGAAGCTTGAGCTGCATGGTCCACCACTAAAATGTGTCACAACCCGCATCCGATATAGGGGCACGAGTACGTGGGTACATCCAGCCTACATCGCAGAATCGGCAGTAGAACGCTATCTAGGTCGACAATATCTTACTATCAATCATACTACTACAACTAGTTATATCATTTACTCAATCACAATAATCTAAAGGAAGAAAGAATAAGAAAGATAAACCAGATAATTATTCTATAGGAAAAAAATACTAAATATGATATCGAATAAAAAGCACTAGCATAGATCTCTAATGTTGTCAACTCAAGGCCACAGTGCCCCTGTAGTCTTGACTATAGCATCATACTAAAATATCAGAGTGTAGAGCATAATAATTACTGCAAAATTTTATCCAGTCAAGATTGGAGCAAAGTACAAGCACTACCAGCAGTTCTAATTATATTGATAAAGACTATAAAACAGTGAGTAATGAATATATATGATAAAAATGTACTACTGGTAATGTAAGAAAGCGGAGGAACATATAATCATATCATAGTAAAATAATTAACAGTGAGTAAGCAGATGAATATCAGTCTTGTCAAGTACAAGCTGGAATAGAAGAATAAAGTAAACTAGCTAAGTGTTTGAAATATTAGTTTGTTATGTGATCGGCTTGGGACAAGATCAGGCTCTACCATATATGATTGGTTATGCACAAGTACATGTAAGGGGATCAGGTCAATCATGAATGATTGACTATGCACAGGTATATGTAAGGGGATCAGGCCAACTATATATGGAGAGCTATGCACAAGGAATAAGATCAGGTTATATCCTGCGTGAAATGAGGGTGAGCTATGCACAAGTAAGTGGGATATGATCACATAACTTGCTAATACTTTTTTTATCCCCCGACTAGTATAATGGAACCATCCATGACATATTATGACACAAGATTCACAGAGCAGGGGACTATCCTGCTCATGAATCGGTGTCTATACATGTACATGAATCACAGGGCATGTATAGGGAAATAACATCTCATGACGGGATCCATGATATCCTAATCCGTGTAACATCATGTTAGAAATCAAGTACAATACTAAAAACTAATAACATAGTAATTATCAAAATACCAAAAATTATCAGAGAATGTACTCGCCTGGTATCCGGTGTAAGAAATAATGAACATTGCTCAACTAGATTCCAAGTGTCCTAAATAAGGGATATCAATGTTAGAGTGAATTAAAATAATAATCATGTTTAACTAGCTAAGGATGGTGTTTCTAGGCCACTTCTAGGTCTATACTAGGGTATACTAGTTAATACTAGGTTAACTAGGTCAATTACCTAATTTGGGTTCCAAGTTATCAATGTGGTTGACCTATATAGCTAAACTAGTAAATTTTAGGTTTTCTAAGTCAATACCTTGCTAAACTAGATTTTCTCGGTCATACTAGTCATTACCTTGCTAATATTAGACTATACTTGATAATATCAAGTATACAAGCTAATACTAGATCACATTTGCTAATACTAGTCATACTAGCTAATATTAACTAATACTAGTCATACTAGCTAATACTACTCATATTTGCTAATATTAACTAATACTAGGCTATACATTATACTATGTATCATATATAATATATATAGACTCTAATATATCACTAGCTTAGAGTATCATAGTCTATATACACATTACCTAGCTATTACCTCATTACCTTGCCCAAACACTTACCTAGACCAATACATTGTCAAGGTTTCTCTTATATCTGAGATACTATAATTGATACTTACCTATACATTCTTGGATACACTAGTGCACATATCTTATTAAAGCTACTATGTATATATCCATACTAACTCTAATACATGCACATTACCTCTTAACTGATATGCATCTCATACATATAATTAGACCTTTGTATCAACACCCAAACTCTCTTTGCTATAGGAACACCCATTCACTGCTCTATAGTGTCAAGGTTCTGACACTATAATATTGTTGTACACTCAAAAATCACTGATACACTACTTAGGACCCCCCCCCCCTATACTCCCAGTTATACACCATACTAATTATCTTAACCATGATATTACACCTCTACCCAATGTCCCATTATTCAAGTATCTCAATCCAACTCAAAACATATAATAACTTAGCTATACTAGTATCCTAATTTACCTTAACATGAAAATCCATCATTACCTTAATCACTTTCAAGGTACCTCCTAATACTAGTCCTCTAATATCCACATGCAACCAGGCATGATACTCAATCTAAGTGAACTACCTATTCACTAATACCTGACACTCACATACTTTACTTCAAAATCTCATCACTCTCAGGCTCACAAACTACAATCCCAACCCGAGTACCCACTACTGTCACTCCCATCACACCAAGCACACACAAACTTGCATCCACACACCACACTCTAGTTATATACAATAATGCACAATCAAGCATATATATATAAGAAAATATAAGCTCCTATATATATACTAATATATGTAGATATACACAATACACAATTAAGAATACCCTCAAGCCCATCACCAAATACTTGGTGTGCACACATCACGATACGCACCAAATGCTCATGATACGCTTATAATATGCAACCAAAACCTCACGATACTCTCCCCAAGCTCATGCAACACAACAAATATACTAAATATAGTATATATAATATATAAATTAGCTATTAAGGTGCAACATAAAGAATTTGGCATGCTAGAGCTCTATACAAAAGCTAATACTCCTCCTACGATACCGTATCACGATGTTTCGTGATACACACTCACCATATCCAATTATGGACACGTAAACCTTCTCAAATCATGAAACTCACTCTAAAATTACTAAGAAAGCATTCCTACAAATATCTAGTGGTCCAAATTCAGATTTTCTCCAATTTGACTATAAAAGTCAATGTAACTAATGTTTGTGGTATTAAACGAAAGAATGAAAAATGTATTCAGGATGGGGTTTATATGAAATTCGCCTTCTTTGGTTTACAAACAAACTTGTACAATTTGATCCTATACGAGGATATGGGAGTACAATTTATTTAATCTGGGTAAATATTGCTATAGGTGTCTGATCTGCAGTCGATCACTTTAGCCCTTGGACCACACGATGTTAAAGAAGTGTCGTAGAAGACAGGAAGCAGCTTCGAGGGTTGCAAAAGAGGGTGGATGCACGATGCCAAAGTCATCGATCCCTGCTCTCTGCCTGAGCTGAGGATTCTCTCTCTCTCTCTCTCTCTCTTGACCTCTGGTTCGATTTTTCTCCCTGGATCTGATATTGGTTTCTTGACCAATTTTCTGACCCTTTTCCTCATTGATAGAGGTCTCTATTTATAGAGTTTTAGTGACAGTGACCACTCCGTCGGTGTAGAAATCGAGGAGTGGAAGGTACAGCACCCTTTTACACAACGGTTAAAGTAACCGATGCCTGCGTATAGATGATCCTTTGAATGAGCGTGTGATGCAGGTCCAACTAAGGGACAAAATGCGTATAATCGCTACGAAGATCACGGCGTAGAAGCCACGTAGGTAGGTATCCATTGTGTAGAAGAGGTTGGCATAGAAGCCAAATGTCTGTCACCATGGCATAGAAGCCAAATGGTTATCAAACCAGCATAGAAGTCGAATAGGCATAGAAGCCGAACAGGCGTAGAAGCCGAGTGGTCATAGAGGCCGAGCAGGCGTAGAAGCCGAGTGGTCGTAGAGGCCGAGCAGGCGTAGAAGCCGAATGTTCATAAAGGCCGAGCAGGCGTAGAAGCCGAATGGTCATAAAGGCCGAGCAGGCGTATAAGCCGGATGGGCATAAAGGCCGAGCAGGCGTAGAAGCCGGCTGGGCGTAGAAGCCGCTGCGTACCGTACCAGAGTGCTGATGGGGACGTCTTAGCCGGAATTACGGCTTTTGAAGATATAATCAAATCTCTTGCATTAAATGCCGAGATTTGCCACCATCCTGTGCATTAAATATGGAGGCGTGTCTTTGAAGGTCTGCAACCCCTTCTGCGTATCAGTCGCTGAGACGCGCCTTGAGAAACTGTCACCGCTCTGTGCATTCAGACGTAGAGACGTGCCTCAACCCCGTACGGAGTGCAGCTTTTGATGTGGCAGGCGGTTTGTCTACTGCAAAACATAAAAAGCTCATGTCTTCCTGTGTAAAACAAGGCAGCGTATCCCTTCGTGCTTGTAAAAGCAGTTTACGCAAAGGGAATGGCAGTATTTGATAGCCTGGGTCGCAGTGTTGTGTTATCATTATAGCCGTCGTCTGGGTAGTCGAGCCGTATCCCTTTGTCAGAAGTCCAGACGTCAGGTTCATTGTAGGATCTTCATTGCAGGGTCTGACAGGTTTACTTCAGAGAATACGAAGCGTCTCTTGTACACCTCAATGCTGCGTCTGAAAGAGGATGAGTTTTACGTCCTGGAGGCGATAAAGCACCCTGTTTACGCTGAAGCGGCTTGGACGTACTGCCTTACGTGGATGGTCCTTTGAGCTTTTATATCTCATGCTGCGTTTTAGCGAAAAGAGCTCTGTTGCACGCTTGATGGCTCTGAAGGCTTCTGCTTACGCAGCTCTGCACCAATATGTCGCGTATAGTCATCCGGTATATTTTTCATGCTTCTACAAGACCCCCTTCAAAGCTTTCAAATTCCTCGGAATTTGGAACGCTTTGAATGAAGCATGAACCGCTCCTCGTGACTCAAAATGTTTCTGAAAGGAGCGTTGAAACGGTCGATGCTGACTTTATGGCGGATTTATTGGGGACCGGTGTGACCTCTTTCGCCTATAAAAAGGCTGGAAGAGTTAACTTGTTCTCCCCACATTCCCATCACCACGCAGAGATGATTGCCGGAGTTCGTCAGGTCAATCTGAGGAAGAAGGAGATCATGTCGTTCCAGCGTGTAAGGAGCCAAAAAAGACGGCGTCTTCGAGCAAGTGTCCACTGCGACGATGGATCATGGAAGGATATCTTAGCCTCCCTTGCTCGGGATAATCAACAACTTTGTATGGCTATTTTTCTAGGAGAAGGGAAGGGTCGTATTAGACCACACGGCTTGCAAGCAGTGTATTTTCCCCTGAGACCTCCGCGGACAAGAGCAGACAAACTGTAACTGCTGTCCTCGATCGAGTTGGGTCTTAAAGAAGCCTCAACTGGATCGGTCATGGCATACGGAGCATGGGATATGCATCATTTATGCAGGCCCAGTTCTGTATCCTTCCGCGATCGATCTTCTTGTTCATGACTGTGGTGGTCGATGAACTGCCATGGAAGAAGAGGAAGACCTGCACCGATGCGAGAAGCCGGTAGAACGGATTCTAGGGGCGATCTTCCGACAACGATGATGAGGAACCCCTTTGTAGACGGGATTTCCCTCAAATGTAGTCATGAAAAATAAAGAAAAAATCCTTTGTAGACAGGATTTCCCTCATATGTAATCATGACTTTAATCTTTAATAAAAATCGTCTTTCTTCTCTGCGTATGATCGTTTTGCTATACATTGCTGTGAAGTCTGAATATGTGTAGTTTCGACACATCTGATTCTTTACGCCGACTCCGTTAAAAGAGTGCTAGGTCCTGTCCTTTTGCGCATAGCGAATAGTCCATAGAACGCTGTTGAGTATTTTTAAACGTTTAGAACTGTCCTGTTGCTAGGACTGAGGAACCGCGTAGAGCTCTGAACTGTTGTTTTTACTTCTGATGAACAGAATTTTTGTTCAGACTTCGTCCTCAAGAATGATTTCTCAAAAATCCCTTGGAACAGGGTCGAGAAGAGTTGCCATCTTGATAGATGAGATATTCAGACTGGAGTCTGGATGATCCTCCAATTCGACCCGAGAAGAGTTATTTCTCAATGCTTGAACTTTGTATGCTTTGAGTACTTGGGATATATTGAGGTCAAGAAGGAGTATCTTCTGTGTGAACTCCTGTAAAGACCGCCTTGCTGTTCGGATATGTGGAAAGTCAGAGATCCGTAGTGTAGATGAGCTGAGAATCCTGAGTTCGTAGTCTATTGAGCGTAGAAAGCCACCGAGCGTGAGATCGTAGATTCGGAGCTGCTGAGCATGAATTCGTAGGTTTGTAGCCTCTCGAGCGTAAAAGCTACCGAGCACAAAGGCATCCGGGCATAAAACCATAGACTGATAGCTTGCGAGCGTAAAACCGTAGATCTGTTGCTGTCGAGCATAGAAAGCTCCTTAGCATAGAACTGTAGATTTGTAGCCTGTGAATAAAAAAAATCTTCCGGGCACAAGGTTGCGGATCTGTTGCCTCCGAGCGTAAACTAAACGCCATCGAGCGTGAGATCATCGATTTGGTATCTGCTGAGCGTAAAGTCGTAGGTTTGTAGCCTCTTGAGCATAAAAGCTACCGAGCACAAAGGCATCCGGGCATAAAACCATAGACATGTAGTCTGTTGTTGTCGAGCGTAGAAAGCTTTTTAGCACAGGAACCGCTGACCTGCTTTTGTACGAAAAACTCTTCGAATTTGCTGACTGTCCGTCTTTCGAGAGTAGTGGGCTGACGTAGTACCCAATCATAACCAAATATTTAATTTGTGAGATTTGGTTAGGGTTTCGAGGAGCCCATCTGAGGATTCGAGGAGTCGACCCGAACTCTATATATATCCCAAGCTTTTGAGAGAAAAACTTTTTATCCGTCTTCTGCGAAAGAGAGCCTCGATTGTTTGAGTTTTTCCCCTCGTTCGTTCTCCGAGCACTCCGAGTTTTCAGAAATGGTGCCGAAACAAACCCCCTCCACCAAGGGAAAGAGCACAGGCTCTTCTTCTCGTTCTTCTGCCCCTGCGAGAGAGTCTTCGGTCGGGCAAGGTGAACTTCCTTCTGAGCGAAGGCTCCTTCCGAAGAGTAGCGCACCCGGCCTTAGAGGTATAGCCATTGGGGATGACAAAGAATGACGAAAAATCCTTCGTACACGTTGAACGTGACCGCGCTAGGTCGTCTTCTGTGCTGATAGCCTCTTTGAGGAAGATGACGCACGGAGACGTTTTCATCTTTTACGCCCACATTTCTAATGTGCCAGCGTAAAAACTCTATATTTTTTGCAGTTATGAGCGTAAAAGCTCTGACTGCCGAAAAACTTGGTGTATACTATAATATTTTAGTTCTACGCTTTGGATGGGACCTCCGGCGTAATAACTAGAATTTTGGCAGTCTGGCGTAAAGCACGGACAGTATACTGCCAATTACGCTTCAGGATGTGACTTCCGGCGTAAAATGACCAAATTTTGTACAGTCTTGGCGTAAAGCACAGACTGTCATTTCTTGGTCTTTGTGTTGCAAGATTTGTAATGACGTATTTCCTTGCACTTTCGCAGTTAACTTGCATGAGTCTCCGCTTGCTGAGGTGATGGGTTCTGCTGCCGGGATGCTGCACTCGAACTACCTGGAGGATCTGTCGCACGTGACATTTTCTATCTCCGGACCCCAGTATCCTGAAGGAAGGGGGATCTTGATATCGGCTCAGGGCAAGCGAATGCTGCTGAGCATGATCAACGGGGAGTCCCTAACGTACGTAGACGGGGAGCAGTACATCAAGCCGGCCTTTCATTTTGGGGATATGATAGACAAACAGTCCCAAATGAAGCCCAAGAGAGAACCCTGGGATTTCCCCGCCGAGAGCGTGATCTTGTATCTGCCCACGATGCCGAGAGATTATCCCATCTCGGCTTTCTTCCATGCCACACATTCCAGGAGGATGTCGTGGACGCTGACTCCCGATCTTCACGGCAAGCCGGGGAAGATCTTTCACTTGAAAGGAGCTGACCAGGGGTCGTTTGTCAGCTGCCCTTCTGGCGTCGTGACGTTGTTCAGGGGACTGTGCCCGGGCAGCGTCCCGAGTGAAGACAGTTCAGTGATCCTGCCGGTCCAATTGTCGACTTTCTGCAATGACTTCATGGTGCGAGGGAGAGTATACCCCAAGGAGAATCCTTGGTGTAATGGGTGGATCACCCCAGCAAACCTCCGATGGACTTACCTAATTGACTGGGCTCTGAAGCATTTTCGAAGAGAGCTGGAGGTCATAGGACTTTATGCTGCCGTGAGCGCGACGAGTGTTGGGTTGCCTCCCAACCCTAACCTGTTTCTGGCACTGATGGAGCGATATATTTCGCTCACCGGGACCTTTGCCACTCCACTGGGGGAGTTGGGGTTGGCCCTCCACGAAATGGCAGCGATCTTGAGACTGCCGATGGGGGATACTCCGTATGAAGAGTATGTTCCCACCAACCGGGAGTTGGAGGACTCGGACCCTCGGGTTGTAGAGGTGTATCAGGAGCTGATGTGCCACTATTTTGCGTGTACTGCTTTTTATAATGAGCCTTCTGATTTGGCTCACACCACTAAGTGGATATCCTACATCTTCTTCCACCGGTCCAGGGCCGTCAAGTCAGAGAAAGTTTCGGGGGGCAAGAATGAGCCCGTGAACTGTTTGGGCGTGCTCAGTGCCCAGGTCATCGAGGATCTTATGGAGGAGGCTAAAGCTCCAGATCAGTTTCTTAATGACGGGGTAGGAAAGTACCCTGAAGGCACTAAGGCCTATAGTTACTTGAGGCGCTGCCGCGGGCCTTTATATGAGGAAGCCAAGCTGGCTGGCTTTCTCTCCCTATGGCTACATCGAGTAGTGGTGCCCGGCATCGCGTCCGTGGACCGCATTCACCGGAACATCCTGGGCCCGCCGTTCGTCTGGTGTTCAGGGCAAGACTGGGCTTGCTCCCTGCCATGGTGTGCCGTATACAGGCTGGCCTGAGAGCCATGACTGACGGACTGCTCGTCGATGAAGCTCGATGTGATAGCTTTCTCCGGGTAGAGTTACCATACCTGTACTTGATGGGATGGTTAATCCTCCACAACCCCAGGGTGATGTCTCCTGGCCCTGGTAGTAGCGCGGGGGGTAGTTTCTTGCTGAACTACAAGGACTCCCTCTGGAATGTGAATACAGTCTTAGACTTTCGGCTGGCGCTGAGCCTCGGTCACTGCTGAAAGCTTCTCTGCACTGTCCCCTCTGTACATCGCAATCAGTCGGGGATTAGGCTTGAGGATTTAGGTGGAGAAAAGACCAATCTTTCTCTGGAAGCTTTTAATTGGTTGGTCTGCATCAGACCCTCCCATCTGCTATACAGAAGCGAAGATCATTGCTTCTTTGAGCCTTACTTGCCCAATCGGTTCGCCAGGCAGTTTGGGTACGATCAGCTACACATGGGCAATGCCATCACCAGCTTCAGGTCCAGGGGCGGACTCATTGATGGAGCCAGGGGATGGCGGTATTTTATCATGGGCTGTACGGGAGCAATCTTTACCGTGCCGGTCGTCACCCTCTCCACGGAGCTGCGGATCCTCCATTCGTACGCTCAGGTTTACGTGGCGATCAACACCTTCCATCGCGATTTTGACATTCGTGGAAGCTTTAGGGTGCCCTATCCCAAGCCTGGGGGAAGAATCGAAGTCCCCTCGGTTTCATCTGATGAGGGTGAGGAGTCCGTCACTCCGGATGAGCCTCTGGTGTCGGTACCGAGGTGTAAAGTTCCTCCGCCTCCGGGGGCTTTGGCGGTATCTAGGAAGCAAAGGGCTCCTGCTTCGAAGCAGACTTCCCCTCGCAAGAGGAAGAAGAAGACGGTTGATCGCCCTCTCCGGATTCCTGGCATTGAGGCTCCTAGAGAGGGACCTGCTGTCTCTCCTGTTGGGGATATCTCTTTGACTGGAGGTTCCCCACCTCTCGGAGAGGGACCCTCAGTTTCGGCTGGCGGTGCCGGAGAACTCCTGCTTGAGGCTGCCGTTGTTGCCACCGCCTCCGGTAGTGGAATGAAATCGTCTGCGTGGCCGAGGCAAATTGGAGAATCTTTCCCTAGACCGGCAACGGATGAAACTCCTACCGCATCCGTGAGCATGACCAGCGAGGTTCCAGCTGACGAACCCCTACCGCGTCTTGGTGAAGGCTTGGTAGAGCTCCTGGCGATGTCGGTTGGCCTACCTCCTTCTCTAGGTATGACAGTTCGTATTGCGTCATTAAGGCGTGATATAGCTACATCGGCTGCAAACGCGGCATATATACCGTAGGCTACGGGTAAAGGTCATCTTTATGTCTCATCTTAGAAAGATTACTATCATATTGATATCAACTTTCTTGTCCTCCTCTCAGGGGATGGCGTCTACGGGAAGTATGGCGCTGAAGCGTCTTCTGGCTCTGCTCGGGCTCCTGACGATGATACGGAGGCGTTCGACTTCGAGGAGGAAACACCTTCGGGGGCCAGCTCGCCCGGAGTAGTTTCGTCACCTCAAGAGGAGGACGAACCCGTCATCGTCACCTCGCCTCTAGCGAGTATGCCGATGACTTCGACCGTCGTTGTCGCACCTTTTTCGGTCGTACCAACTGTCGAGGCGGCGGCTGTGGCCACCTCGTCTACAATCATTCCTGGAGGGGAACTCGCCAAATTCGCGGCCACTCCTGGCGTCCAACCAGATCTGGTTGCGCTGACCGAGCTGTATACCAGCCTCTTTTACACCAGTTTGAACACGCTGATATCAACGGTATTGGCGAAGAACCTGGATTTTGATCGTCTGAAGAAGGCTTCCCTGTTTTCGATTGGGGCGGTCAGGGAGTTTGGCGATTCTGGGGTAGCTGACGCCCTGGAGGCGATGGTTAATGGGTTGGAGCAACCTATTAACGAATACTTGCAACTGACTCGGGACAGTTTTGAAGCTGAGGTCCAGGCCAGATACGACTCCATGACTGCGCGGCTTACCAAACAGCTGGAGAGACTATATAACTCCATCAAAGCAAATAAGCTGGAGATGGATAAAAGAAAAGATGTCGTGGAGGAGGCTCTTACTCTTCAGACGAAGTGCCAATCCGAGCATGAAGGGAATGCAGCGAGGGCTCGCAAGTTGAAGGAGAAACTCGCTTAGGCAGAGAAGTGGGCTTCTCAGTCGTTGGCAGGTCTAGACGTTGCGACTAGTCGACTGAGCACAGCACGACGGGACCTGGAGCGTGCAGAAGCTGCCCGAGCTGGCTCTCTTCGGGCAAGGGCCGAACTGTCCTTTACGAACAATCCCGAGGCACGGCTGGAATAGGCCCGCGCTGATGCCTTGGTTTCCAGGGACGAGAGGGTGGCTGCACTGGCGAAGCTGATTCCCGATCTGACCGCTCCCCCACAATGATGTGCCCTTCCTTCTTTTTGCTTCCCCAATGTAATTCTGCTCTTTTCGGGAATAAATAAAGCGAATCTTTTCTGACTTTTGTGGACCCATCATTTCGGAATGTAAATGACAGGTTTGGGTGAGAGTGATATCAGAGGTAGTATGGACGTGATAGTCTCTCGATAAACTTCTAGTAGGACATACCTATTCAGAGGTCATACTGACATGATAGAATATGACCTAACTAGTTTTGTTTTGGAGGTAGTTTGGTCAGACTTTGAGATTCTCGCTATATTCCACTTGAGCAGAGGAGGTTAAGCATAGTACCTCTTCAGGAATTTACCGTTGATAGGAGCCATTAACAGGTCTCCATTAGGCTGGGCTAACCTGTAAGCGCCATTCGAGAATGTTATCTCGATCACATAAGGGCCTTCCCACTTGGGCTGGAATTTTCCTTTATTCCTGTGAGTAAGAATCATCGGCCTTCTTACGGCTAAAACTAGCTCGCCGACTTTGAACACTCTTTCCTTTAGTTTATGATTGAAAGCTCTGGAAATGCGTGCTTGGTAGAGCGCGATGCGCTGTTGAGCTTGGAGGCGTTTCTCGTCTAATCCTTCTAGCTCTTGAAGCCTTAGCAGTTCGTTCTTTTCTTGGGTCAGCTCATTAGTCACGGCTATCCTGAGCGACGAGATCTGGATTTCAATGGGAAGAACTGCCTCGCTCCCGTAGACCAGTGAAAATAGGGTACAACCTGTCGGTGTTTGTACCGTTGTGTGGTATGACCAGAGACATTCGCCCAGCTTCTCATTCCAGTCTATTTTGTTCGAAGAGAGGAACTCCTTCAAGAGCTTGATAATGGTTTTGTTCAAAGCTTCCGCCAAACCATTAGCAGCTGGATAATATATCGTAGAGGCAATATTATGTATCCAATTTTTATCGCAAAATTGATGAAACGCTTGACTGATGAACTGAGGCCCATTGTCATGGATTATCCTTCGGAGAATCCCAAAGCGATAAATGACGTGATGCTTGATGAAGCTGATTATGTCAGACGCTTTTACCTCAGCGAGAGGGATCACCTCTGCCCATTTGGAGAAGTAATCTGTGATGCCCAGTATGAACCGGTGGCCTCTGGAAGAAGACGGGTGAATAGGACCAATGATATCCATACCCCATGCTTCGAAAGGCCAGGATGCAACCGTAGGATGTAGATATTCAGACGGTTGATGTATGAAGTCTGCATGAACCTGACAGGCTCTGCATTATCTTGCATAGTTGATCGTGTCTGTGATCATAGTGGGCCAGTAATAGCCCATCCTCCTAATACGATCCTGTAGCTTAGGTACAGGCTGATGCGCTCCGCATATGCCGTCGTGAGCTTCCCGGATAACCTGCTGTGCTTCGTCGTCAGAGAGACATCTTAATAGTAGTCCGTCGTAGGTCCGGCGATACAGGCATTGTGAAGATGCGTCGAAGTAGAAGCGTAATGATCGTCTTTTGACGGATACTGCTTCTTTGGGGTCCTCCGGCAAGATTTCGTATGCGACAAAATCTATGAAGGGACTTCTCCGGTCTCTTCTAGGGGGATCTGTGCTCACAACGTAGCTGCATTCTATGTGAAAGTTATTCTTCACACAGAATAAATCTCTGTTAAGAAGGATTACCGAATTCTGCCTTCTTATAGGAGTGGCTAAATTCGCAGCTAGACTGGCTAGGGCATCAGCTTCCAGATTCTGAGATCGAGGTACATGCTCAAGGAAGAATTCTTTGAATGTCACGGCTATCTCGACCGTTGCTTGGTGATAGGGGATGAGGTCTGGATTCCGGACTTCATATATTCCCCTGACTTGATTGACGATAAGCAGAGAATCACCGAAAGCTTCCAATGACTCGACCCCCAGCTCTTTAGCGACTTGGAGCCCGATTAACAGAGCGTTATATTCTGCCACATTGTTGGAACATGGTTCGTTAAGAGAATATGCTCGGTAGATGACGATTTTATCAAGAGTGACCAGGACGATTCCTACCCCTGAAACAACGTTTCCCTGGGGACCAGTCCTGGAGGCACCGTCGAAGAACAGTTGCCATGCGTCACTTTCCATTGCGGAATTATATTCTGCAACCTCATCGGGAATGTCTACGTATAATTTGGAGGCCTCCGGGATCGGATGAGCAGCTAGGAAGTTGGCAAGCGCTTGGCCCTTGATAGACTTCTGTGGGACGTATACCATGTCATATGGAGTTAACAGCATCGCCCAAGTAGCGAGCCAGAAATTAAGAACACTTGGCTTGCTCATCAGTACTCGAAGAGGGTTGATCCTGGAGATGATATGGATAGTCTGGCCGGTGACATAGTGCCGCATCTTCTGGATAGCGAATATCAGATCCAAGCATTCCTTCTCCACTGGGTTGTACCGGTGTTCGGCTCCGACCATCATCCTGCTGAGTTAGTAGATAGCCTGTTCATGCCCCACATTATTCTTCTGTGCGAGAAGAGCTCCTAGCGAATGATCTATTGCTCGAACGTACAGCAATAATGGTCTTCCCATGACGGGAGGCACCAGAACCGGCGGACTGGTGAGGTAGCGTTTGATATCCCCGAATGCTTGCTGACAGGTTTCGTCCCATACGAAGGATACACCTTTTTTCATGAGATGAGAAAAGGGCTGACATCTTCCCGAGAGGTTGGATATGAACCTCCGGATATAAGCCAGACGGCCTTGAAATCCCCGGAGTTCCCTCAGATTGCGGGGCGGTCGCATTTCTACGATGGCCTGGACTTTGTCAGGGTCCACTTGGATGCCTTTGGCGGTAATGACAAATCCCAGGAATTTGCCACTAGATACACCCAGAAAGGACTTCGTAGGGTTCATCTTGAGTTGATGTTGGCGCATTAACTCGAATACCTTCTTCAAGTCTTGAATGTGATCATTTTTGAGGCGGCTCTTGACGGCTATGTCGTCCATGTAACATTGTACTATTTTGCGTAGATGCTCATAGAATATGCTACTCATAGCCCGTTGGTATATAGCCCCAGCGTTCTTTAATCCGAAGGGCATGACCGTATAGCAATATACTCCCAACGGGGTTCGGAAGGCAGTGTGCTTCTCGTCTTCAGGATGTATCTTGATCTGATTGTATCCTGAGAATCCGTCCATGAAAGACATGCGTTCAAAACCACAGGTGTTGTCGATCATGATGTCCGTGATGGGAAGAGGGAACTCATCCTTGGGGCAGGCTGCATTCAGATCTCGGTAATCGATGTAGATACGTATTTTCCCATTTTTCTTCATGACTGGGACAACGTTGGCGACCCAGTCGGGATGTTGTTCTTTCCGGATGAAACTGCAGGCTATCAATTTCTTGACTTCAGCTTCGATGGTGTCCATCATATCCAGGCGGAACCGACGTTGGTGCTGCTTCATAGGCTTCAAGTCGGTCAATATATTGAGTTTATGAATAGCCACCTTCGGGTCAAGGCTCGGCATGTCCTCATAATTCCACGCAAAGACATCGATATATTCTTTTATCAGCTGGATAACTTCTTCCCTTTCAGCTGGGAAAAGATTGTTACTGATGAATATCGGCTTTGGCAAAAGTTTACCCCTAACATCAACCTGGATAACTTCGTCTTTGGTGGGAGGTTCTCTTTGCTCGAAGCAAAATTCCCACTGCGTATCCATTTGTTGGGCCCAAGAGTCATTCTCAAACGGCTCAGGATCCTGTTCATCTGCTTCAAAGGGATTGCCACTACCATATTCACTGATAGTGTTTGTTCGAGAGCATCAGGTGAGTCGGAGGGCGACGAGCCGTTCTGGGAGGAGGAAAAGATGTCCTCGTCTGACTTAGAAGTCATAAGGGAGGTTGCATACCCTAACCCGAAACGAGTTTGTCGATAGCGGGGGTCACCGCGTGGTGGCGTTCGTCTGACCCTTCCATAGTTGAGGCCTGGCTTCCGCTCCAGGTCATAGCCCATGTTTTGCATGATCCTCAACGCTTGCGAACTGTATCGGTGAACCTGCATTTTTCCAGTATCGTCGTCGAAAGGATCTTCCTGGATAGCCGGTTGATTGTGCATGTGGCCGAAGACTATTGAATGCTGGCTGCTGTAGGTAGGCGGGACAATGAAGATAGAATCCTCCTGTGGTCCATATGTCGTGACAACATTGGATGATGACGCTACTTCCCAGACATACGGACGGTAGGAGTTCATAACTTCCAAGAATTTCCGTGCTATGGGTTCTACCTCGTCACGGGGAGTGGATTCCTGATTTGGAATTTGAGCGTTAACGTACTGGAAAAGAGGATGTTTATTATCATCTGGAACTCCGTTCCTAGTTGCATATACATCGGTCGGCTGCCCGTTACGTCGAAGGTTGATGACCAAAGGTGGAGGCTTCTGGTTCGGAGTGACCACTAGAGGATCACTCCCTTTTCCTGACCTGGATTTGTTCAGGTGAATATCCATAGGTTCCCTGGCTTCTGGACGAGTGGTTCTCCCTTTCACTCTGATTGATAGCGGTAGTGCGGTAGAGGGTTCTCCTGGCTCCCGGTGGGATTCCTTCTCCGTCTCGCCCGATACTTCTTCCGTGTGGTCTTGAGAGTACAACACGGCATCAGAATAGTAGGATTCTATTCCTTTAAATGGTTTAGGTTGGCAACCTCCGTTTGTACCGTTCCTTGGGGGTCTACATATTTAAGACATTGATGTAGAGTTGAAGGAACGATGTTGTGGTCGTGGATCCACGGTCTTCCTAGCAAAATGTTGTAGGACACCTATGAATCGATGACATAACATGTGGCCACCGATCTGAGGTTGCCAATCTGGATCCTCAGGCGAATCTTCCCCAACGGCTTACTTCTTCCGGCGTTGAAACCCACGATTGTAGTGGAGGTGTAAGCCAGTTCGCTGGTAGGAATCCTTAATGGTCTGAGCAGACTGTGAGGGATGATGCTGATCGACGATCCCGGATCTATGTGAATCCGATCGACCTCCATGGAACCGACGTACCCGGTGTAATAGAGGGGCCTGTCATGCTTGTTATGCTTTAACAGCATGTCGTCTTGGGTGAAAGTGATATTTGGGACCACCTCCATCATACTGTGGCATTGAGGACATGCCACTGGTTCTTCGTTGGGGGACTTGAGCCGGGTCAAGCATGCCTCCGCCGGCATCAGCGCTTCACTCAGGGTTAGACGAGTGTCTTGGGAGAGCCTGAGTAGCTTAAAGATGGAGAGCCTGGCTGGTGTATTAGCCAGTTGGGCCAGGATGTCGAAGTTGTAGGGCTTCTCAAAACCTTTGTTTGGAATATTTTTCACAGGTTTATCAAAGCGCACTTCTCTTTGCTTTCCCTTGTCCACCGGATTTGGTTTTGAAGGGCTGGCATCTGGTATGACGGGGCCTGGTCCTGATGGTTTGGCAGCCGAGGCGTCCGCCGGTGCATCTTCCTGACTTGCTCCGTAGTCGTTGAGGTGGGCTTTCCCTGAACGGGTTGCAACAAATACCTCGTCTTCGTCTGATGGCGAAGAAGTTGCGACCATATGGCATGGTTTGCATTTGGAGCTCTTTCTGTATGTAGCCTTGGTAGCTTTAGTCTCCTCCTCGAGTTCTGACACCAGATCCGGGTGAACCAACATAATCTTGCCCTGCCGGGTGGTTAGGTGTACCAGGTCATGATTTTGACCCCTAGCTGGAGGGAGATTGATAATGTCCATCGTGGTCCGGGAAATGGGCGTGACACCGTCCATGACTTCTTGGGAAGGCAGATCGCCAAACCGCAGAGAGATCATGTTGGCCGTGACCGTCTTCTCGGTATTGTGCAGAGTGATGGCCTTAGCATCGATTAACCCTTGGATCTTCCTTTTCAGTATGTAACACGCCTTTTTGGGTGGTGTACGTATCTGTGGAAGATGTAGTATTTGGGGTCGTCAGTACTGCTGACTTCTTGGGGCTGCCTCAGCTCCGGAAGGGTAATCTTGCCACTTTTGACGAGACACTCGAATATACTAGGGATATCGTCGTCGTCGAAAGAGTAGACTTCGACGGGCCTGGAGGTCCCGGGTCTCGTCTGCGTGGTCACCGCAGTCTTTTGTCTGGACGTATTGACCGTCAGAGCTTCTTTTCCCTTGGAGCCGCAAGGATGGTCGCTGTTGGGAGATGACCTCTTGCCTCTATCAGAGACGGAGATCATAATGCCATTGTCGCGCGCCTTACGACTGTTGTCTTCGGCGGCCACTACCGAGATGATGAACGAGGGCCAATCATGGAACTGATATGGTCCTGTAAACACCGAGACTACGGGAAGGAGGTTCTTCCTGCAAATATCTACTAACGCAGAGTCTGGAACTCCTGGAGGCATCTGTAAGGTGGCCTGACGAAAACGTTCGATGAAGGTGCGAACGTCCTCTTTTTCCCTCTGCGTGACTTCGATGAGAGAGGACATAGACATGTCCATTCCACCCTCGTAGAACCGCGTGAAGAATAAAGCTTTGAAGTCCTCGAAGGAAGTAATGCAATTGTCCGTCAAGCTACGGTACCACTGATAGGCTACTCCTGAGAGGCAGCCTTTGAACACCCGAGTGAGGAGGGCGTCGTTCCCTTGTAGCAACACCGTCATCATACTAAAATAGTTCATGTACTGACTTGATGATGTTTTTCTCTCGAACAGAGCCATAGTCTGAGGTTTGTACCTCGGAGGGAAAGGGGCTTCTTCCCAGATAGCTGGGTAAGGCTGGTTAATTTCCAGTTTCTTGAGCTGATCTTTGTGCTTCAAGGCGTCGAACTGGGCTTTCAACTCCTGTACTGCCTGTATCGGATTTTTAGTTGGAAGCGGGACTACGGTGTAGCGCGGAGTTGGTTGCATCGTGACTCCAACGGGAGGTAATATATTCTCCGAGTGAGGAAGCGGAGGAACTGCTGACTCTTGATCTAGAGCAGGCTCTTGGCTCGGGTTGGATGGTGGTAAGTCCACCCCCACACGTATCTGAGTTGGCGGGACCGACACTTGAGCCATGGCAGCTGCGTGCTGAGTAAGCATCATTTGGTGCATGTTCTCCATCAAGGATTGCATATGTTTCAGAGATGTCTCCAGCACAGTGATGCGTTATTCCGCGTTTCCTGACGGCGAAGCTTCCTCGCGTTCATCTTCAACGGCGTAAACTCCCCTTTCCCTGGGCGTCATCGAAGGACTAGTATAGGTCACTGCAGAAGTCGACTCTATACTCTCAGCGTCTGATCTAGGAGATTGGCGACCCCCAGCATCGGAATCAGACGAGTACGAAGCTGGTTGCTGTGACCTTGCACGGGTGTTTTGGAATACCCCAGCTTCAGTGTTCCTGAGGAGGTCTTCGAATCTCCTTCGGCTCGAAGGCCTAGAGGTTGGCGTCTTGAGCTCGGCCCTCCTCTAGGTATGTGTGAAGCCATGTTCACGGATGCATGCGCGGGCTCTTCTTCCCGCAAAGACTGAGAGTAGCTCAATCGGTCGAAAACTGATCGTTTTGCTTTAAAACAGCAGCAGTCAATCAAATCTTATGACTATTACAACATCGCTCGCTAGGGGGCATAATAGACATGTTGGAAGGTCCCCTCTCCTTACGCTTCTGGATTAGATATTCGCATAGGTCAGGAGGAGTGGAGGAAGAAGACGACGGCTTGTTCCTTCTGTTTCCATCAGTGGGCATGCGGAGATTGGGCACCATGGTTCTCCCTACGCCACCTGTGTACAACAGGTTGGCCATCTGGGTGGCGGATAATCCCCGTAGAGGGTGCCTTCCCGCAACCTGAGCTTCCTTTACGTCATGGGACTCCGCCTGGCATAATTTGGAGATTTGCTCAGACTGGCGTAAAGCGAAAGAGGTCCTCAGTCGGCCGTCGGCTTCCCGCGTAATCCGGAGGGTAGGCAGATTGCTTCTTCGCTGGCGTAACGGCCGAGAAGTTGAGTACTCCGCCGCTTGCTTCCCCTTGCGGAAATCACAGTGCTTATCTGGTTCCTCGTAGAGGTCAGATGTTGTCTTGCGTATGGAGAGTGATTTGTACTTCCGATTTGGTACTGAGGCATCATCAGAAGTTTGGTCTGTACCGTGCGTAGCGGGAGACTGGTTTCTACGCGTATAGCGCAGTGGATACTTCTGGGTTAGCGCTGAGGCTCTGCCCGAAGTTTCGTCTGTACCGCGCGTAGCGGGAGACTGGTTCCTATGCGTAGAGCGCAGTGGATACTTCTGGGTCAGCGCTGAGGCTTCGCCCAAAGTTTCGTCTGTACCGCGCGTAGCGGGAGACTGAATTTTATGTGTAGGGCACGGAGGGAGCAATGCTACAACCCCATTGGTCGGAGAGGTCGGAGAGATCGAAGATTCCACAGGAATGGTAGAGGATGTTTTGGGCATCCAGACCTTGTGCAGCTTCCTGTTGTCCTGGACGGAGAGAGGGTGAGAGCTACTCCCGGTTCGAAGCATGTCTTCGTAGGCAGACTGGTCGAATTGGACGACCAGTGTCTTCTTTACGGTTCCTATAGATACCGCATCGTGTTGAACAATTGCTTCCTCATCATAAGAGAAAGATGTCCCCAGCAGAGTCGCCATCTTGTTTGTGGTATTAAACGAAAGAATGAAAAATGTATTCAGGATGGGGTTTATACGAAACCCACCTTCTTTGGTTTACAAACAAACTTGTATAATTTGATTCTATACGAGGATATAGGAGTATAATTTATTTAATCTGGGTAAATATTGCTATAGGTGTCTGATCTGCAATCGATCACTTTAGCCCTTGGACCACACGATGTTGAAGAAGTGCCCTAGAAGACATCAAGCAGCTTCGAGGGTTGCAAAAGAGGGTGGATGCACGATGCCAAAGTCGTCGATCTCTGCTCTCTGCCTGAGCTCCGGATTCTCTCTCTCTCTCTCTTTCTTGACCTCTGGTTCGATCTTTCTCCCTGGATCTGATATTGGTTTCTTGACTAATTTTCTGACCCTTTTCATCATTGATAGAGGTCTCTATTTATAGAGTTTTAGTGACAGTCACCACTCCGTCGGTGTAGAAACCGAGGAGTGGAAGGTACAGCACCCTTTTACACAACGGTTAAAGTAACCAATGCCTGCGTATAAATGATCCTTTGAATGAGCGTGTGATGCGGGTCCAACTAAGGGACAAAACGCGTATAATCGCTACGAAGATCACGGCGTAGAAGCCACGTAGGTAGGTATCCATTGTGTAGAAGAGGTTGGCATAGAAGCCAAATGTTTGTCACTATGGCATAGAAGCCAAATGGTTATCAAACCGGCATAGAAGCCGAACAGGCGTAGAAGCCGAACAGGCGTAGAAGCCAAACAGGCGTAGAAGCCGAGTGGTCATAGAGGCCGAGCAGGCGTAGAAGCCGAGTGGTCGTAGAGGCCGAGCAGGCGTAGAAGCCGAATGGTCATAAAGGCCGAGCAGGCGTAGAAGCCGGATGGGCATAAAGGTCGAGCAGGCGTAGAAGCCGGATGGGCGTAGAAGCCGCTGCGTACCATGCCAGAGTGCTGATGGGGACGTCTTAGCCGTAATTACGGCTTTTGAAGATATAATCAAATCTCTTGCATTAAATGCCGAGATTTGCCACCATCCTGTGCATTAAATGTGGAGGCGTGTCTTTGAAGGTCTACAACCCCTTCTGTGCATCAGTCGTAGAGACGTGCCTTGAGAAACTGTCACCGCTCTGTACATTCAGACGTAGAGACGTGCCTCGACCCCGTACGGAGTGCAGGTTTTGATGTAGCAGGCGGTTTGTCTACTGCAGAACGTAAAACAGCTCTTGTCTGCCTGTGTAAAATAAGGCAGCGTATCCCTTCGTGCTTGTAAAAGCAGTTTATGTAAAGGGGATGGCGGTATTTGACAGCCTGGGTCGCAGTGCTGTGTCATCATTATAGCCGTCGTCTGGGTAGTCGAGCCGTATCCCTTTGTCAGAAGTCCAAACGTCAGGTTCATTGCAGGATCTTCATTGCAGGGTCTGACATATTCACTTCGGAGAATACGAAGCGTCTCTTGTACACCTCAATGCTGCGTGTGAAAGAGGATGAGTTTTACGCCCTGGAGACGATAAAGCACCCTGTTTACGCTGAAGTGGCTTAGATGTACTGCCTTACGCGGATGGTCCTTTGAGCTTTCATTTCTCATGCTGCGTTTTAGCGGAAAGAGCTCTGTTGCACGCTTGATGGCTTTGAAGGCTTCTGCTTACGCTGCTCTGCACCAATATGTCGCGTATAGTCATCCGGCGTATTTTTCATGCTTCTACAACTAACACAGTAAAGCTCATATGAAACTAGTTCTTCTTCCTATAGGAAGTCCTTAGCCATGGGAGAGTTCCTATAGGTCTGATACATTAATTAGAATAAAAATTGATAGAAAAATAAAAGTTTTACCTAATGGGAGATGGATTCCCAATGCATCACCACCAAATGGACATAAATGAAGGTTGGATACAATCATCAAGCCAATACTTTCATCCTCAAGTTCTCCTCTAGCAATGACAAGCTCCATAGCCTCCTTGGAATAAAAATAAAAGGAATTGTATTTGGGAATGGGTGGATTTGTGTTTGCTTTCAAATTTGGGGATGAGTTAATTATGAAAGTAAATGGAGGCTATTAATGAATAAAGAGGCTTATACATCCTCCTAATAGGGTTTGAGTTAGGTTGAGTAATATTTGAATTGACTTAAAGGCCCCACTCATTCTCTCATGAATATGATCAACCCATCATATAGAAGGAATATTATATTCTTGAGTCTAAATAGGTTTAATAGACTTAATCTAGTAATGACTAACTAATGACTCATGTCAAATAGTCTAAACTCAATAACTAACTCATTCTCCTAAACTAATGAGTCAAACAATGACTAACTATTTAAATGAATCATTAGGTCAAGTCTAGTTTGGTCCCCTTGGGCTCACTAGCACTAAGTCAAACTAATGGGTTAATACACTAACCACTAACTATATTAACAATATACCAATATATATATTATTATTAACAATACCAATAATATGAAATAAAAAAATAACCCCTCTCCCAGAATTAGGCAGTTACATATATAAAGGGATCGGGGGAGAGCTGCTGGTCTGGGCTTGGGGGTGGGTAAGTTTTAGGGTTTTGTTTTTATTTTATTTCTTTTCTTTATATATATATATATATATATATAAATTTTTTTATGAGTTAATAAATCCAAAAATTTTACTTTTCTAATTAGCTAAAAATAAATTAACCAAAAATTCCTATAAATAAATTAAAAATAATAAAATTTGATAATTTTAAATTGAGGAGCTTTATAGTGGTTCTAAATTTGAAGCAATTAATGGTATTCATCCAACACTTTGCCTTCTTGCTTGATCCGATAGCTAATACTTGAAGTCCTTTGTTTTGTAACTTGGTACAAGGACAAAAAAACATGAAACATCACCTATCATAGGAATATTAGACAGTGCGTGGTGCTAGTACCAAAAATTTATAATACTTGATATTTAAGATCCTTACATAATTATGGAACCATTGCGAAAATTTTCTTTCAACCTCTCTAGCAAGTTCGTCATAATCAATATTAGGTCTCTCTATTTTCACTTCAACTCTAAAAGTAATATAATAATAAGAAGAAAATTTAGTATATTTTTGTGCCATCTATAAATAAAATTGAAATAGCTAACAAAGTTGTATCATGTACTTCTCAATATCTTGTATCTCCTTTATAACACTATTCAATAAAACATACCGATGAGCAACTTCAAGCTTATTGTCTTCCATCCATCATACTTTAATAGCACTCGTAGGCTTGCCCCCCCCCCCCATATTAAAGATACTACAAGCTCTACTATTGGCGCATTAACTCTACCTTCATAATTCCTTGGGGATTTATTCTGATTTGTTTAACATGAGTATCAAAATAGATGAAGTAGAAGTTTGAAACCTCCTTAATGATATGTGCTTCGCATATTGAAGCTTTTACATGAGACTTATTGCCCGCCTTCTTCTTTAGGTGATGTAGATACCTAAAAATAACATATTAAAGATTAGAATTATTTGGATAAATAATTACTAGTCCAAGCTAATCAATTTACCTTTCAAATGGGTACATCTATCGCTAATGGATAGGAGCACCGACTCATGCTTTATTGAAGACATTGTCGAATATATTCTTTTATGTATACATAACATCGATATTATGTTTTATGAGATTGTCCTTCCGATAAGGTAAGTACCAAAAGATACTCCGCTTCGTCCAATTATGGCTATATACGAATCCTTTAAAATGAACGTCTGATCTCAGTTCTTCTATCATAGTCGACAATTTCTCTAACTCTTCCCAAACATCGTTCTATGTCAATTTCAACGAAGGGGGAGATAGTTCCTATTTACCATCTCTAAAGGCATTTTTGTTCATTTTCCATGGATGCAACGCATGAAGGAACTGAAGATGACAATAAATAAATCATACATTTCCTCCATACTGAAGATGGAATGCTTAATTTTTCTATACATATCAGACAAGACTTAGTACCATAAATACTCCACTCCGATAGCATCCAGCATGCTAGAAAATCATTGATGGTCCACATGAGTGACACTCTCATATGAATGATTTGCTCCTTCGATATATTATACGTCTGAATGTTGAACTGCTATAATTGGTTCAACACATACACAAACAGATACAAGTAGATATCGATATTCTTCTTCGATATTTTTGGGACCAGTTATGATAAGAGGACAAAGTCATCGACCAACAAGATTATTGTGATCTTGATTGTCTGAAAGGAGTGGATCCATTAGAACATAAAGCCAACCGAACATTCCTAGACTCCGTAGAAAATTCTAGATGACAACGATCAAAATGCTTTCTTCCTTCTCCACCAAAAGGGTGAGATACTTCTCCTTCATCCATCTTTCTTTCATTGTTATGCTATGTCATATGTTATGATGTACTTGTGGACATCTACATCCTCTACAACATCTTTGTGATCAGCAAGAACTGCATGTACTTGTAGGAACACAATTTTTCTTGGATAGTTGACATTCTTTTGCCTCTGATTAGCTTGTATGGGACCGCATGACAGAAATTTTATTCGTCTTTATCCTTATTTTCGATATAGTACAACATGCAGCTATTTCGGCAACAATCAAGATTTTTGTAACCTAATCCTAGTTTTCGTATCATCATCTTTGACTTGTAGATATTTTTAGTTAAGTTCGTTCTTATTTTTGGCAACAAATCTCCGACAAACTAAATTATCCGGTAGTAGCAAATAAACTCCCAACCAAAATTATTATTTTTATTTATTTATTTTTAGTATTATTTTATTTATTTAATGATTAGCATTATTTCCTATTTAGCTAATTAAATTAAATTTTATATTCATTAAATAACCTTTATAAATGTCTTATATACAACTAAGTTTCTACATGCATATAGTTTTTATTTTTATTTTTTTATATACAACTGAGTTACCACATGTGTATATATATATATATATAGTGTTATTATAGTTTTATTTATTTTAATTTTTTTAGAATCTATTCTTATATATACATATTTATTATTTATATAAATGGTAGTTAGTATGTAAAAAAAATACTTAGGAGTGACAATTCACTATCTCCTTCAACCCATGGCCAACCCCTTTTGTGCGTCTGTAAATTTTTTTTCCCTCATTTCTTTTGAATTACAAACCAATTCAAATCTTTCTTCCTAATATATTCTCCAACTAATTCTCATTCAATTACCTTTATTCCCTTTCATTTCCTTTCTAATTAGTCAAATTCATTTGCTAGCCATTCTTTCAATACAATCAAAATTTAAACCCGAACAAACCTTCGACCCCTATCATCATTGACATTTCTGAATTTTCTTCCAACGAAAACCCACCAAACAAATTTGAACCACTTTGAGTGCTCCGTCTCCTGAATTAAATTGTCTTCTGAATTAAATTGCTTGCAGGATTACTAGGAGCGGTTTCCACCATAGTGGGAGTCACCAAACCACTATCGGACTGGGAAGCTTCATCAATGATTCATTGTTTACCCCGATTCTTCTCTATTCCAGACTGTGACACTTTTTCCTAACCTTGCAGTCCTTAGCCACATGCCCCTGATGAAAACAAATACTGCAAGAGATAATATGGCTTTCATACACGACCTTTTACCATATACTCTTAGCTGCTGACAAGTTGATCCTAATCCTAGATTCCGAGGAAGGTTGGTATTGATATCCACGGGCACCCAAGCCCTAACTCCATATCTCTATCAGTCATAAGCGAAGAACCAAAGATCTTTACAAAATTGAAAATTGTCGATCTCTCGAATAGAAAGTAAGGCAAGTTTGGAAGGGATAGCCAGACAGGAGCCAACTAAGACTCCAATCTCGGATCGAAATCTCGGGACTATCTTAATAGGCGCATGGGGCAACGGGCAGTGTACCATAACTCTCTCGACCACAAATAAAAAAAAATTCATCTCAAGTGACATCAGATTAACAAGTGCTTCAAGTCAATACGACGTAAAGAAACTAGACCCGAGAGTCCTTAGCTCGAAAAACACTCCGAACGATATCCACTTGCAGATGAAATAGAGAAAATTTATCGATATGGGTGAGAATAAAGAGGGTGACTAGCGCAGCCACATCCGCCTTGCCAGATCGACCGTCGGGGCACCTTCGAAGAACGAGTGAACGCGAGAGGAAATCTACGACAAGATAGTCATACCCCAGCCGGAAGCCACCTTCAAAAAGGACTTAGCCGGCAAAGATGAGGGACCAATGCCGGCCGTGCACTCCGTCGGCGTAGGGCCAGGGGGAGGAAGGGAGCGAAGGTGGCAGCCTTATCCTAAAAAACTGCCATGATGGCTGGAAGAGCTACGACCTCCACCCAGGAGAGACACCCGACCGTTGAGATGGGTGGCTTCCGTAAAGAAGAAAGGGTAAACCAAGATCTGGACGAAGACAAATGGGGGAGTGAGGGAAGGCGATTGGCAAAGGGGAAAAAATAGAGGAAGGGAGCACTCGCCTCTAGAAGAGGGAGCCGCTAGAGGGCCCAAACCCTAGGGTATATATATATATATATATATATATATATATATATATATATATATATATATATCTCCAATGGGGATCGTGCATAATTTAGAGAATGATGTACATTTTATGTTATAGTCTTTGTACTTGGATGCGATTATGAGTATGAATAAAATCACCTGTTTCAAATATATATATGCCAAAATTTAAATTAAGCCCATCGAATATGCATATATTTTGAGTCCTTCAAACAAGCCAGACACTGGTTGCAAGTCTGATACGGGCATCCTGAAACCATGTCCCTCCCTTATTTCGACACGCATATATAGCTTCAATCTGTGCATGGAACTCATGATTGGCTGTGGGTCCAAAATTTAACATCGAGCATTGTGTGTTCTATACACACTAAGAAGTCTAGTATCTGAAGAAGAGATGATTAAAAGTTTCTAGTTCTTTAGGACACATAACACATGCCTGCAGTTGTGTGCAAATCCCTAGTCGCACCAATATCTTCATGGTGAGCATGCGCCCTTTTATAATCTTATACATATGAAGTTGCTTTTTATTGTCTAACCCATTCACCCAGATGTAATCCGTGAGAGGCATCGACGGGTGCGGTGCACGAACCTGTCCATAAGCAATACGAGTATCGAATCTTTTTGTAGGGGAGCTGTCCCATATCTATGTGTTCGACGAGTAATCCCGCATGAGCTGTACTTGGTAAATCTCGGCTCCAAACTAGCCAGTGTAGTGATCGCCTATGCTCCACTGCCCCCTTGTATAATGTTGCTGACCAGATCCTCGCTGCCCACAAGGGTAAAGGAATGCCACCCTATTTTATTAAGCAGGCTGTTGTGGTTCACCCAGGGGTCCCTACACAGGTGGGTCGACCACCCATCTAGAATGATCTACGACAGGAATGGCTTTACCGTATATCTGGTACGGAGAATTTTTATATACTAACGAATAGTTGTTGTCCATCTGATGAGTCCAGAAGTTTTCTTTTTTGAGGTACCACTTCCGCATCCATACAGCCAATAATGAATTACTTGTGAGGAAGTTCCAAGTCATTTTCCTGACCACAATGTTGCACAAGGAACCTATGGAATGTAATCCCACCCCGCCCTCGTATTTTGCTGGGCACAAATCATTCCAAGCGATGGTATGGATGCCGCCTTGTCAGATAAAATATGCACACATTTGCTCCACCTTACGAATCGTTTCCATAAGAAGCATAATAGTCTATAGCCAGAAGGAGGAGATGGCTGAGACCACGGACCGTACCAACTCAATGTATCCTCCGAAGGATAAATATTAGTCTTCCCATCCTTCGATACATTCCTTATGCATTCCTGAACCAAGGCTACCCATTTAGGGTCAAACACCATTGCTTTCATACGATGACACACGGAGTCTCGATTGACTGTGTCATAGGCAGTCTTTAAATCCATCTTCATGCACCCTTCCTGTTCCCAATCTTGTTAAAGTTACGGACCATCTTATGGGCCAATAATATATTCTCTGCAATTAATCTGCCCTTAATGAAAGTAGCATGTTTTGGAGAGATGAGCTCCGTTAAATGTCTTCCATCCGTCGGCGCATCACCGAGGTAATTATTTTTAGAGATAATTGCAACAGTATATGGGACAGAAGTCAGAAAGCGTCGTTGCCCCCCTTTTTTGGAATAAGTGTGAGAAACGTGTGGTTCAGTTCCTTCAACAGTCTACCATGCGTAAAGAAGTCCCACACCAGATCAAGTATAAAAAATTTAAGGTCATTCCAATAAACTTGGAAATAATTACTATTTAAACCATCTGGGCCTGGGGTCTTGTTGGTGTAGTGCCCCGCTCTGCACTGTGCACTATGATGGATGGGTTGGCACAAATAAAGCCAGTTGAACTTGGGTTATATGTAAGGATCAATTCAGAAGGCTATGAGTTCGTGCTGGAAAGTTTCTTCAGATAAATGTGAGTGATGTTGGTTCTTCTATCCTTTATCTTCACGCTTAGCAAAATAATTTAGTCCATGTTTGTGTAAGTTTTTCACATATAGCTATCTTGCAAGAAATCACAAAAGATAAAGAAAGATAATAATCTCATGTCTATTAACCTGCTGCTATTTTAGAATAGGAATTATATATTATGATTGCAAATGTCGGGATATTTTATTATTTGTTATGGTAAGACCCTGGGCTGGGTAGTAAGTATGTGACCCTGGACTAGGCATAGTAGACCCTGGACTGGACAGAAAAGTATTATGAGCTGCGGCTCAAGGAAGGTGGCAAAACAAATAAGAACTATGGGTATTCACTACATTTTCTAGTTTCGTACAAGATATATCTTCTTTATAGCTAATATGCATGGTCATAGACAACTTGTGAACAAGGTTAATGTTCTTTGAACAGTAATCCGGGGCGACGGACCTAATTTATCCTAGGGAAACAAAGAGGGGATGCTGAAGTACTAGTAATCCGGAATTCGGGACTTCCAGTGAGGCTAGCTCCCTGCACTGAGAAGGACATCGAATTCCAACATGTTAAGTGATAGCACGGGTGATTCGAAAACCTCCCGGTTGGGCTTGTTACCCTTCGGTGAGGGGATCCGTTTAGACACGAAGTCCAAGATGATGCGAAGTCAGTGACCTTCATGTAGGCAGGGTGCAGACTAATGATGTCTTATGCAGGCAGAGTAAGTTATTACTCATATACAGGGATGGCTAAACAACCGTGGTTAAGAATCACCAAAGGGTGATAGCTTATTTGCTTTACATTTTCTATTGATCGTGAATAATTGTATGCTTTATGTTTCTAGAAAATATGATCAATATGCCTGTTTTATATGAATAAGATGCATGCTTTACATTATGTCCCTATGAACTGTAATTGACCCTAAGGCAACAGATCAAGATCATACTTAATAATATTCCTATCACATGATTACTTAGTGTTGATTTTATGGGAGTGGGGTCAGCTCTCTCGCTAGTACATGTGGAATACTGACCCATGTTTGTGGGCACCATTTCAGGTTCACAGGTTCGTGGACACATCTTAACAAGTCTTGAGGCATCGCAGTAATGTTGGGTGTGTAGAAGCTCTTCTCCTAGAGATGATGACTTCTGATATATATCTGCGCTCTTTGGACTTTTCAAACTTAGCGAACTGAAACATCTGAGTATCTAAAGGAAGAAAAATCAAAAAAGAAACCGTGAGTAGCGGCGAGCGAGAGCGGAATAAGGCGAGCGAAATGAGGAAGCAGTTTCATTCGATTTGTTGTGGATTGGATGATGAAAAAACCAGCAAGCGTAGGCTGTGTTATTATAAGGATGATGGAACAAGGCATTCATTATACCAGGGATGTTGTAAGTTGAGTTGGCAAAGTTTATTATAAGCCTAGATGGAGTATATTTCAAGTTAGCTATTGAGAGCTTTATAATCTATTCAATATCAATAAAAGAGACACTTTTCCTATATCTTGTGTGACTTCAATTTGTATGCTTACTTCTACTGTAATGTTATTGTTTTTGAGATATACCAAAGATTGTTTTATCTTCTTGTCTTGTATATACGCAATCCCAGGCTTGTACGGCATCACGTCTTGATGGAAAAGATTTTCTACAGAAGCGTTGGCATAGTGATCTCATGTCCAGTGAGAAAAGTCGATCCTGCGAGAGATCGGGGCATAAAAAATTATCATAGCACGACATTACATCTCTGGATTCAATTTATTTCAATCAAAGTTGCTTCTGTGATTACTCAACGTTGCTTCTGAGAATACTCAAAGTTGCTTCAGTAATTTTTTAAAGTTTCTACCACGATTAATCATAATCGCTTCAGTATTTATTCAAGGATTGCTTCCGCAAGTATTCAAAGTTGCTTCCATGATTATTTCAAAATTTGATTCCATGATTGTCCTTGGTGCTTTCCCATATATTCTGAGCTGCTTCGGTGGAAAGTTCTTTGACCCTCGCTTACACTCACTGGATGTTCCATACAATAAGTCTAAATATGCTACGATGCAATAAAGGAATTTATAAGGAATTTATTGATAGTAATGATGCCTAGAAACACCAATAATGAATGATGCATTAAATAAAATACTAATCTATAATTGATGCTTGTCAATGAGAATCAAAGGAAATGATTGATGGGTGGCAATCGATAGTGGGTACCGGTATGGTGCGCCAAGGAGAAGTCGACAGTAATATCGGTAATAGAATCAACATGAGTTGAGTTGATCATTGTGTGGGCATGGTTATGTTTCAGAACGGGATAGTAGCCTGGTAATTATGGTCGATAGTGCCACTGATGGAAGGATAGCTTAGTATAAATGTTGAATCGGTACAAGAACAGAATTTTGTGAGAATAGCTTAGTTCCTGAGTGGTATATCATTTATTGCTCCAATTTCGTTGTTGAGCGCGGTGATCCTATTACAGAGCACATAGTGGGCTAGCAGATGGAATTTTTGAGTTGGAACCAAACAATGGGGAAATTATGCTATGCGGTTATGTGACTCAAATGTCCATTGATAAGTCAGATTCAGATGATCTATAATAGACGGTGGATAGAAATCTATATTGGATAATGGAAAGCATACGTGAATACCTTGGTTGGGAATAACGAGATGAGTTACATAAATATTGGACGGTGAGACTTTGACTCAGGAGGGTCTCATCCCGGTTGAGACAGACCACCCAGTACATGTAGCTCAGTAGATAGATTTATTTGTACTGGATTTGTCTCCAGCATTTTGATATTTGTATTCTTATTATATTAGATGACTCATTGGCTATTACCTTGTCTTGTGAGTTGTATTCGACTCTTCAGTTCTTTATATCATATTCGTATGATTGTTCCATCTTATAGATCTGTGATTGAGTATTCATATTTTATTGGTGGCATTATATATCTTGTTGGTCATTATTGCTAGATAGATAGTTTATCCAAATTCCTGAACGCGTGATACTATATATATAATTTTTCCCCAGCACGGTTATGATATGCGAGTCAAGTACCAAAGCGTGGCTAGTATATTGATTTATTGAATATTGTATACAAGCTCTGGTGAATCCAGATTGAATTTCTATGGATTCGTATCTAGCGTGCCCGTACTTTGTAGGATATCTTAAGAAAAATTCCTATGTGGCCACGTCTTGAGAATTAAAAAAATATTGGATTAATTAAGCAACTAAAATTGGTAGTAACATTAGGAGGAAACGGTATTCCGAGATCATGCCAACAAACCTTCCCATAGAGATTCATTCTAAGTGCGCTGTGGGCTGGCCACTACAGATACTGTATATTATCCGCCTTAGTGGAGTACAATATCTGATCTATTATAAATAATGTTGAGCCACTGTTTTACTATAGGAATATTGGAATCGCTAATACTGCAATCTAGGGCAGTGGCCCTACAGGAAACTGGTACAATTCGTGAAGTGCTTGTATACTCATATATTCGCTCGGTTAGCTCACGTTCGGCAATGACGTGATCTGAGGATACCTATTATGCATTATTCTGAATAACCTCAGACTCCACAATTAGCAAGTCGTACAAGTGATTGACCAATTTTATTAAATGGACTTGGTTGTGATTGTATTATTCTGTTAGTAGCATAGGGAAATAGACTATCATAGTGTGATGGATTAGACCATTTTCCTTGTTTGGTTGTAAGGTTGGGCCTTTGTGCTAGGATATGCCATGGACCTGAGTTACGACACTGAACCTATATATTATTATATATTTATTGGTTGGGTTTTTGTTCCTCTATTTCGTGCTTCCTTTATAGTACTTGCTATTTAGGGTCTAACCCCACTAGTTTTGCATGGCCAGATTTCGAGCCAGCACTTGAGGATCTAGCGTACTTTCTCCCGACTCATGGCGCGTACCAGGAACATGGTCGCCCAGGATAACAAGTGTGTTTTCTTATTTTCCATTCGTCATTGTGCATTTTACTCTTTTGGGCGTTTAGCCACCGGCACCTGTTAGCCGGCATGTCTGGACATTTAGTTTCCTTTCCATAACTGTATATAAATCAGACTGCAGTTGTAATACTGTCAAGTACTTTTGTTATTGCACCAGCTTCTTATTTTGTACATCTGGTCTCCAGAACATCTTGAGAAAGTATTTGGGATACCTTATTGCTTTATCATATATGCTTTATAATTACTGTTTCTTGTTTGATTGATTAAGACATAGATGTTCGTGTGACCCTCAGTGACCTGATTGTAGCATGCACCCCCTTGTCTAGTTACAGCCGTGATCGTCGTACGATGTATAGTACCTTGTATGGGGTAACTGGCCGTATCCGTCTCTGTATTCTGGTACTGGACGTGACACCAGCTGTCGAGGAGGCACACCTAGCTATAGCACACCCTTAGCTTGCATCTATTTATTGTACTAGATGTGTCTTCAGCTTATACATTGGCATGCTAATTATATTTGAGACCATTTATGTTTATTGCTAGATTCTAGACTTGGATATTGTTATGACCTATTATTTCCCTTCTTTTATGATATCGTGACATTATTTGCCTCTAGTTCCTTGTGATTGAGTACTGATGCAATATATATTCATCTTATCCTCCTTATGGAGTTGAATTACCATTGAAAGGTTATATGTAATCATTGCGTGAGTTTGTTAGATTATATTGTGGACCTTTGCAGTGTTCTACCATCGATGTTGCGGCGTAGGCTGGGTGTACCCATGACTCATGCCCATTTTTCGGGTGCGGATCGTGACACGACCTAATCTTATTTAACACTCTTATTCGAAAACCTTTTCTTATAGCTTTTAAACTCCAAAAAAAATATGTATACAAGTTTAGCCCAGACTATTATATATATATTCTAAATTAATTCTCTAATTTAATTAATGGACAACAGTAATTATTTAAGCCCAAGTTTATATATAACGATCCAACCTATTACTTTCTTTCATAGGTCCTTTCCATTAAAGGGATAGCTTCTGCAATTATAAAACCCAAACTTTTGCTTATATTTATTTAATACCAAATTACTTAATATCAAGAAAACAATCTTTTGACTTGAATTTTACTATGCAAAACTTAATTGATTAGGACGGCCCAAATCTGAATATTTATATAGGCTCTCGGCCCACCGTTTAAGTCAGACCATAAGGCATAAAAATCTTATCTATTATATGAGTCATACTTTAATTGATATTATAGATCGGATCCTGGCACAAACTAATAGAGGTCTATTATTCCCATAAGGTAACTTCTTTTTTTTTACTCAAGGCCCAGGTTTATGTCATTTAAAATCTTAATACTTCAAAGTTAACCCAGTCCGCAAATTACTATTTCTATTTACTATACAAACCATCTCATCACTCTTTGAGTGTTTAAAACCTATTACTCCATTCTTATTCATTACATAGAGGCACAGATGTATCCCTATACTTCTAAATTTCAAGATTTAAAGTTTAGCTCACCAGTCCCAACTCCCAAGTAACACTATTCCCCAAGCTATATTGTATTTTAAAGATAAACCACAATGATCAAATCGGCATGAGACACTACCACTCCAACATCGAAACCAGACACCTCCACTCCAGTATCCAGGTCTGGTTCTGAATCAGTGCAACTGGTATGATGGAACATAGTCCTCTAATATAGAGAGCCCTTACTTTTTTCTATTTAAGCCTAAATATTTAAGTCTATAGGGAATGATTCAGGACAATGGTCAGTTGTAGCTCAATTGTTAGAGTGTAGGATTGGTATTTCAATAGTCCTTGGTTCAATCCTTACAGTCTACCCATTTTTAATATTGATTTTTTTTTTTGAAAACTGATTATTATAGATGCACTATTTTAGTGTAAAATAAAATATGTTACTAAATCTAATAGTTTTGTTATAATAGTTGATTATTGAAGATTACTTCTTATGCTTTCTTGCATTTTAGTCTCCCCCATTTTGTAAATGGTTAATAATAAACTTAACGAAAAATTGCATAAAGAGCATTAAAGTTTAAGTTACTTATGTAAAAAGCATAAAGTTTAGGTAAAATGTCTAAAGCGCATAAAATCGACAAAAATTAGGACGTAAGTTATACTTACGTCCTATTTAAGGACGGAAGTTCCCTTTATTAAAAAAATTCCGTTCTTCGTAACTAAACGAGTAAACCCTCCCTTAATTAAATTAAACCTTGGTATCTTACGCCTGAAATAGGGGCGTAA